>CM073773.1:55193878-55793878 GCA_037158775.1 Hetaerina titia
TGATATTCAGATAATTAAATGCGTACCTATGGAGACTAGAGGTCAAGTGAATCATTTTGGACGCGCTATTAAAGGGGAAGAGCTGAAATTTAATCCGTCGGGATCGCATAAAACATGAAGCTATCATTGAGCAAAGAATATTTTTTGCAAGTTTAAGCTTTCAGCGGGGCGCGCAGCAAGAGGAGATTTTCGGAGTCTGAAGGTCACTGACGGACTCCTGGAGATTCTCTTCCCTCCGGGGCCCCACGAATTCCCTCCGGAATGTATCCAGTGGATGCGTTCCTGTTCCGAACGTCGTAATTTGAATATACGTAAAAATTACCTCACTAAAAATCCGTGGACCATGCGATGTTTTTTCTTCTCCAAAAGGCTCTCGTGTTATTTCCACGAAGGCGAGACCGAATTTCGTCGCGCAAGACTGCAGAGCTTGCTAGTTTTAGCCTCTGCTTGTACGAACGCCCTCCCCTTTCTAAAGATCCATCCTTCCCCGTCTCCACTCCCCACACTCACAGTCCCTCTGGTGCCAAGCCCGCATCATGTATCCATCCCCTTTGGACGTCCCGGTCGCAATTTATGACCCTCCGCGGCCATTTCGCATAAGTTTTCTGCACCCTCTTCCCCTCGCTCCACACACCCATCATCTCTCCCTTTTCCTGGGCTGCTCTTTGGGAGTGGTCTACCCGCAGGCCAGTCTTCGCAGAACGTTGCCACGTATCAAACCGCTTCTTATTTTCAACAGAGCTATCTTCATGTCCGAGCGATCTTAGCTCGCGGCCTTAGATACATGTGAAATATGAACATCTTCCCGGTTGGTGCCCTTTCTCACCACCAATATTAAACCCTGTTTTCCCGGAAGTATTATTTTAGGTTGTGGGAGGATGTAGAGCGTTAGGGAATAAGACATACGACGTTAAGTTGTGCTAGTCTGGAGATTTGTGAAACCTCACTGGGAAGAATGGCCAATGCCGGCGCGAATTTCAAATGATTCATTCATTCTCACATGATGCTGGATTACAGATTTGTTACAGGGTTACTGTAGTAGTAGCAGTTTTTATGGAAGGTTATCGATAGCTAAGGTCATTTGCACCGATAGGGAGGGATGGGAAAGGCCTTGGCATTAGCCTACTATTGTCGAAAGGCGCCAAGGGTTTCACATTTAAATGTCCAATCCGACGGGCGTCGCACTCACACTCAAAGTGCTCTCCACAAAGCAGCTCAAGTAGGGGATAGGGATACCACTGAAACATATTTGTTGTCTCCAGGATTTGAAACCGGACCCACTCGGTGGGAAGCCTTGCGTTAGCCATCGCACCATCCTAATCGTCGGGGGGTTGTTCAAATACGTTTTTTAATACAAGTGATTTGAACTTCACGAGTGAGTAAACTGGAATATTAATCAAAAGCAAAAAAATCACCAAAACAGGTTAGCATTACCTATAAAGTTCATTCACTCACAAGGTACCCCAATGAGGAGAATTGGGTGAAAGTCAGAAATTACCCAATTTCCTCAAATACCGCACTTATTTGAGACACGTAAAATAGGAAAAAGGGTCGAATTTCTAAGTATCGGGAATCTGATATGAAAATCGGGAATACCCGATGAGATCGACGTTTCCTTTAGTGGTGAGATGAGCTCGTTTTTGCCATCGGGCATCGCCTATGCAGGAGGCCCTATCAAAAACCGACATTTATAGTCCCATCCGATTTCAATGAGTTCCAATGGCACGCGAAAGGATGAGACGACGATCCTTAAAAAGATCCTAATTAGTTATCAAACACCCAGGAGAAAAATATCAGGGAAAACAACGTCAAATTCGTCTGGAAAATCGGGGAAAAAGTCAGGCAGGAATGGCAATCCACAAAATGAGAGGCATCCTGAAGAAATCACACAAGTCAGCTTAGAGTTGCTTCCTTATCATTCACTTGATGAACGCATAGTGGTGATGCTGCATAACATAATAAAATTAAATGATTATTGTTTAACAACGTCCGTTTTTAATTGAAAATATCAATTACGGCAAAACTTCTTAAGGCTACATTCCGGATGTCCGCTCGGATCTCTGATCCCATACTTCAGTGTAATCCCGCTCTCACACCTTTAATCACGGTCCAGTCCTCTCCCATGAGTTCCCTTCTCTTCTCTGATCTCGCTGCTTTTATGGCACTACAACTTGGAGTTATGGCTGAGGAGAGCGTTAGTTTTTTGATTACTTTGAACACCTTGGGAGGAAGAGTCAAACCTGATGGTACCAGCGAGTGGTAAGTATAAAATGCCAATTGGTGGTACCATTCTCAACTTCATTCTCCTCAACAATAAAAAAAAGGCCTTCAAGAGAATAAATAGTGGAAACTGTAATCGCGGAATATCGAGAGAGCCTAAATTCGTTTATCTGAAATAAAGAGCGATGAACGGTGTTTATTTTTTTATTCGCGGGAATGGCTTTTATGTCACACCCGTGCTTGCGACCCACTTAATTGATCCTGTCCCTCGTGAAACTCGTTCGTTTAAAACTACACTCGAAGGGTCGCGTTAATCATACAGTGACTTTTGTATTTCAAACATTAACTCTCTACTTAAAAGGTATTTAGCATTTTAACTGTTACGTTTTCCACTCCCTTACCATGAGAAAATTCTGTGTGAAAACGTTTTACTTGCCGAGTCGTACGTTTTTAAACAAGCGCTTTAATTAAGCAAATGCTCTCTCAATGTGACCCTGTGATTCCGCGACGTACATGACCTACATTTATCTGTTTATGACACTAAATCTATCGGTAAAATGTTGGTATGCATCTATTGGTTAAAATGTCCTTTAAATATTATTGAATTTGAGTGTCAATTTAAAAAATGTTAATCTAGTTTTAAAATGTTAGTTTAAAATGTCTTCTCAAGCCTTTAGTAGTTTCGCCAACTCTTCAGCATACCAATCAGATTTTAATACGAGAGAAAGGTAATGGAATCCTTTCTTTATTACTTAAATCTTTATTACTTAACAATGTTCGAAGGGCATTGAATACTACATTGAATATAATATAATATATAAATTTAAAACTAATGAATAATATAAATTACTTGAATCGATTGGAATTATCAACCCATGTAGAAATTTTCAATTGCTGAATAATTGCATCATTGTTGTTAATCAATGGAAAAATTACTTACTTTGAAAATTATAAATTCACAGGGATTTTAAATTAGTCACAACAATTAGGATGAAATAATACATATTCAAATTAAGGCCAGTTACAACAAGATAAAACGTTAGTTTGGTGACAAATTTATTCACATCACACGTTCTCTTTCTGCTTATTTCAAATGGCTAATTAACTCGGACGTACTACGCCGGTTCCTCTTTCCAACTTCGAATAGGTAAAAATAGATTCCTCGGCTCGAATCCAATGTAAATTATGCTATTCTGTTTTAATGGTGGCCAGGAAAGCTCGAAGAGTGCTAAAACTCGTCCAAATTTACGCCCAACTAAAAAGTCACACGTAACTGCACTGCTTTCACATAACGTCCCCTTCCCTTTGGGCGGGTTCCCTCATGACCGTAATGTACGTTGCCGACACGCGAGCAAATCCAAATATGCATTAAAATTTTCCCCTTTTCCCCAAAGGTGCGGTAGTTAATATCGTATCAATCGCGGTGGCACATTAAAGAGAGCCCCCTTAATCCCTATGAACATTAGAGAATCCAAACGACCACTTTAACCTCGTTCCCCAGCACAAGTAATCCGTATCCATTTCGAAAAGGAGTTCCGGGAAGAAGAAGAAGAAGAAGAATTAATGACTCACCTTTCCTCTTTTGACAAGGCTTTAAACACGTCACCGCGAAAGAATGAGGAGACCCCTCTCTCTTTTTATATTTTTATTTTTTCGTGTTCATTTCTTCAATCTTAACATTCCCGAGGAAATATTTTGTCTCATCCCGAGGGGTCAGTTATGGCACCTTAAAGCATATCTGACCGTAAAAAAACTATTGCGATCCGTCTCGGTTGAATTAATCGCTTTATTTTTTTTTATTTTCGCTATGATTCATAATTCCAGTACCCGGTTTTTAATAAGCAACGTGTTTAAATGGAGACATTTTTTTTCTTTTATAGCGACAGGAATTTGGAGTTCACATAGTCACATTCTTTGTTTTAATTTTGTTGAAACTATTAGTTGTTAGAACTTATTTAATAATATTTCATTTTAAGTTTTGACTATATTGAGCATAATTGTCGTTGTTTATGTGAATGCATGTGTAGGTTACTTCATGAAAGGCTGTCGCTCTAGACGTAGGTTATTAGGTCCAGCGGCAGTCCACTGTAAATAGTGTATTGTAGCTTGGTAGGCCATAAATTTAATGAAAATACATTAGTTCTGCGTGAGTTTAGCTGATCATATATTTGAACAGGTAAGTATTTTATTCTTTGATTTGAATTAAAAAATTAAGACATGCTAAAATTATATTAAGCTATCTCCGAGGTCATCGAGGTAAAATCGAGGATGACAAATTGCTCGTGCATATTTTATGTTCGCTCCTTGCACGGTATTATTTAATTAATTTGAGAGACAGAGAAATTTGAAACCCCAAAACCTTTGGGGATATTCACCGAGGGCTTAACCGACGATTGTATCAATAAAAGTTGAAAAAAGGCGACTCCAAGACCAAACCCACTGGAATTGGGTATGAAATTTGGGTATTCTGTTTTCGTATATCCCTCGTTTTAATGAATTTTCCCCATTTATAATTGCCTTTATTGTTTGAAGAGCAAATGGATGCGAACGCTTTATATGAGTACATAAGTATTTATGTTTGCGTTGAAACTTGTTAGTTGGCATTAAGTAAATGTAACTTTACATTTCACAAATATTCCGTAAAATGTAAAACCATTGTAACTACTAAAATATTCAGTGTCTGTAGCAGTAAATAATTGATCTATTTACACCAGATACTCGCTCTATTGCCCAAGCGATTGATTCTGTAACTAATCTCCTCACTAATCGTAGCGCGAACAAGACTGCCATGCCTATGAAGTATTCGAGCCCATGCCATTTAGTTTGCCAAACTGCGGTCCACCAATCTAACTACCACTGATCGTGGTAGCCAGGTTGATAGCCCAATTATAGGGATGTGTATCAGTAACAGCATACGTATTTCTAGCTTATCATATCATTCCTAGATGCTGAAATAAATCGCGTTTGACAAGGGCTTATTACACACAAATAGGTCTGAGCAAGGCAGATTTTACCACTATTAGATAGGTTGTCAGCGTTGTCGCTTAACTAGAGAGTGCGAGACTAGCGTTCATAGCACGTTTATTTTACCACTGTTCACAGCTCTAAACATTGTTCTACACTCTCGAATACTGTAAATATTGGACATGATATATTCATTGTGAACCTTGAACGCATATGTTTGCATTAGTGTCCAAGATTCATTCTTAGGAAATAAATGCTTGCATTTATGTCCAAGACCTAAGCGATTCTATGGCAACATGAGTCTCGGAAAAGAAAATACTTTGTTCTTTTACATATATTTTATTATTCACGACCTAGGTTTTGACTTAAAAAGTCATCATCAGGTGGTATTTGTAAATAAAAACCTAGATCGTGATTAATAAAATATACGTGAAAGAATAAATTATTTAAGTATTTTCTTTTCCGATACGAATCACTTCCACAAAGTGACGCCACAAACCATTCTATTGAAAGTGTCTACTCAGTACTACTCATTTTTTTATGCTCATAGAATTTTTCTATATATTCGTATATTTTCTATATTTTCGTATATTCTATTTGGATTCAAATTTTAACAATGACTATTTAAAATTAAATTAATCTGTATATCAAACCCTCTTCATTAGTTACCATTCTGTATATAACATATAGTATAGTCTGGTAAGTGTTATTCTATGCGGATGTTTCCCGTCAAAGAATTAACTACCATTCTCGACGGGTTTTTCCAGTTACCTGGCATATTTTTCCTGCATTATTTCAGAATTTTTATTAGAATGATACATGGAGGTCAAAGAACTTTGACGGTATACAACGTCATAATTAGTCAAATTTACAACTCACTCATTTCCAGAGTTCGCTGAATCCACTTCTGCCCGGCCCTTTCTGCTTTAAATGAGGGTGCATCCCGTTATATGAATTAACCATCTTCCGGGAGATTCCTAATAACGGCGATCCCCAGGCATCTTGCTCAGAGCGTGCTGATGCTGACTACGTATTTCCTGCCTTAAGTCTACGTAAGCGAGGGCTTTTACATATGATCCACCGTGGAAATTCGGGCGTTGGCATGGGGTTCGGGCTCATTCTTGCCAAACACGGGGTATATTGGGATGCTTAAAGCAGAAGGTAGGGGTCCCATTGCCCATTAGCAATGTCGTCTTCCAAAGAGGTGGATCTCCATATTGTTGCGTGACATTTCAAGTTGCCCTCTCACTCTTTTGCAGCACGAAGCTGGTAGCAGAGAGAGCGAAACCATTGCATAATCTGTCATCACACGCATTATCCCGGGAAATGTAGTTTTGATCAGAAGATAAGTGTGGGTTTTTCATGCTCACCCTCGAACCAACTCGGGAACATTTTAATTAATTTTCACTCAATGTGCTTATGCTCCTACCCTTAATTAGTAATATGAGTAAAGTGGAATCTTATTACGGGAAAAGTTTTTTGCAGATTGAAATTCATTCATCTGCCTTGTGCTCCATTTATATCTGTAGCATTTTCCTAAATTCTCTATGATCTATTTACGAGGTACTTGAAAAAAATTAATCCTGGGTCAAATTTTGCGTTATTTTCTAGGGTCAAGGAAATACGTGTTTACTTTTTGCGATCGCAGTGGATATAAAGTTTTCAAAATTATATGAAACGTGCTCTTTTAGCATAGAAAGAAGTAATGACAGCGTATTATGTTATTGAAAGCATTGTAGTATTAAATCTGCTCAACTTTTGACAACAGGCGGGTTTATAGCAATGAAATTCAAATAATAAATATTACCTTCACTCACTCACGGCCACCCCACTGACCTGGGCGCAGTTCTAGTGAAAAGTTGGCGGGTTTCCACCGGGTCAAGTTTTCAGCTTCCGACGGTTCGATGGATAACTCCGCTATCGACCTCAGGACGTTGATGAGGACACAATCCCACTTCAAAACCCTGATGACAATGGCGGAGTTAGCCATCGAAACGCCGAAAACTTAAAACCTAACCTGGTGAGAAACATGCAAAGATTTTACAAATGAATATTTGCCTATTCCAAAATAACCACCACAAAATAATTTTCAAAGACAGGATATCTCGTTTCTCCTAGCATTGCTATACAAACTTCCACCTTAGGGTCTACCATCTCTATTTCCTGTTACGTCAGTACCTTCCGTAACAGAGATATACCGATTAAAACTTTTTTTTTCAAGAAACCCAAGTGAAGTATCCGAGTGAGAGAATTTAAATCAAACACTCGCGTTAACGGTGCGCCATCGGTGAAAGAATGATTTCGAGTGAAATTAAAACCATCTCGTCCTCTTTGGCACGTTTGTGATGGACGAAGGTGAGTGATGGGGATAAATGGCGTGGTGGGGAGAGAGAGTGTGGGGACTGGGAGTTGAGAGAGGATATTTGGCGCGATGGGAGGAAGGTGAGGGGAGGTGAGGGTTGGAAGGGCTGTCCGTGCTACGGCACAGGGGAGCGGAGTGAGTGCAATGCCATTTCGTGGCTGAAGAATGGGTGGCAGAGTTATGGCTGATGGGAAATTGCTTCATCCGAGTCGTGTTTGGGCGGACGGGTGGGTAATTCACGAAAATAAAATAACCCTTTCCACTTTGGATGACTGAATTTTTTTTGCCGGTATCCGCGGCACTTCAAGGTAGTCGAAAAGGGGACGTTTATGAGGGAATTATTCATAACGAGGCCAAAGTTTGAGAGGCACCGTTTCCATATTTCCTATTTACCTCACCCCCTCCGAAAATCCTGCTAATGTCCCGGAGGAATATTGATCTTAGATTTGTCTTTAGATGTTTAAAATTATTGCAACTTTTCATAAGCTATCTCTGGTTAAAAAATATGGCCTTTTTTCTGTTTCATCGTTGAACGTAAAGGGAAAAGCGTGGCTTGATATTTCTGAGTGTTGTCGGAATACTCTTGTCTTCTGTTTCGACCACCCCTTATATCTATTTTAAGACTGTCATCACATAATACTTTCTATTCCGTTCTGTTTTCATTAATATATCCTGCTGTTATAATAGCACCTCAAAGTAGTGCAAAAATATAAACTGAATGGGTTTATCAACTGTCTTCATTTCAGCTTTACGAGACATATAACCTCGTATCATAACCTCTTTTTGCTGTCTCAATTTGAATTGAAGTAAAATTGCACACATCCGCATTCACGTAATATGTAGCGATTCAGTGATGAAAAGAATTTGTTTAACATATACTGGAATAAAATAGAATTCTGGAAAAAATATATCGGTTCAGTGATAAAATATGCACTGCTATTATTATACGGATTTATCAACGGTAAACTTTAACGTCCACCATTATGTACCATAATTACAGTGAAAGAGCTCTTTACAACTCTCCAAAACGTATACGGGCAGTTAGTTGCATGCGCAATGTATTAGCTGTCATCTACTTCAATAGTACGTGCGTGGAGAATGAATTATTTGCATCAGGTCGTGGATTTCCAGGTGCAAGGTACTTTACTCCGCGCAGCATATCTAAAAAAAACGTAGGGGTATTGCAGTGAGTAATTATTTAACACGGCTCCCTATAGCAATATCCCACCATTTCCTTGGCAAACGCGTGTACATATTCCGAAAAATTACTCGAGAGCAAAACCTTGACCGTCACTGCCAGACGCATTCCTCGAAGCAATTCACACTGACCTAGTTATGACAGATGTGATGGCCACAGACTGTTCCGTGTGAAGAGGTTGACAACTATTGGAGTGACGACACACTTATTTGTTTGTGGGTTTAATATGGTCCGAGTTGTGAAGTTGTAGTTGAGGAGGGAAAATTGGACATTTAGGAAAGTTATTTGAGCGGAGGAAATGGTAGCGAAGGAAGCGGAATATCTTTGTAATGAGGGAAGAAACAGGAGTACCAAATAGCGTACCTGTTTCTTCTCTTCTCGTCATCGTAAATACGAGGGTTCATTAAAACCTCATTTTCCAATTATATTTTGTAATATTCTTTAATCGACAGTTATAATGAAGTCAGTATTCTCTTCATGTCATGTGCTGTATCGAATTAATATTTTTGCAGGCCGATAAGGATGTGCGAGCATCGATTTTTGCAGTAGAGTTGATTTTTCCCCGAAACCCTGATTGAGCACCTCACTTCACCCGCCATTTAATGCCCTGAATGCGGAGAATTCCCCTCCGGAAATGACCGTGCTGATGCGTGAGCGCGGACGGGACAAAACGAGGAGAGAGAGATTAGAGGCGGCAGGGGGACAAATGCCGAGGGTCTTTGCTTGCGTAGGGAGGCCAAAGCTCACGAGGGCCAGTACTTATCATCCGTCCCCACTTACCACCGGAACTCGTCCTTAAAAGGAATTCCGAGCCCTTGTTTGCCCGGACGCTTCTCCGGTGGATTCGTCGTTGCAGGGGACGACGAAGAATTTTCGGGAAACGACCGCGGTGCGGAGAAGGCCTGCCATCCCCGCTGTATGTCAATGACATCCAAAGGAATTTCTTCACTCAGAGGAAGAGGGAGAGAGAGACATGAAGCACTAGCGAGCAGTTCTTTATCACTCCGAAGTGGCTATCTGTGAACTCAAAGGAAATTATAATGGCCAGCAATGGTTGTTTATCAGTGTTATAAATAATGTGATTTCTATTTAAAATATTATTAAAATTAGATATCACCTGGTATTATCAAAGTGTAACAGCATTAAGCAAAGCTTCAGCACGCCAGAGGTTAAATCACAAGGGGTAGTGGAGAGAGATGAAAATAACTATAGCGAATAATAAACCAACTTAACGGAAAACATTATATGCCTACTTTTCCTTATCATGTTCCGCTTAATCTAGAGACTTTTCCTCAAGTAAAAGTGTATTTTTCAGCATCTATTTATAATTAAAAAAAGGTAATCTATGAGGAAATGCAGCATTTTTTCATTCATAACGCAGATATTTCAGAGCCATAAATTCAATCCTTAATTTTATTATCGGACCTTTGAACCCAGTGTTCATTTACGTATAATACATGCAGTATTTTGAATTCTTTCTTAAGTTCATGCTTAGTATATGAGATCATCTACTGATGTGTGATTTTACAGCTCCAATACATTCATTATATCTCTTTATAGCCGAGTCGCATCCCATTTCAATTCTAGGCCATTGACAATTAATTTTTCATTCACTTAATATCGATATAGGTTGAATTGTTTTTAGTTTATTTGCGACTGTTTCTGCTATCGTATGGCAAGTGTGGCACTGACAACAGCTATCGCTGTGGCTTTGCCTACTCTAGAGAAAATGATGCACCAACAACCTCCAAGAAATTTCAAAAGTTGTGTAGCATCCTCTGCGGTTCACTGTAAACTATACACAGTACCCCTATTTTCGCCTCCTGCATTTTGGTTAACCTATGTCAAAATCTGTGGCGCTAACTTCCACCACTCCCTTGGACTAGGTTATCAACAGATCTTGCCCCATCCACCTTTAGCCTTCAACACAGTCACGGACAATGGACTCTCCTCGCAGCCCTAACCCTCCCACACCCCTTTCCTTCCACAATTTACATCTACAGGATTCTCAGCAAGCCACAGTACGACGTCCGAATGTATGTATGATATTCGACATCAGGCATGCGACGCAACAACAAAATTAAACTTTGCTTACTCTCCTCTCCGCCCCTTTTTGAGACCCTACCAATTTTTAATTTCCATTATAACATGAGAATTTCGCGACGTAGCAAAAATCAAGATGGAATGTATCTGGAAAAATGTGTGTATATAGTTTTTTTATGAATCGAAATACTGGAATAAATGTTCACAACAATAGAATTCCCACTTCTCCACTCGTTCCGGAATTGTCCCCTGAAGCCGGTCTCTTTGCAAATCTGAAGACTTTGTGATACCCACACTGTGAAAACTACGTTAATATTCGATGCCTAAATTATTGCTCTTAGTGCCAGCCACTAGTCCGTTATCATAAACATTCACTTTATTCAATGAAATGCTGCTATTGCAATCGCAATGACTTTAATGAAAAATTATTGTTAAGAAGAATCAAGGGGAAATGGAAGGTTAGGGCCAGCTTCCATTTCCTTAATAGTATCTGAAATTAAAATAGTTTTTCTAATTTCGTCATTGAAAAGACAAAAAACTACCGTTTGCATGCATTAGAGCCGAATTCCCGATCTCGAAAGAATCCTATTTACATTTGAAATACCTGGGAACTTAGGACGAAACACATGAATTTAAATAGCCTCTCCCCGGTGCCATTTTCATATATAATAATGTTGCAATTTAACAGAAGATGTGCTTGGCTGTTTATACGTAGGGAAGATGAAGCTTTAGGGTCTTATCGCAGAAGTTCAGGAGGCATTTTTCTAAAATCAATGTTAATATTAGAAAATCTCTTCTGGATTAAGGAGCTTTTTCCAACGTGACAAAATATATATTTGGAGGATTTCAAGCTCACGAAACCAACGATATCGAAGTCATTAAATTTTGGTGGTGAATATCTCATTTGAATACGGTTGGGATTTGCTAACTAATCTTGTGCCCCGGAGTTAAAGAAGTCAGGATCTTTATAATTGCCAACTGCTGCCATACTGCTGGTCATGTCAGTGATACAATAATTTTGATCATTAAATATTAATACTTTAAATTCATCATCGAGTATGTATATACAGGGTTCCTCCGGAAAATAAGTGTACTGAGCTCGGGAAAAAAAATTATTACGCTTTTACATATCTTAAGCTAATATTCCTCAAAATAGGACCCTTGTGAGTCGATACACTTGTTCCAGCGGCGTTCCCATTCCTGGAACGCTCCCGCGAAGGCATCATCGGGAACCTCTCGAAGGCACGTCGTCACGGCCTCTTTGACGGCGTCCAAAGTCCCGTATCGCGTTCCTTTTAAACTCCTCTTTATCTTCGGGAACAGAAAGAAGTCCGGTGGTGCCAAGTCCGGGCTGTAGGGCGGGTGCGGCAGCGTTGCCACGCCGTGCGTGGCCAAGAAGTCCGACACGACAAGCGCGGTGTGAGACGGCGCATTGTCGCTCAGGTTGTCAGTCATACATACGGTTGATCGCTGGCCGGACGCGGGCGACTCGTTTTCGAAGGTTGTCGAGCACTTGGACGTAAAATGCAGCATTTACAGTTTGTCGTTCAGGTACAAATTCGTAGTGGACGACTCCCCTTTTGTCAAAAAAGACAATGAGCATCATAAACTTATTTTCCGGACGAACCCTGTATGTTGATTTTTATGTTAAATAAATAAGGCTTATAGGTATCTATTATTAATAACACGTCATGGAGATCCCTTTTACAGAAATTTTATAGGGTGGCTTATAATACTTTGAATTTTTAAGCATATTGCTATTTGTAGTGGTTTAATAAGTTAGGTACTATAAGATTACAGGGAATTCGATCAAAAACTCTTGTTTAATGCAGCAAATGAAGTTAAACGACAGCCCTTTTCCAATGCCTATCCCCCGTACGATCAAGTAATGCATTCCGCTAAAGAATATAATGTTTAATGAATAGTCTGCGGATACTGAAGGAGAGTCATTTTTTTCTAGACAGAATAATTATAGCACCAACTTTAAGTTGCCTGTTTCTAACCGCATTCTGTAAAGTTCTTACTCACATGTTTCCTATCCAAAGTTTCTAACACCCACTAGTAAAGTTTGAGTGGAGTATATGCGCAATTTTTGGATTTTATGTGAAATTCGCTAGAATTACGATCTAATCTGCTCAATTAAAAAAAACCGAATATAATTAATTTTAAAAACAAAATCACCTGTTAACGTTAGAAACGAAACATTAATAATTTTAGAAACATGATATTATTGATGTTACAAGTATATTTATAAACAGTTTTTTTCTGAATTTAGAAACAAATGATCAAAATCAACAGGGCTTTATAATAAAGAGAATATAATTAGTCATTTGGATAAATTGCATGGAATTTTTCACGATTCAAGTATCTTTAATCCGACCTAGGAATCGGTGTATTGCATTACTGTTGAAATTGAGGAAAATTGCATTTAATTTAACTAATCGCTGATACATTTAAATTCCACTTAATATCACCAGAATCGTCGGATTTTTGAGAATGTTCTTAACGAAGGGACATTCAATCGATAGCTTGTGAAAGTTACTTCACACAAGTGAAACTTCAATCCTAGAATTTTTGGGTGATATGATGCGTAAGAGAGCATTTTTCTGCCCGATTAACGTAGCCACATAGTAACATTTTAGTTATAATGAATGCTTAAAAATGATAGTCAATTTTCCCTTAAGTGAATAAATTGAATTTGTGAAAGGATATTTATATTAATACATGCCATTAAGATTTTTTCTCCTTAAAACCATAATTCTAGTGCCTCTCAATTTATTCTTATTTATCTACCCTCAATTATCAACTTTTTTTAATTTCATGTAAAATGTGTGTTAATTCTTTCTCTATTTTCTCGTAATTTATGTGTTTATTCTCTGACACGTTTGCAAAATTTTGCCAACAGTTGCGTCATTTCCTTACCATTCTGGCCTCGGACCTTATGCAAAGTACCTGCCTAAACGAGTGAATAATCATTTGCATGCATGCTTCATTGTGTAAAGCGGCAATTTCTCATGAGATTGCAAAAACATGTATGTGTACAGAAGTGAATTTCATTTTGTGAAAGATGTATCAATTAACAAATTCAGTATGAAACAATAACTTTAGAATCACGGAATATTATATTTAACCTGTTTATTAAACTTGGAAGAGGCAGTTGAATTCATGATGTGCATATATGTCTGTTTATTTTCAGGTGATGTTATTTAACAACCATTCACGAACAAACGAACACATCCGTGATTATTTACGTTTGCCTCTGGCAAATAATTAAAATACGATTTTTCAACTGACGGTCGATTTGTAAATTAAATTTATTTGTGAAAATAGGGCCCCGTACATGGAGAAATTAATTTATCATATCATTCGCTAGGTTGAAAGTTACCGACACCAAATGTATGAAAGCGATTTCGCAACGATACGCAATTCACATTTTGCAGATTGTGAAGGAGTTTTACTCTCAGCTTTATTCATGCTAACTAAATCAACGCTATTTTGTTTCAACTCATTCGGAAATAAAACTAAATATTTTTATTTAGCCATAAAATGAAAAACGTATATCACTGATATTTTCATTAATCCTAGTCAACTTGCGAAAAATCACATATATTTCTATGGAGGAGTAAACCTTATGAAAGAATAAAATTTCTGTCCCAATATTTTCTATATTATTGTCCCCCTTCCCTGATGGGTGCCTTCGAGTCATTTGTTTCACGTACTGTATCATTTATATTTCAAAGTGGATGAATAATTTTCCAGTAGGAAGGTAATATTTTTTGTCTTTAATATATTTTCTCGTTATCCATACTGTATAAAGGCATACAGTTGTTGGTCTTGAAGTTGTTATGCAGTGAACCTATCTTAATAATAATAATAAAATCACATTTTGAGACTTAGCAGTTGTATTTAGAATTTGCGAACGCTGACTTTACTACCGCGTCCTCGAGATATCATGCATGAATGAGAGCAGTTAGGACACAATAGGATTCCTGGTCTATCCATTAAAAAAAATCGTCACTCCAGACGTTGCCATAACGACTCGAGTTTATATTTTTAGAACATAATTATATTTTTATAACTTCAAGTTTGTTACATAGATATTTACTTTCCACTCTCATATATGTCAAATCAAGCGTCAACGTTATCCTACTTCATAAGAAATGTGGTCACGGTGTTTTTCAAGGCGATAAAATCAAGGAGATGAAATCCATTGAATATTGCAATGAGGAATTATTACGATGGATAAAAATTTCAGATGAGTACGTATTTTAGGACTGACATTTCAAAATCAAAATTACACCAATTGTCTTCGATAAGGAAATATATTCCGTTGCGTAATCGGAGCAAAGGGACGACGGTAAGAACATGGCTGTAGACTGTCAGCGCTAACTTCGATTAATGGCCACTTTAAAGACCAAACATTTTTTTGGAAGTCCGTCAAAAGTAATATTTTATGATAAAAATAAACTCAATTTACTTGGGTTTAAGCATTGAAAAAAAATTAATAGCCATTTTTAAAGCTCAAAAAACATGTAGACTTTGCCATTTAGGCCTCCCAACCTTATCGTTCACCATTCTTTCCCAATCAGTGTCAACATTCGTGAAGCATGATAAATAATTTATGTAGAATAAATAAATGCACGCGGAAATCAATGCTCGCGCCAGGTTTAATCTTGGTAAAGATAGTTAGAAATAAGAAACAATGATGCTTTAAAATCTAAAATATTACCTTCAGCTTTAAGTTTTAATGAAGAAATCAGTCAGAAATGACCCGATGCCTTGCAGCAAAAAATAAATTACTATCGTAAAATAAAGTACATTTATTTTTTTATATATTGTAGACCTCTGACTGCAGTGAAATTATTGAGGGTTCAGAAAAGTTAGTTGTATGGGTGTCAAGTATTCATCTTATCCCCTAGAAATCCTTACCCATGTTTCAAAACGTACTTAATTCTTATAAAATTATTCCTAAAAAGTTTAGTAGGTACCAAATAACTTTCCGTCAAGTACGAAGACTATCACGAGGGCAATATTTGTGTCCAATTATAAATTTATTTTATGTCTACGATGAGAGAACTAACATTTTCTATGAAATTGTCCAATTAAATGTATATTTGTATCTTTAGATAGGTCAAATTGCAGCCAGAATGTTCAAATGGCAACTCGTGGATTTCTTTCACAGTCTTACCTTTGGAAATGTAGCTTTATAAAGGGGTTCTAGTCGAAAAGCATATTCATAAAAGCCTATAGCCTTATATTTGAAGTGGAAATCGTATGAAAAGTATGTATTCAAATTAATGTTTCTGTCCCTGAGAATCGCGTAAATATTACAATCTGCTCGAAGTCATTCAAAACGTGCCTTATGAGAACTTTCCTGAAGTGTCTATAAGCAGCTTTGGGGACCCTGAGCTCCCGCCAGCTTTATGCCTCACACCCACTCTCCTTCACTATGCATTTCCCAGCAGATCATGAGGAGATGCCGAGATACGTAATGCGCCTTCGTCCCTTGTCCGAACGTAAAATTCCTCATAGTGATCTCTTCAGCGGGCGCGGTTCGCCATTAATTTTCGAATTTTCTTCTCCGTGCGATATTTTTTTCCTCCGACCGTAAAATACACTTAACCGCCGCGCGTAAAATGTTTAATCAAGACCACGAGAGGGGCTTTACACGCGCAAAAAAAGACATTTGGGATAAGGACCGTGATTGAGCATTTGTCCGTCAAATGCCACAAGAAGACGCGCCCTTGAATCCCACACGTCGATGACCCGTCGTTCCCTGCCGCGCCATTTCCCGCCGCACCAAGTGCTGATTGACGAAGAACAGAATTAGGCGCTCGGCTGCCTTCTTTTGTTTCGCTTCCCGAAGGCTTGGAGTAGAGGCGAGAAATGTGGGCGTGTACCATCTCCATCCGTGGCTCTGATTATTTTTCTTTGTCGCGTCTTCGTGATTTCTCCATCGGTGGTGATGGCAGAGGGAAATCGTCGGCAGACGGGAATTGTTATCGAAGGTGAAATTAACCGATTTTAAAGGATTTTAAATTTTTGTGCCAATGTAATCGGCTTCAATGGTTTACACGGTCATCAAATGTAACCGACAGAAGCCTAGAATTGAAGTTTAATCTTGTCAGGGAACAAGGATGACGATTAACCGGACATTTATCGCTTTGAAAGTGTCCTTCGAAAAGTGGGGCATTGAAGTAGATATAAATGAAACCGGGGAAGGGTAGCGTCTTTTTTAAAACACTCAAGACAATAGGATAAGAGAAAGAGAAATCAGTTACATACACTTTAAGGATGAATAGGCAGAGAATCAATAGAACACATTAACAAAGCGAAAAGAAATGAAATGACAGATATTTGGACCATACCTGCGAGTCCTTTCTTTCATTTTACCCATCACTAATAAAAAGTGCAAAGAACAGGTTTGGCTATAAAAATCGATAACAGCTATATCAATGATTCCTCCATCATTGTTTTGGTATCATAATATAGCATTCCACTTAATTTATGAGGAACACGTTATGCTAATTTTTCGAAGATTAAACAAATTCTAAACTTAAAGTTTAATAACGATATGAAACGACGCGTTTGACGTAAATGTATTTAGTGAGGTATGCCTCTGAAAAAAAATTTTTAACAAAAGTACGTGCGTGATAATTTTAATATCTCTTTTATAATGCATTATAATCCAATTCCTTCTCTTTGATATTCGAGGAGGAAATTTCCAATTATGAGTGACATTTTGAATGAAACTCTCCATGCTTTCCCCTTGAACTCAAAGGCGTAAACGTAAAATGTTAACGGAATATTCCCAATCACATTCAGATCTACCCTCCAGTAGTTGCACCATTCTTGCCCTACAAGGTTACCCGAAAGGGAGAAAGAAGGGACGTGAAGCACTGAGGAAATCTTTAAGTCACAGCAGGGCAATAATTTTCAAAAACTTGGAAATTTAAATCCTCCTCCTGTATTTTACTTTGATAAACTATCCACAAATATACATTTTTTGTTGTCTTGTTATGAGGAATGATTCATAATACATAAGACCTGGGCCCATAGGCCTAGATTGGTCGATGCTTCAGAATAATTTAACTGATAACATGGAATATGAAGGTTGCTTCCAAACGGGACTATGTACGAGGCATATTCATAAAGTAAAAGCCATTTGCTTATATTTAAATTTTGGCGCTTCAGAACACAGTTTTACTCCTGCAGCGCTATTTATAAATGCATTGAGGAGCTGTAGCAGCATTTGTTTTGTTTCAGAAGTCGTTTGCTTGTCCGTGCATGCAGACAACAATGTCCGCGACAATTGTTGATCCCGCCATCTGTGAAGTGCGTTCTGTCATACGATTCTTGTATGCCGTGATTTTAAAAATGGACGAACAAATGTCCATGACGAAGAACGAAGTGGCAGGCCCAGTATTTTTTTCTGCTTGAACAAAACTACGTGGCTCTGTTTTTTAAGGAACTTGTGTTTAACGTAGGTTTTAGTTACCAATCGCCCACTAGGTTGTTCGCATTTTTGTAGTCGACATCTCTCGGGTTCGACCGGCAATCGAACAAATTACCAAACTCTATTCTCTCTTCCATTCGCAGCAAACATGGATTTCATCGCACAGTCGTTTCGATATGTGACGCTTTGAAAAAAAAAGCACATGAATTAAAATCGAAGCGACGCTTTTGATGAAAAGGCATTTGAAAGCGCCAAGCCGGGTCAAAATATTCTCAGGGTTTAATCCGTGCGCTCAGGGCGTATTTCATTTGACCGTGGCTCATGCATTTTTTCGCGGGAAAAATCCGGGGTCATCTTTGAAATTGCATGTAGAGGAGGCGTGAGAGGGATTCCTAGCATAAAATCAAACGATAAAATCAATCCAAGAGGCAGAATTTTTGGTGGGGAGTTATTTCATTTTTTTTTCTAGGTCTAAAATTTCTCTTAGACATTTATATGGATTGCTCTGATTTTGTTCATGTTATTGTAATGTGACGCCTTCTTCTTGGACGAAAAATTGTGCTTAATCTCTCATTCGGAAGGAGTATTAATCAAAAGCTGTCGTTATGGAAATTATAGCCAAACAAAAGGCTTTTTCTTCCGTCATGAACTCGGTTCTCGGACATCTATCAAGTCCAATTGCGATAATCTCTTCAGTACATTCAAAATGTAATAGAAGAATGACTAGGAGTTAAGGATAGAAATTAAAATAAAATGATCCCTCATATTTCTTAAACGCTGCTTCCAATGTGGAGAAGGGTATACCAGTACTAATTTACGAAAATAAATATAAAGGTTCATGACGAAGTATCTCGGTATTTTTAGATGGTAAGAAAAACTTGTAAGATGGGTAAAATTGCTGAATGTTACCATGCATCAATTTCAGAGAAATCAACAAAAATCATTTGCCTTGACCTCGTCAAGGTAAATGATTTTCACACACTTAAGCAGTTTCATTTTAATGTACTTTCAGCGGATGGCTCCGTTAAAAATTATTGTTGCGGCATCTCCCTTAGTTTCTTGGAATTTGCTGAAGGTTCATGAAAAGATTAAGAATTTTGTGAACACGTATTAAATTTTAAATGTATTTAAATTACAAGTGCTTTTAATTTTTAAACCTAGTGGCATTAAAGTATAATATTGTCAACTACAACGATAAAATCAAGTTTTTTTTTATAATAAATAGGCAACTCGCTAATGACTTTTAATAATCAAACCACTTTACTTTTCCACATAAGCTGTTAAACAGTGTGTGTGGAAAAGTAAAGTGGTTTGATTATTAAAAGTCAGAATGAAGATTTTCCACCAAGTTACGCCAGGAACTGTTTTATTTATCAACTCGCTAATTTCATGTAATTTCTACGATAATTTCTCGTAATATTCTGTGTAAGATATTGATGTTTGTTTAATTAATATATTAATTATACTATATATCAAAATAAATTGATTTGAAAATGCCTTTTCTCTTGGATTCACTGCAACTCAAGATACATAAAATATTTGTAAGAGAAAATAATATAAGAGTTGATATCTTTTATGTCACCTTTTATTCATATATATCATTTTCACGCCCAATTTTTCACTTTTCAAAGGCCATTTTTTTTTCACAAAAAGCATAGTCTTTTCTTGGACTTATTAAAAAATATTCAATTTATATTTGCTGATCTGAAGTTTATTATTTGAAGAAAAATATTCATGGATGCCGCATGCAAGTTTCCAAAAAAAACAAAAGGAGCAAACGTACAAATTTAAGAAAAAGGAATGCCGCCGATTGAGAACCATAGAGTAAACTCCTACTTTGTCCGATTTATTCACGAAAAACAGTCCGTCAACGCTGCACAAATGATGCGAAGACAAGCAAATCAATGAATGTTCAGTGCATTATCGGAGTGCTTTTGGACTTCACACGGTGGGGGAGAATATTTTTAATTCTGCAAAGGACAAACAAACGGTAAAATTTGAAGGCCATGGCGCACGAACAAGCGAAGTTTTATGCGCGAACCATTGCTGGTGAAACAAAAAAGGCGTGAAAAAAAATTCAATTCTCGCCCACGTTTCATTTATTTTTTTCCATTAACGCCTGCGCCGCGTACTTTTCTCCCTCCAGCTCGTTTCATCTCGTGTGTCAGCCGCACTGCTTCAAGGCGGGGAAGAGACAGAGACCAAAAAAAAATTAAAATATGAAAGAGTGTCGGTGAACAGTCGCGTCGTCGGCGTGCTCCGAACGCTTGGGGATCGCTTTTTTGCCTCCCATTTTCTTTTGTGCTTGTCCTGCTCCTCCGCTCCTTTCCCTTACCCCTCCCTTCTTCTCACGCCACCGAAACTCTCTCCCCACCCAGTTTCCGCGCCTCCTTTCTCTAGTAGTCAGTTATTCCAGTGAGACTCCCCGCTTCCGGAGTTGCTGGTACGCCAGCTTACACCAGCCTCCCTCCAGCAATGAGCTGGAGAATCTCCGGGAAATGAGATCGAAAGGCCAAGATAATTTTATCCTGTGTCCCTGACGGTTGTAGCAAAGGAGCCATAAATTAGCGCTCCATGAATAGAATATAGGAGAAAGCCATAATACCAAAAAAATAGCGAAATGGAGAGGCATGAATGATAAAGGTGCCTGATGTATTCATGGATGATGATTTCTCATAACTATCAATGATCTGACCTTGTTTTTCCACTCACCCCTGTACACTTTCATCTTTTACACGAGCAGAAAATATCTTTCGTCGCGAGTCATCTCAGTGTTTTCATCGTTTTTATACTTTCGCCTTCCAATTTCAACGACCGGTCACGTTTTTTTTTGGTTTGCAGGTCTCAGAGTAAGAGAATTTTTCCTCATTTTTTAGGTGTTTATTTACGTATGGTGCTTAGATCGAAGTTAAAGCAGCACCAAACGTTGGAGAAAAAATTACAGATATGAAATCATTCTGGGTATTCCACCAAATAAAGTTAAATCTTGGACAGCCCTCAGCAAATATTTACTTCTAAGCATCACAAGATCCTCTTGTTTGCCCTACCGAATTTCTTTCTTCATGGTCTCCCAAAGTTTTTCTACCTTCATTCTATCTATAAAAATGCCTCCTACCTGATAACATGATCTTAAGCATTCCACCCACTTTCTCTGTCTTTTTCGGGTCGCTCCTATCACTTATTCTCCACGCCCACTCGTTTTGAATCTTCTGCGTTTTTTTTCTCTCTTTCCAACTTACCTTCTTTACACACCTCACATGCCTTACATCTCAAACGCCTCGAATCTATGCCCAAGCTAAATCACAAGTAGTTGTTGAGGTGATGAGAATAAGGGGACATTTAGCTTACGTAAAAAGTTCAATCTTTACTATCTTCACCATACAGCATATATTATTGGTTTCACATTAGAGTTTGGTTTGATTAGCGAGTTAAAACTACATGAAGTCATTTTAAACGCAGTCAAATTGAAATTGAAAAATAAACAACTTGGCTTTTCCGGATTGAAAAATTTTTTATTCCCTACCTAGTTTTCATTATTGTATTTGATCTGAAGATGTTATACCATGACGAAACCACTGTTGTGAATAAAAAATTTTTCTACGCGGAAAAGCCAAGTTGTTTATTTTTCAATTTCACTTTGAAGATTTTCCACGGAGTCTCGCCGAAAACTGTTTTATTTATCAAACGCAGCCTAACACGAATTTTCTGATCGATTTATTTTCAGCGTTATGTACATTACTTTCTATTGCATGCTGTGTAATATTCCATTACTTCCCATCAACTGAAAACTTATCTTTAATACTTCATTATAGCACAACCTTCAACATTTAATTACTAATTAATTTATCCACCAACTACTGTTTCTCTTTCCTCGTGGAATTCTCATCCCTATTGTCTACAAATTTGGCGCAGTGGAACGACGTGTGCGTTCTGATTACTACTAGACCTCTACTGGCGGGAGAAACGGTTACTGTTCCCAGTGGACCTTTGCAGCCACCTTATTGAGGAAAAAATGCTGCGTAGACTAAAATAAACGAACGTAAAGGTTGTAGTCCATAGGGATTGGGGACGGGTAACGGATAAAATAGATGAAAAATGGGAGCATCTGGAAGAAGTCGCAATCGTAACTATAGAAAAAGTAAATAGAAAAAAACTACGCCAAATAATTGGTGATGGTTGAGATAATTGGAAAGATAAGAGCCTAGTAAGAGAGAAAGGGAGAATTGTTTACACAGAATTATAAAGAAAAAAGACAAAGAGTTGAATAAAAACTGGGGTGGGAAACTAATTGGGTGAAAGAAGCGTGGTGGAAGACGCAGAGCGAAAATACAGAATGTTCACAAAGGAAGGGTTAAATTGGTGCGCTGTTCAGAAAGGTGAAAGCACCGTCAGGAAATACAAAGGAAAATCCGGGTACTCAATCAAGGGTTCGTCGGAAAAGTTATTCATTGTACAAAAAAGGTTCATGGGAAATGGGAGGAACACATATAGAGTCCATATGGTAAAAGGTATTAGGCCAATCTTGGGCATAGGAAGAACATATAAATACTTGCCCGTTCGGGCAGTCAATGAACATTTCGGCGGTCGATTAGGATAATTTAGATTCGTGCATACTTGATGAAGAGATAGGCAGGACAAGAAGGAAACTGAAATAAAATAAGATTGAGAAGGTATATAATATAATATTTCCTAGGAACTACGTACTTAGGGGTTGAGGAAAACGTTTGCAGAAGAGCTCTTGTGGAGTAATTTCCAGTATTTATGAGAAAGAAATTTTTACGGAAGATTTTATCAGATCAGCGTAATTTTTTTATCTCAAAAAAAGGAAAGATAGCCAAATGTGAAGACTATAGATCTATAAGTTTGATTTCGTACTTAGCTAAGGTGATACTTAGGATTACCGATAGTAAGATGAAGATGAGGGCAAATTATTACTTAAGGAATGATCAATTTGGATTCAGAAAGGTGAGGGTCACACGTGATGCCATAGTAGAAATGAGGTCACATATAGAGAAGGACATAGAATACAACAAATATGTATATGAGCTTTGTAGATTTCTAGAAGATGTTTAATAAGTTATGCCTTACTACTCAGGTGCGTGTGGGGGATAGAGGGCTTGGATTTGCAGTGTTCGGAAGAGAATTATCACGCCTGGTTTTAAATTTAAACCTTGGTGTAATTGCAAAGGAGACATTGGCATTGGAAATGAAAACATAGTAACTTTGTGATTCTACAGAAAATATATTTCGATACTCGATATTGAAGAGGTAGGTCTGCGTTGTAACTGAACTAGGAGGGCATGTAGCTGCATCAGGTGGATCGGTTTCACTTCCTTGGAAGTGTTTTGCACAAAGATGACCAAAGTGGTAGGGGCGTAGCCAGAGCAATTGCCTTAGCCAAAGATATTCGCAATACGGGAATTGATAATAGGGGCACTGTGTAACCTTGTTTAAAAAAGACTAGTGAACACTTTGATATGGCCTGTGGTTTTGTACGGAATTGAAAATATGGCCGCTGAAACAAATGGGAGTTTTTGAGACGTGAATGGATAAGAAAAAATGGAAAGCCAGGAAAACAAAGTAAGAAGTACTAGTTACGGTGGGGGAGGTGAGAAGATTGATGGGAAAAAATTAAAAGTAATCAGGAAAGGTGGATGCAGAGAAATGTTATTGGTGCTGTAGAGTTGAAAACCGTGATAGAGGGGAGAATTTTGGCAAGCGAGGAAGGATCGCCATATTCAATATAATGAAGAAAAATGTGCGGAATCAAAGAAGAATTTATTGTACGTATTGTGGGGTCAGTTTGTGTCTTGGGTGAGGATGAGAAAGGTAGAGGTGCTTAGTTTGTGACAATCCACTTGCCTACCTCGAGCGGTATAATACCAGTGATTATGTTAGCTGTTTATCTCATCTTCGAATTTTCCTCATCGGTTTCCTCGCTTTTCTTACCACATTTAAGGCACCTCCATTTGTTTTCCTCTCGCTCTCTCTCTTAAGCTTATTTTCTTTATCCATCTTTATAGCTATATTTCAAAAACCCCTATTAATACCCATATTATTTTCTCGGGGAATAGGTTTCGGGACCGTATAAAGCTTTTGCAACCATGATTTCCTTCATTTTTCCTTCACAACTTTGCATGTAGTTCCTCTTACCCTTGTTCCCAATTGTATTTAAGAATTCTCATACTTAATTAAATAAGTCAAGAGTTTATTTAACTACTAACACATCTTCTTAAAATCGTCTAATATGTATAAATGAATCATATATGTGTGAAAATATCTTTAAATCAAATTCTGATTTATTTACAAATTTGTGATCAGTATTACGATGAAATTTTACGGGAAAATTTATCAGTGTTCTAAAATTTCACCCCTTTTAATATACAATAACTTTCTGACGCAATAATTTGGTAATGACATGGCCGCATTAATTCAAATATATGGTCAAATGCGTTTTGAACTGCTTTAATTTTACGCTAAAATTGTCCTTCCCGTATTTTAAAATCTATCCACAGAATTAATGATTTATCTGCTTCCCATTCCTGTAAAATTGATCCTACGCTATACTCAGCAATTACAGGTATATACATGAATATACATGTACTTGTATATATATGTATACAGGGTTCGTATGGGAAATAAGTGTCTTGACAAATAAGTCTTTTTTGACAAAAGGGGAGTCGTCCACTACGAATTTGTACCTGAACGACAAACTGTAAATGCTGCATTTTACGTCCAAGTGCTCGACAGGCTTCGAAAACGAGTCGCCCGCGTCCGGCCAGCGATCAAAAACATCTGGCGGCTGCATCACGACAATGCGCCGTCTCACACCGCACTTGTCGTGTCGGACTTCTTGGCAAAGCACAGCGTGGCAACGCTGCCGCACCCGCCCTATAGCCCGGACTTGGCACCACCGGACTTCTTTCTGTTCCCGAAGATAAAGAGGAGTTTGAAAGGAACGCGATACGGGACTTTGGACGCCGTCAAAGAGGCCGTGACGACGTGTCTTCGAGAGGTTCCCGATGATGCCGTCGCGGGAGCGTTCCAGGAATGGGAACGCCGCTGGAACAAGTGTATCGACTCACAAGGGTCCTATTTTGAGGAATATTAGCTTAAGATATGTAAAAGTGAAATAAATTTTTTTCCCTGAGCTCAGTACACTTATTTTCCGGACGAACCCTGTTTGTATGTACATGCATGTATGTATATGTATGTATGTATATGTATGTATCTATACCATATATACTTTTGAGGGATGTATATACATCCCTCAAAAGACTTAACTAACTATTCATTATTAAACTATTAAATCTAACCAAACATATTTCCTGCCTAAAAACATACAACGATCTTCGCTACTCTTATTTGGGGATTCACATTATTCTGTGTTCCCTTCAGGGCTTCTCCGTGAAGTACGGGGATGCATTCGGAATATATGTCTTTTATCTTCTTATAACTGTGCTCATGCGTTCTAATCCCCTCCTTGCAAGGAGTTATAAAAATATTTTATACGAGGCATGTTCATTAAGTAAGGGCCATTTGGTCACAGGAAAAAATATGTACTCATATGAAACACATTTTATTGGCACTTTTAGTTAGCTACAAACCTACTTCACTTCTCTACATAATCGCCGTTCACTCCTAAGCATTTTTCGTACCGCTGCACCAGCTTCTTCAACCCCTCTGCATAGAAGCTCGCCGCCTGAGAGTTGAACCAATTGACAACGCCATTCTTGAGTTCCTCTTCGGTTTCGAAACATTGTCTGATAGAACGCGAAACAATTTCAGATAGAATACTGGGCCTGCCACTTCGCTCTTCGTCATGGACATTTGTTCGTCCATTTTTAAAATCACAGCACCATTGTCTAACCTTTCCTTCACTCATAACTATAGGTTTATAAACTAGGCATAATTCCCGATGAATTTCAGCAGCCGACAATCCTTTTGCATACAAGAATCGTATGACAGAACGAACTTCACAGCTGGCGGGATCAACGATTGTCGCGGACATTGTTGTTTGCATGCACGGACAAGCAAACGCCTTCTGAAACAAAACAAATTCTGCTGTAACTTCTCAATGAATCAGTAAACGGGGCTTCAGGAGTAAAACTGTTTTCTGAAGCGCCAAAATTTAAACATAAGCAAACGGCCGTTACTTTATGAACATGCCTCGAACTTTTACCAAGAAGGACCCCACTTATATATAAAAAAAATAATCATTAGAATATTGAATTGAAATAAATTTCAAGATTTCTGAAAGTGAAGTTTCCATATCCCAATATTACATCCTACTCCACCCTCTTTGATATGGATACCCATTTTGTCAAATAGAAGAGTTCTTCGTCACAATAAATTGTGCAAAGATTCAAAGCTTTCATTTTTTATTCCGTCTTCCATCTTTTGACGAAGGAACTCGATCACCTACCAACTTCTGAATGCATTGGGTCGTTCTAAATTTTTTCGGGATGAGGAAAAATTTCCCCTGGATCAATCGTTGCCCACACATGATATTTCTACTGTGTTGCATCTTCTGTATTTTCTTTCTTTGTCATACCCTTGCCGTCCAATTTATTCATTTGTTTCTGGGAACGTGATCAATATTTGTGCGCATTTGAAGTGTACTCTGCTTGTGTGCGCGTGATGTACTCTCTTCCTTAAGCTCCTAAGGGACCTGCCCCCATATCACAAAAAAATGCGTTCGTTTGTTCAGTATCTCCTCGCCACTTTTCCCCTTTCAGTGCGTATTCTTTCCTTTCACCACGATCCCCCTCTCTCTCTCTATCTTCCTCTTTTTGCTGCCTAACCTCCTTTCTCCAACTCGTCGTCCTCCCACGTAAAGAGTGCCTTCTATTTACCTTGGATTACGAATGTAAATGCCGACACGATAGACACTTGATCCAAACTGCCATCAGTTACATCGAAGGTGTTTCTACTTGTTATTGAGAGATTAGTGGAACGATGGCACATTATTCTTTTTTACTGAAAATGCTTCTTTGCTTACAACTACGCAGTGCAATTTAAAGATTCCAGGTCGTTAGTCCACAGATTTGCTGTTTTATTGTGTATATCAACTTTAAATTGTCTTCAAATTAAGTGAGACTTTATTATCATTAAACAGCTAAGGTATTGTTTTTATCATGATTTTAATTAATCTGGCGGACGTATGTTACCAACATTAACAATCCTCGCCGGTGAGCGGTGCGTTTTACTTTTCGATTCAAGTATGAAACATCTATGAATATATTATAAAACGATGCAGAATGTATAGTGATTAGTTGTAAAAGAATCCCCGTTGTACTTTCAATTCATCATTTAAGTCAAGTGTACAGGCAAAGCTAATTAATGAAATGATATAATGTCAGCAATGGTCAAAGTAAATCATTTTTATTTGATTAGGACCCGCAAGAACTCGTACAGTAAATGGAAATGCGAATCCCAGTGACCACATGGCTATATTCAATTTGTTTTTTTGCGTAGAGTGGCTATTCGAATATTTTGATGCCAGTTGAAATGCCAATAAATTTGGTAATTGAGGAGGGGTATTCGTATGAGTGTGTAAATGCGTGCTGGGTTCAAACCGCGAATCCTAGAACTCCAATAATCATCGTTGCATAATTATACCTAGAACAACAAATGATTCCTTTTTACCTCTTTTGTGAACAATACTAAGTAAGATTATGCCAAATTCTACGTATTACGAGGAGTATTCTTAAAGCAAGTACCGTTTGCTTATATTTAAATATTGGCGCTTCAGAACATAGTTTTGCTCCTGCAGCGCCATCTACTGATTCATTGAGAAGCTATAGCAGCATTTGTTTCGTTTCAGAAGTCGTTTGCTTGTCCGTGCATGTAAACAACAATGTCCGCGACAATCGTTGATCCCGCCAGCTGTGAAGTGCGTTCTGTCATACGATTCTTGTATGCAAAAGGATTGTCGGTTGCTGAAATTCATCGGGAATTATGTCTAGTTTATAAACCTACAGTTATGAGTGAAGGAAAGGTTAGACAATAGAGCTGTGATTTTAAAAATGGACGAAAAAATGTCCATGACGAAGAGCGAAGTGGTAGGCCCAGTATTCTGACCGATGAAATTGTTTCGCAAGTGGAACAAAAACTGCGATGTGATCGCCAATTGACAATTAATGGCCTGGCTGAACAATTTCCTCAACTTGGACGCACTACTGTCCACAATATTGTTACGGAAAACCTCGGATACCACACATTGCGTGCAAGGTGGGTACCGAAAATGCTCACCGACCACCACAAAGAGCAAAGAATGTCCAGTGGACGAGAGTTTTTGGGTCGTTGGGAACTCTTTAAACCACCCACCGTACAGTCCTGACCTTACACCCAGCGACTACTTCCTCCTCTTGCACTTGAAACAGTGGTTCGTTGGACAACGTTTCGAAACCGAAGAGGAACTCAAGAATGACGTTGTCGATTGGTTCAACCCTCAGGCGGCGAGTTTCTATGCAGAGGGGTTAAAGAAGCTGATGCAGCGGTACGAAAAATACTTAGAAGTGAACGGCGATTATGTAGATAAGTGACGTAGGTTTGTAGCTAACTAAAAGTGCCAAAAAAATGTGTTTCATATGAGTATATTTTTTCCTGTGACCAAACGGGCCTTACTTTATGAACACGCCTCGTATTATTAGTATTAAGGAGAAAATATAAACTTCTGGGTGTCCGAATAATCAGATCAGTTGATGGCTATATAATTAAATACCCAGTCTCAGTAGATTCTAAGAGTGAATTTAGCATTTTGTTCATGCAAAAATTCCTTCTACATCTAGTACAACTAGGGATAGTAGGAGTAGGTAATACGACGATAATAACGGCTGCTCATGGTATATGCACTGTGATTATTTAATTGTAGTAGTCATAAAGTTAATGAGTTATTGGAGTATGTATGATCATATATTTTGCATAAGATGCCCTTAAGACCGGTTTTTCAATAAATAAACTTCTTAAACTTTTGGGACAATTTTTCAGCTAAGTGTAAGTTTACTTTTTTTTTTGTCACCACCAAAATCTCGATTCCAGAGAGGAAGTGTGTTATATCTGAGGAAGAGGTATTGATTTTTAAAACTTTTTATTAATCCCGAAGTTTTTTTACACGCCCGGAGCACGACCGGTTCGGTGGATATCGTGATCATTAAGGGAGATATGACTCGAGGAGCGTAAATACTTGCGTACATGATGCACGGAGAGAAGAGAGAGTCGGTAATGGATTAAAGGAGAAGGGTTTTTGACTATAGTTGGATTACTGTTGTTATGTAGGGCTAAACAGCTTATTCGTTTTACGTTATGTGATTTGGAAATGGGCCGACGTGCAGTGGAAAGGTTAGAATATTTTATTAACCATTTTTTTATCAAGGATAGGAATATTTCATGGGATTTCACATATTTCAGCATATTCATTCAATGTATTTCCCTTCAAAATATAGAATTTCTGGGTGAATTCGATAGTGTTACCGTTCGAGATGTAGACTTTTGCTAATAGGGAAGCGCTTGAGATACGCATGAAAGATATCCCGTGACCTTTCTGCAGTGACGTGAAAATAACGGCCCGCTTTTTTTCATTTAAACAGGATTCGCTCGGGTTTTTTTAAACTTCCGATATAAGTATGACTTATAGGTTTTTAAAATAAAAAATTTAAAGTGGTATCACGGTCGGAAGTGAGTTTTCAAAAGGGCGTCTTCTATCTCAAAGCTAAACGGGACTAGGGGAAACCATTAGAGCAGATCCATTGAAAGGTTGGTGGGAAAAATTTAATTATATGATAAATTCGTTTTGTTTCCAATATAAGTTGCACTTTAAGTTTGATAGAGTATGCATTTCTTTTAAGACCAGATTTTATGGGTTACTCTTGGAAGGCTGATTTGTACAGGAATTGGAATGGAAAACCATTGTAATGAGTGGAGAGGTTCGTGTTTTTCAGAATTTTCGTGACCGAAGGTAACTTGTAACATAAGGTTAATCTCAAGTTCCTAGATCAATAAAATGGAATACTGTGAGTAACTGACGACAATTTATCCAATTCTATATACCAAAGCTGTTGAAGTATTTTATCCAGGGGTTTAAACACTGCTAATGAATTGCGAATGTAAAATAAAGATTTTTTGTATCGACCAGTTTGACAAAATATTCTCCATGTTAACTCATTGATCCATTAACCCATGCTAACCCATATTACCTGCCAATCTAATGTGAGATTTATTTAGTACAAGAAGAGCTCGTATTTTTAATATTTTTTAAACCTGTTAACTGAAGTTCACTACGTAAGATATATTTAATTTACAATGGGTAATTCCTATCTAAGGCAGTGTAAGAAATATTTTACGCTTCGTGTTTGTTCATATCAATTTTAATGATCTTTTTGTCTTTGCTACAAGTCAGGTTAAAATTCCCCCTACGCAACGTAAAATAAATGTGATTAATGCTGAGACAAAGTCAATTATTTAGGAGGCTCCGTATGAGGACATTAAAAAGGGATAAATTGACTCGCGGCTCAAAGAAACGGGACCTTGATGTTAGAGCATTTGATCAATATTTAATTCTTCCCATCCGATTATATACGGTTAGAGATCTTTTTTCTCCTAAAAGTACCTAACTTCACTTTTTAAGGATTTTTTTGGCATTTCATCAGAAACACCAAGTAGTAAAAAAGGAATTATTTGTGCATGTGCGTGTGTGTTATACATATATATATATATATATATATATATATATATATATATATATATATATATATATTCATTCAAACAGAAATAGGTATAAGGAAAGGGGATGGTTTCCCTATTAGCTCAACTGGTAGAGCATCCGCCCGGAAAGTGGAAGGTCCGTGGTTCAAATCCCGGATAGGGAAATATTTTTACTTTCGTGATCTGCTCAAAAACCGCCTTCCCCACATGTCCTGTCTTCTCCTATTATGTGTTTTCCTATCCCCTTTCCTTATACCTATTTCTGTTTGAATGAATGAATATTTGTGCGCCGTATGGCGGGATTTTCAAGTTTGAATATGTGTTTGGCCAATGTGGCTCGTCTCTTCTTCTGGCTATGCGTGCCATGAAACGCACCGTTCCTATCCTTTACAATATCGTATGGATGCTTTTCTACTATCCTTTCCCCTTCTTGTGTCCCGTCTATTTCTCCTTTGGTGGGTGAAACAGCTCCATAACGCCATCTCTCGGGCAACATCTATCGGAGCACGGAAGGATAGCGGGGATTACTGGAGTGACAATTATAGAGTAATATACAGCGGCGGGGACGAGAGCCAACGAGGGGTTGTCGTAATTTTAAATAAAGGGGTAGGAAGAAGCGTAGTCAACATAGAGCAAGCGACAGATAGAATTTTACTCGTAGAGATTAAAGCAGAGCCGACGAACTTGGTCATTATTCAGGTATACATGCCACCGAGCAACCACAAGGAGGAAGAAGTCGATAGGATGTATGATGAGTTAGAGGATATAATCGCGAGTGTTCCTGCAAGGAAACATTTGATAGTGATGGGGGATTGGAATGCGACGGTAGGCGAAGGAAGAGATGGGGGTGAGGTGGGGGACTATGGGTTAGGCACGAGGAATGAACGCGGGGAGAAAGCAATTGAATTCTGCAGGAGACAGGGGTTAGTCATCACTAACACATGGTTTAGACACCACAAAAGGCGTAGGTATACATGGAAAATGCCAGGTGACTCAGAAAGGTATCAGTTAGATTATATTATGGTTAGGCACAGGTTTAGGAACAGTGTGATAAATTCGCACAGTTTCCCAGGAGCGGATGCGGACTCTGACCACAATTTAGTTGTTATGAAATGTAATGTTCGTTTCAAGAAGATAAGGCAAGGGCGGCGGGTTAAAAAATGGAATTTAGAAGCAGTAAATGAATTAACGAGGAAGGAGTATCAGGAGGCTGTAGAGAAAATGATGGATGACGGTAAAGAACTGAGTGCTATCGAAGAAAAATGGGGATGTATCAAGAAAGGGATATTGGAAGCCGCTAAAGACACTATAGGAACCGTTAACGGGAAAAGGATAAGGAAACCATTGGTTACGGATGAGATGACTGCGAAGATGGATGAGAGAAGAAGATGGAAAAATGTAAACACAGAGTTAGGCAAAATGAAGTACAAAGAGTTAAACAATAAATTGAGAAGGGCCACAAATAAAGCAAAAGAAGAATGGTGGAAAACGCAATGCGAGCATATGGAAAGTTTACAGAAGAAGGGTGAAATTGGTGCTCTATACAGCAAGGTTAAGTTATTATCGGGAAGTAAGAAGGCAAGAGCTGTGCTAACAGTTAAAGATAAATGGGGTAAGATAATAGTTGAACCAGGAAAAATCCAAGAGAGATGGAAGGAATATATAGAAACACTGTATGGTAAAGAACTTAGGCCGACAAGGTTAGACATAGAAAAGGAACATGACGTAGAAGAAGATAGCTTAGGTCCAGGCATACTCGACGATGAAATAGAAAGGGCATTAAAGGAGATGAAAGCAAATAAGGCTGTGGGGGTGGACAATATTCCTGTAGAAATGTTGAAATGGTTAGGGAAAGGTGGGAAAAAGGCCATATATGGACTGATTCGTAGTATCTATGAGGAAGGAATCTGGCCGGAAGATTTTGTGAGATCGGTGTTAGTTCCTATTCCAAAAAAGGCAAAGGCTTCGTCATGTGAGGATTACAGAACAATAAGTTTGATATCCCACGCAGCTAAAGTTATTCTCAGGATCATCAACAAAAGGATAGAGAGTAAGGCAAATGATCACTTAGGGGATGATCAGTTTGGGTTCAGGAAAGGAAGAGGTACGCGTGATGCCATTGCAGTAATGAGATCACTAGTCGAGAGGAATATAGAATACAATCAGGACGTTTTTGCCTGTTTTGTAGATTTCGAAAAAGCGTTTGATGGAGTGAATTGGGAAAAATTAATGCGTGTATTGCAGAAAATAGGAATGGATTGGAAGGACAGGAGACTGATCCGCAACCTGTACATGTCTCAGACTGCTCAGGTGCGAGTGGGGAACGGAGAGTCCGGATGGGCAGTGTTAGGAAGAGGTGTAAGGCAGGGTTGCCCATTGTCACCGGTACTGTTCAACGTATATGTAGAGGAAATGATTAAAGAGGCATGGGAAGAACTGGAGGTAGGAATGAAAGTCGGAGGGGAACTCGTAAAATCGGTTAGGTTTGCTGATGACCAAGCATTAGTTGCTCAGTCAGCCAAGGGGTTGCAAGCATTGTTGAGTGAATTGGAGGTTCAGTGCGATAAATATGGGATGAGAATCAATATTAATAAAACAAAGGTTATGCGATTTTCCAGAAAGAAAAAGGCTAAGCTAAATATTAAAATAGGCGGGGAAAGAATAGAGCAGGTAGAGCAGTTTACATATCTCGGAAGTGTTTTGGACCAATACGGTCAAAGTGGTAGGGACGTAAGGAGAAGAATTGCGCTAGGCAAGGAGGCTTTCTCAAGGAGGAGGGAGTTGATGACGGGGACGTTGAGTAGGGATGTTAAGACAAGACTCGTAAAAACTCTGATATGGAGCGTAGCTATGTACGGCGCGGAAACGTGGTCGCTGAAGCAGGAGGATAGACGTAGATTGGAGGCTTTTGAAATGTGGGTGTGGAGAAGAATGGAGAAGGTGAAATGGACCGAAAGGAAAACAAATGAGGAAGTACTGGAAATGGTGGGTGAGGAGAGGGGTTTGTTGAGAGAAATCCTATGGAGGCAGGAAAAATGGATGAAAGGCGTATTGAGCGGTAGTGGAATGTTGAAGAGGGTAATAGAGGGGAGAATGTTGGGCAAGCGAGGTAAGGGTAGGAACAGGATAGGGATGTTGGACGGGATGAAGGGAGGAAAGAAGTACACCGAGATGAAGAGGGACCTGATATAGATTAGTTTGCTAGGTGGGGAGTCACAAAATGTTTATTTGATAGTTGTGTCCATCCAAAAACCTACCTTAACCGGTAGATTACCTAATAATAATAATATATATATATATATACACACTTATATATATAAGACACACACACGCACATGCACAAAATAATTCCTTTTTTACTATACTATATATATATACATATATATATATATATATATATATATATATATATATATATATATATATATATATATATATATATATATATACATACATACATTCAAACACGAAATCGCGCCATACGGCGAACAAATATTACTTCATCCTATGGTAGGTGAAACAGCTCTCTAACGCCATCTCTGGAGCAAGAAATCGGAGCACTTTGACGCTGTATAACATTGCAGATCTCAATATTAATCAGGTTTACTTATTAGCTCAATTGGTAGAGCATCAGCCCGGAAAGTGGAAAGTCCGGTGTTTAAATCCCGGCTAAGGAAATATTTTTACATTTGTGATCTGCTCAAATTCGCCTTCCCCACCTTTCCTGTGTTCCTCCTTTATGTGTTTGCCTATCCCCTTTCCTTATTTCTATTTCTTTGTGGGAAGATATAATATATATAAAAATCAAATATATTCGTGAGAGCCCTTTCTTTGTGTTTATGTTTTTAGTTTATAATCAAAGTTTTTGCATATATTGGTGTGTCGCCGAAGAGCGTTTTTTTCGAAGATAAGAGGCTATATAAATCCTGGCTATATAAATCCTGCCGACCTCCGGGATTAAACCTTTTCTATTAGCTCAAAACTCCGTACCCTGTTCTCTCAATAGCCAATCATTGATTACGTATGACCTGCAACCCAACCCAATATCCCCTATTCTTCTAATTTTGCTGTCAGATATTCCTCATACTTTGATGAAATTGACTAGGACCATCAAAATATACATTGAATTATCTATGCGTGTGCAGTGAGCACACAAACACACATATATCATTTAAACGGAGAAGCGAAATAGCGCTAGTCGACAAAAACACAGAGAAGCACATACAAAGGGTTACTCACATGAATTCCAAATTTTCGGTGGCCAAACCATCTTCTTTTGAATGAATAAGGAACTAAGGAGAATGTTTCGAGAAAAGAGGACAGGATGGCAGGAACGCTGAATGGAAGGGGAAGGTTTGGAAGTGTCGGCTTGATATGGAAGGTTTTGGAATTGAAGGTTGATATTGAAGTATATAATATAAACAGGACAAGATATATCTTTATATGTTCAGTACTGACAATAAATGGTACCACTTTGCTTTGAAAGTTTTTCAGTGTCCCTTGCTCTAATTGTCACACACTGAAACGCTGGACTCACCGCTCAATAAAATGACGTCACGGTCCTCCCTTCATAATTTTCAGGAAATCTTCGAGCCTTGGTTCCCACGAGTCTTTTTCGTGTCACTCGTTTGCGGAAGGAAAGTTAGGCGGGAGTAAAAGTTTCTCGTAGCGAAAAAATTTTGGAAGAGTTTGAGGAATAAAACATTACACATTTAATTTATTTTCGTATTAAATATTTTATATTTTAAATATCACAGGCATATTCTCAGGTTTTCAAACGAGCGGGTTTAGGCGACGCATGCATTGTTCGCTGCTGATGTAGCGTCATGAATAGCAAATATTCTATTTTAACTCGTGTTTTGTAGTGAGGAAGTTAATGTAATTTATGCTTAACCGATGAATAACTTAATTTCATTTACTTTTAAACTGTTTAAAGTTGGGACACAATTTCGGGACTTGAAAACGATTGCCTAAGATAAGGCACCATATTATGGTGGTTGGATCGTGGGAGCATATCAGATAGAGCGTTGGTGCTTACCAAATGGCTCCAGGTTCAAATCCGGATGATTCCGGGCACCCCTAGCTGTGTGGTTTTCCCGGATGACAGATCCTCCAGGGAAACCGCGAGCGCCGCAGAGAGAGGAACCGACACTCCTACACTGATGCATGAAATTTACACGTCGTAGAGTTTGCGATAAGCTCTACCAGCACTTTTCAAACCAACCTTCGGATTGATTATTACGGTTTATGAAGTACCTATTATGATGGGGTTCGGGAAAATAACGCCAGGGAACAAGGCAGAGCTCCATTAAAAAACCTTTAATTTGTTTAAATCGGTTAACACTTCGAAATTCGTACCTCCATGAAGATACTTGGGTTCAACCGTGTGACTAACGCCCTGCCGCACTCAACCCTCGTACCTTTGTTTTGGCGTTACCATCGTAATCTTCCTCTAGTCATTCCATTTACCAATTCAAAATGGAAGGAATGAGCTCAACAGCGGAAGCAGACTCTTGATATCTCCCTGCCTCAGTGCTGAGACTGCTAATGAAAAGATATTGAGCTGAGCCTGTCTAATTAGCCGCGGCAATTAGCAGATATCATCAAGCCGTGGGAATGGAATGAGTCAGGGAGAAAATGAATTTTATGTAAAAATTCATTTAAATGCTACCTTGATAGAAGATTTTATCGGAGAAAATTATCATGCCTCTTTAGTAATTTTAATCATTGCTTTCTTAAATTGAAGAAATCAATTTCTTGAAATTTCATAATGTACGATAAATATTAATTATCATGGTTGAAAGCACCTTTTAGTCTTTAATATGTCTCCAGTTAATCACACTTTGTACACTTTTCTTCCTCAATTTTGATCGTTCGATTCATCACTTCATTGTTTCATTAATCCCTGTAGTGTTGAATTTTCTATTTTTTTTCAATGTTTTAGTTCAATATCAGGTTCATTTTATTCTTTCCCTCAAACGGATTGCAAATGAAATGCGTAGGAGAGAGGTGGATACTAATTTTACTGAGGGATTATTCTCCAGGGCCTCATGTTCCCCTGATTGTAATGACTACTGTCCATTCGAGGCTCTCTCTGTGCCCGCGTTACATCTCCTCCAGCCACTCCCTCGTCGAGGACTGTAATCTGTCCCCTGTACCTCTCTCTCGCGCGCTGAACGTCTCAACGCCTCCCCCCTTACCGCACCCAACCCGCCCGCCGCACCCCATATTGCCAACACATCCTGTTCTCCACTCCTCTTCGTCCAATCCCTTTCCTTCGCAGCGCTGAAGGGGTGGCTTGCTTCCTCAATCGAAATCTCGACCCTACGTAGGAAACCCTGGGCGCCTCTGGAGCTTTCATGTGAAGAGTTATATAAGAATGACGAGGAGCCACGGCTGTCATTGGACGAGTATTAATTCTTTAAGAACCGATTATTTCACAGAGGGATAAACAGCACCACGTATTTGCTCACAATTTTTTTTTGACAGTAAATTAAATGAAATTTATTAATATTTCTTTGTGCGTTTATTATGATAGACTTTTTTGTACACTTATTTCAGATTATTTCTTCAATCTGCTTTAATTTATAATATGGAAGAACTGCATAATAACGTAGTGCCCCAATAATTTGGGATTTTCAATTAAACAAAGAATTTACTTCAGCAGGAATCCCTCAGTTCTTGAGATAGGTTCTCTCTCCAATTATTGTAAATACTTTCTCTTTGAGGTGTGGTTTCTTCTGAACGAATTTCCTTATTCTACACGTAACAAACTGTTTTCAGTTTTCATTCCGCATTAGGCCTTCCTTTAATATTCTTCCATTTTTATTTAGCTTCTTGAATTAATGTGGATGCCTATTGGCCACCAAATCATATTTATTTAATATATATAGTTAATACATAAAATATTAATATTTAAATATAGCTAATACATATATATATATATATATTCATTCACATTGAAATAGAGATAAGGAAAATGGTAAAGGAACACTTTCGTGTTTGAATGTGTGTGTGTGTGTGTGAGTATATATATATATATATATAAAGTCACTTTCTTGAAAAACCCACGAACGTGCACGGTAATGTAAATTCACTAACTAGTAGACAAACACAGAACCTAAAACATATAAAAGAGGGACTCACTGTTTCTCGAATTTTCGGTGGTGCAACCACCTTTCTCAAGATGAATTAGGAACAGAATTCATTCTGAGAGTTCATCAAGAGTTCTGTTCCTAATTCCTCTTGAGAAAGGTGGTTGCACCACCGAAAATTCGAGAAACAGTGAGTCCCTCTTTTATATGTTTTAGTTTCTGTGTTTGTCGACTAGTTAGTGAATTTACATTATATATATATAATATATATATATATATATATATATATATATTCATTCACATTGAAATAGAGATAAGGAAAATGGTAAAGGAACACTTTCGTGTTTGAATGTGTGTGTGTGTGTGTGAGTATATATATATATATATATATATATATATATATATATATATATATATATATATAAAGTCACTTTCTTGAAAAACCCACGAACGTGCACGGTAATGTAAATTCACTAACTAGTAGACAAACACAGAACCTAAAACATATAAAAGAGGGACTCACTGTTTCTCGAATTTTCGGTGGTGCAACCACCTTTCTCAAGATGAATTAGGAACAGAATTCATTCTGAGAGTTCATCAAGAGTTCTGTTCCTAATTCCTCTTGAGAAAGGTGGTTGCACCACCGAAAATTCGAGAAACAGTGAGTCCCTCTTTTATATGTTTTAGTTTCTGTGTTTGTCGACTAGTTAGTGAATTTACATTATATATATATAATATATATATATATATATATATTCATTCACATTGAAATAGAGATAAGGAAAATGGTAAAGGAACACTTTCGTGTTTGAATGTGTGTGTGTGTGTGTGTGAGTTATATATATATATATATATATATATATATATATATATATATATATATATATATATATAAAGTCACTTTCTTGAAAAACCCACGAACGTGCACGGTAATGTAAATTCACTAACTAGTAGACAAACACAGAACCTAAAACATATAAAAGAGGGACTCACTGTTTCTCGAATTTTCGGTGGTGCAACCACCTTTCTCAAGATGAATTAGGAACAGAATTCATTCTGAGAGTTCATCAAGAGTTCTGTTCCTAATTCCTCTTGAGAAAGGTGGTTGCACCACCGAAAATTCGAGAAACAGTGAGTCCCTCTTTTATATGTTTTAGTTTCTGTGTTTGTCGACTAGTTAGTGAATTTACATTATATATATATAATATATATATATATATTATATATATATATGTATAAATATATACATATATATTTTGAATTGGAGGTTCAGTGCGATAAATATGGGATGAGAATCAATATTAATAAAACAAAGGTTATGCGATTTTCCAGAAAGAAAAAGGCTAAGCTAAATATTAAAATAGGCGGGGAAATAATAGAGCAGGTAGAACAGTTTACATATCTCGGAAGTGTTTTGGACCAATACGGTCAAAGTGGTAGGGACGTAAGGAGAAGAATTGCGCTAGGCAAGGAGGCTTTCTCAAGGAGGAGGGAGTTGATGACGGGGACGTTGAGTAGGGATATTAAGACAAGACTCGTAAAAACTCTGATATGGAGCGTAGCTACCTGTATGTTCGGCGCGGAAACGTAGTCGCTGAAGCAGGAGGATAGACGTAGATTGGAGGCTTTTGAAATGTGGGTGTGGAGGAGAATGGAGAAGGTGAAATGGACCGAAAGGAAAACAAATGAGGAAGTACTAGAAATGGTGGGGGAGGAGAGGGGTTTGTTGAGAGAAATCCTATGGAGGCAGGAAAAATGGATGAAAGGCGTATTGAGCGGTAGTGGAATGTTGAAGAGGGTAATAGAGGGGAGAATGTTGGGCAAGCGAGGTAAGGGTAGGAACAGGATAGGGATGTTGGACGGATGAAGGAGAACAGAAGTACACCGAGATGAAGAGGGACCTGATATAGATTAGTTTGCTAGGTGGGGAGTCACAAAATGTTTATTTGATAGTTGTGTCCATCCAAAAACCTACCTTAACCGGTAGATTACCTAAAAAAAAAAAATATATATATATATATATAAGGATGTCTGTCATCATGTGATGTTTTCAGTTCGTTGATTGGTTACTGAATTTTTCTTTGGCTATAATTCAGTTAAATTGAAATTTTATATAATGTTTTCCAAGCGTAAACCGTTTAAGGGATCCTTTAAAACTGATTTTGTCTCTCCTAATGTGTGTTACGCCCGGATTTCCGTTTTTTCTTTCCTCCTGGCTTTTACTCTGCTTCCCCTCTTAGCTCGTGTTTGTTTCTTATGAGTCCCCTGCAATATTCTTTCCCTATACCTATCGTTTTCCTTCCTTGTGACCCACGCATAAAAGTTCGCAGGATTACAAGTTTTAAGTTCAGAAAAAATTGCCTTTTTTCCAGAACACATAGTCGTTATTTTCCCGAGTAAATCCTAAATTAGTGCAAATACGCATGCTCTGCCGGAGGTATAAGTTATCGATGACATCAAAAGAGTTTTTGTTTGAATGGATATTGCTGCAAATGCATTAGATATTTTTTGTGGAAGCATGCCGAGTGACTTTAATTCTCATCCTGTGCCGATTAAAAAAAAAAAGAGCGGATGAGTTCAGCATTTCCTCGCGTAAGACTCTAGGCTTTTATAATCTCGGTTTGGCTGCTCGAAAAAAATAAATTTGAGGCGATGAAAAAACGTAGGTGGGAGCGTAAAAAATACACATTTTCCTCTCGTATTTCGGAGGCATCATTTGGTTCAATGGTTCACCAGCATGTATTTGGCGTTGGTTTTTTAAAGCTCGCAAAATATTCAGCTATTGGCTAACTTCAACATGCACCAAAAAAAACCCATTTCATCCACCATTTTGAGGGTGTTTCAGAGAACATAAAGTAATTCCTCTTTTTTTTCATCCACTTATAAAATCTCCCCATCATTCTGGCTATTTACATTTTTCAATCGAAATATTTTTATCGTGGGTCACGGTAGTCCAGGGGTAGTCCAGCGTTTGACTACTGATCGGAGGGTCCCGGGTTCGATTTCCGGGCAAGCCTGTCTGTGCACTTGCGGCTCCACCACAAGTTATTTGATTTTTTTGGGTACCAGATCTTCCTGGGAAACCATAACCGTCACAGGGAAAGAAACTGCCCCCCCTATCCTGATGTGAATGTGAATTTCACACGCCGTCGGGCTTAGTACTTGGTGAACTCACCTATTAAACCGACCTTCGGGTTGATTACTGTGTTTATGGTATTTTTTATATTTTTATCATAGAGTGAGTCGAAAAATTATGGCTTCTCATTTGAGAGTAATCCGTGATTTATTGCGTTTGAATGACCTACATGAAATAGCAATATAAAGGAATTCCTATAATACCTTAAAGATAAAAACTCGTTGTTTTCGGGAATAAGTCCGCAATCCTCCGAAAATGTATTCGTTCATCTTCCCGTAACTGAGCATCTCTTGGAGGGATAAGAAATTCGCCTGGTCATATTATTTTGGAAATATTCAAAATAATAAATTTTGGATCTTGCATATCCTTCTCCAGAATCGAACTAAATCCATATTAAACCCTTATACTCACGGCTCGAAATATTTTGTTGAACCGGATCCATCGTAACATACGAGTACGTCTGTAACATTTCGGTTAGAGAAAGAGGCAATCTCCATGCGAAGTTGTGCCAAAATACCATGCGATAAATTCGAGAAACATTCACGTGCTTTACAAGGTTCCCCGTCATTTACCTAAGAACTAGTTATTGAAAATTGCTGATGGCGCCTGTTTAGCAGTCGCTTTCTCCTTTTGCTGAATTTTAATTTAATCCAGGGTTCACTTTGCTGTTCGCTTGAGTCAACTTTCTGCCGAGTCAAAATCAGCGGAACAGGATGATTTGAGTGACAGGCATCTGCATTTAGAAGGTCCTCGAGTGAACAAAAGAGACTTCTGGAGCCCTTCCAAGGCGCTCTTCTCTTTCATTTAGCGTTAAACACTCTGGCGTGAACAACGAATATTCATGAACTTAAAAACTCATTTTCGTTGGTACAAGCCCCCAAATGGAAATGTGATGACCCCGAGGCAGATCGAAAACACGTGCTTTAAATAAATTTACTTTCAAAATCAAGATATTTTAAATGAAGTTCTTTTGTATTTCATAAATAATTTCATGCGCCCTTATCACCTCGATTTACCGATAAAATTTTCCGAAATAAAACTAAATTTGACCAACAAATGTATAAAAAAAAACAAAATAGAATTTATACCTGTATTGGAAGGCAATTTGGTGTTTATAAGTCATTTTTGATACTTGTAAGTGTAGATTACTTGTTCAATACCTTTAAGCATCCTAGCAGTTAATGTAAAATCAACTTTTAACCTTATAGTGTAAAAAAGTAATGTTTTACGTCTGCATTTGAAACCAGTAAAGTTTATCGTGTTCAAGTTATCATAAAACCTAATAAGTCTACCCTTGCTTACCGACTAATCTCATGCCGTCGTATTTGATGTAGCCGTGAAAATGATTTTGTTTTCAATGGTGTAACACCGGTGTAGTGGAAGTACTTAAATAAGCAGTTTACTCCAAATTCCGTTATTTTGAAATATCCCTGAAATTATAATGCAACAATTTCAGAGAGTAAAAATCATTCGCCTTGACCGGGATTCGAACCCGGATCCCTCGATATGCAGCCGAGTGCTTTAACCATTTAACCTACCGAGACGTCCTCTTACACTCTGAAATTTTGGGGACTTTAAAGGAACAAGATGTTGTGACGAAATACCGTACATACAATGTCACAGGCATTCGTAGTCGTATTTCGTCACAACATCTTGTTCCTTTAAAGCCCCCAAAATTTCAGAGTGTAAGAGGACGTCTCGGTAGGTTAAATGGTTAAAGCACTCGGCCGGATATCGAGGGATCCGGGTTCGAATCCCGGTCAAGGCGAATGATTTTTACTCTCTGAAATTGTTGCATTATAATACACACATAGCGGATGACTCCGTTAATAGTTACTGTTGCGGCATCTCCCGCAGTTTCTTGAAAATCCCTGAAATTCTCTATGCTGACACCATTACTTTCATTAATTATTTTTCGTTTTCATATATCACCACTCTATTATGTCGCAAAGTAGGATTGTGTAAGTGCAGGCCTAGTCACTCAAGTCCGCCTCCATATTTCCTAATTAATCTTTCATTCATTGTGAGTATTAATGTCGATTTCACAAATTTCTTTCTGGGTTCCGCTCTATCTGAGGCTCGAAATCTTCCAGCCGCTTCCTCGGCTTCCATTGTGGCATTTTGGATTTTGAATGGACGGGGGAATTAAAAAAGTGAACGGTTTATCTAGGGAAGGAAACTTTTTGAAACGCTCCAGTCGTTACATTCATGTTAAAAGTTTCAATCGAGAAGATTTTTTCCCCTTTGATGTTACTGAATAATGATCTCGTTGCGAGAACGGAAAGTTAGAATATGATGTGAGTGATATATAATACGTAAGCGTGCATTACACCTTTTTGTACCATTTTTAGGAAAGCGACGAATACATCCTATCCCATAGCCAATTATTCGTCCAAAATAGTAATTCATGCTTTTAAGTATCCCTTGATAAGGCCTTTGATAGAAACGCAGGGTTCTGTGATGAGAATTTGTGAAATATGGCGATGACCAAGTTTTTTATGAATCTTAGATATGTCCATCCTTTGGGAATTCTAACTTAAAAGCATCGATTTGTTTTCTTTTTAACATTCCATATTCCTAAATATGCACCCAGAGAGGTTTTAATTGTTGAGCGTACGATTTCAATCCACTCTTTAATGTGAATCTGAACAGATGGGATTCTCTTCGCAAAAGTTCCTCGGCAATACTCTCTTTAATTCGAACAGATGTGCGTGCCATGTTATTCAGAACACTTCTATTTGAAGATTGATACAAAGTAAGTTCTCTTCTTTAGTCTATTTCATTGCCACGATAAAAGTCTAACTGAATGTACGAGCACGTAGCATTAGAATTGAAAGCATTTACGGTCCGGTTCAAATTCATCGGTGTACCTGCCATTTTAATGCAGTTACTTCATGAATTAGCCATGCGTACAGTTTAAAACTTAATTGCTCTAAATTTTTCTGTTGATTTCTAATCTAATAAGTATTTTCAACGTCATATCTTAAATGGGATGATATATAAAAAGACAGATAATTTTTAAAAGTTATTCTAGATTACTTAAAATCCGATATGTTTCATGTTTAAAGATTTAACTCTATCATAATGCGTAACTGCATTTATCTCTTTAAATATACAGGGAACGTAGCCAAGGTCGTGAATCAGTGTAAACTAAAAATGCTGAGACGGCCTCGGCATTTTTTTGTTTACATGCATTCATCTCGTCAAGAATCTAAACGGGACCATTTAAAATGGCATTATATATATATATATATATATATATATATATATATATATATATATATATATATATATATATATATATATATAAATTAACTAACAGTCACAACAAACACAGAAAACAAAACACAAAAGAGGGACTCACTGGTTCTCGAATTTTCGGTGGTCCAACCACCTTTCTCAAGAGGAATTAGGAACAGAACTCTGTTCAGAGTCTCGTAGAATCTCTGTAGGGTGGAATGACACTTTTGAAATGTCTAGAGTAAGGCTGTTCTAAGCATTTTAAAGAAGGAGGGACGGAAACTGTTATTGCCAATGCCATGGAAACCATGAGAATAATTGATACTGGTAGTGCAATAAAGGCAAAAATAAAAATAAAATCTCGTGCTTATTTTATTTCGCTCAAGATAAACTAAAAACTATTCTAAATAAAGAAAAAGCGTATGCTTACATAATTACCAGCAATGCCTTCTTAGTAAATGAAGTTTAGGAAATAAAAATACTTCTCTATTTTTTCTCCTATTCAACTTTTTGTTGAGGTGTAACAAGAAAATGAATCAAAACATCCCTAAACACCATTAGGTTTATTTTTTTCCACGGGATGAAATGAGGGTGAAATCTTTTGGCGGTTTATATTTGTAAAATTTAGAGAATTAAATGTTTAAAGTTATTGCATGTACTAAGGTGGATCAAAAAATAAGGGCACATATAAAAGTAAGAAGTAATGAGGCTTAGGAAAATGAGATAATTGAATAAATTAATTCACTTTTTCTTCCAAACATTCATTTATGCCAGTTTTCTTTTAACTATGGTTTCAGACGGTGTTCACACCTTATAAATTGTGTCCTTATTGAGTGTTATTGCAGTTTAAAGACGTTAACATGATATTTTCCTAACCACTTCAAGAAAATGTGTGATTCCCTTCTACCGCTACGACTACTTTGTCTTGAATATTATTTCCTCTTAGTTTATAATGGCACAGATGTACTTCATCGCTTCATATACGCAATGTGTGACCTAAATCAAATGTACAGCAATGAAAAGTTTTAGATAAAAGGAACTGAGCGAATAAATTCACAAAGGGTAGTGATCTTCCGTTTACAAAGGACTTAACCAAAGGTTTTACTGCATGAGTACGGTAATTCATTCCAAGCGCGTACAAATTACTTGCTGGAGAGGAAAAGAGATATTTAAAAAAAAGTATTAACATCCATCTCGGCCGGTCCGTTCATCTTCCCATCATCCCACCCGTAGTCCCGATTCTTTCTGACCTCCCTTTGGGTGTCCGGCACGTCACTCGCACGCTCGGAATTACCTCCCCCGGATTCCTCCCGACAACGCGGTCCCACGCAAAAACACAAGGCCCGAGCGATTCCCTCATCCACTTCGGCCACTCCTCCCCCCTCCCTTTCACCCACCCTCTCTTATAATTTCCGGGAAACGCATTTGTTATACTCTCCACTCAGCGCTTCCACGAGATGGCCACTCGTGTGCCTCTTCTTCCTTCTCATAACTTTCCCACGTCATTGCTCCCCTGTCGATAACGGCTCCTCCGTTGTGCGTTTGTGTATCCTCACTCTTCAGTAATCACAGGTCGTTATTTTTATGAAGCGAGACGTGTAAAACTGGGCAGGTCCAAGATAAATGGGTTTGCATTCACCGCAATGGAAAAAAATGACATAACTTATTTCTCTCTTGGACCGTTAGGGATGGTTGAGATGTTTTCCTGGTTGCTGCGGAAACCAATTATGTTTTTTAGATGTAATTTCGATTAATGTCGTAGGCATAATATTGGAAACTTAAAATTAGTACTATCCTCGGTCATTCTATTATTTTTCGCTTCGCATTCGCTACCTAAAACTAAATTAGTGATCCCACAGCAGTTGAAGATAATTATACAGGGGTTGTAATAACACGGAGGAGCGTTGAAAATGGGATAATGCACGGGGCTACTGAATCGCAGGGCCCGCGTTCGATTCCGGATGTTATCTCTGGGCACCCTCAAGCCAACAAAAAGAAGCCAAGTCAAAAAAACCGAATTATTTTTTCAACTACCCGATCTTCATGGGAAGCTACGAGTGGCATAGGGAAAGGACTTGCCCTCCTCCCATGATATGTTGATCTCACACACTGTTGACCTGCGTATACTCGTATTAGTTCATCTATACCCTTAACCATAAATAGATGGGGTAAACCCGTCGCCTACCAACCCAGAGTTCGCGGATTCGGTTCTCGCCTTGGTAGATATTCCTCCATCTAGGGCTTGGTTGAATGTAATTGTCTTCAATGTAATGTCTCTAATGTAAGGGTTAGCTGGGAGAAGAAACTATAAGTCTCAACCTCGCCCAATTAAGTCAATAAATAAATAAAATAAATAAAAAGAAACTATCAAACAATTCCTCGTTTATAATACTTGTCGTAGTGATATATTTTCGTATTGTTTTTACCTGGGATATGATCGCGCAAATGGGAGATCACTCTAACAAGTATTTCAGTTCTAATTTTAGCGACGTATATTTGCTTGACATTAAGGTTACCGCTACAACTACCGCGAGTGAATCTCCAACATAAAGCTTACCAGAATAAGCTAATAGGATAAGTTTTGAAGACTTTTCGTGGCTATGGTCGTGAGTTCAAATTCCGTATTGTGCAAGAACGTCATTTTTCCTTGTAAATTGACTTATTATATGTGAAATTAATGCCACATTCCTTGATGGGTATTTTTTTGTGATTTATCAAAAAAAACGGGAAATGCTTACACGGGAATCATAACGATTCCCTCCGGAAGCTGGGAGACTGGACGTCCGTGTTACGAGTATGAAGCGAATGTTATTGAACGGCACTTCACTGATTTAGTTTTGATTCCAATTTTTATCGGGACAATTTTGAACATGCAGACCCATTTAACACGTTTGGACATCGTTGGGCTCGAGAGGTAATACCGCTTCCCATCACGCCATCGCAAGCCAAATAGGAGCGACGAGGCCAACACATTCAACCACCCCCTTTTCTCGTTGACTCCTTCGAAGTATAATTTCGTACGTTGTCCTTGTTTCTCGTTGCTCAGTTCGAGCAACAGCAGTCTTGGAGCAGGACTGTGACGACGGAGCTTGCGAAAAAATTTCGCATTTCCGATACCGATATCAAAAAAGGAACTCGCTCCTCTCTAACTTAAAGTAGGTTTAAATTCAAAGGGAAAGAACCGGCGGAAACTAATTTCTGAGTATCTGCATCGCGAGTCCACCCACGTCCTGGTAATTTTCTCCGCACCTATGGAGCTTATTATTTATTTCCTATGCTTTTATAGGTTTGGCGAGCCAGCTAAGGCGATTTCTTTTTGGTAATAGGCTTAATTTTAAAAATAGAGATTTTTGTTTTTCTTAAACCCTCAAATTCCACACAAAGATATTCACGAACTGCAAATACGAGCAAGGGCTAGTCTCGTTTGCGAAATGTCTTTGCAGAGGAGCTATTCCACATTAATAAGCTGCAGATGTTTGATGTTTGTGATATTGCGTGCGTATTGTGTGCTAGCAAAGAATACAATATTTTAAATATCGACTCGTTTATCTTCACTATCACTGAGACTGAATAACTCCAAGCGATGTCTGTGTATGCTGCTATCCTTTAGTTCAAGTTTTTGACACCCTTGCATTTTCCTCTTCGCCCAAAGTGGCACAAAAGAAAATATATTTTCCCTACGTGGTGTCGGGGAAATTCCCTTCGATTTTATCACGGATCGGCACCTACCGATGCATTTGATATCGCGAAAATGATTCCCTCTTGACAGATTCACTCGGACGGAAGTCGACACGTTCGTCAATTTTAGCCTTTCGAGGTCCCTTTTCCTTCATCTTTGGTTACTTTTCTCTTTCGGATGTCATCTTCTAGAATGGTCTCGGAACTGGAGGGATTACTTTCACTGATAACTGGCACATCATAACATGACAACCGGCAGCCCCGTGAATTAGAATTCCGAGCCTAATGTCGAGTACCCACTTCATTAGCGAAAACAAATTATCACCAAAAAAACGTAAAAAAATATATGGCCCATAATGCAATTACGAGAAGATAACACGCATAACTATATCACGCCAAAGGAAATTCGAATCCCCGGTCGCTCTTCCTTTTAAGTTTCTCATAATGCAGAGGAAAAATATTACACAAGCAACATATTGCATCAACCCTTGCGATGTGATCTTTTCAATGTGATGCAATGTTTTATACAATATTTATTCTTTATACCAAAGGTAAAGGTTTATTAATTTTTATACTTTGATTGAGAGATTAAAATGGATGCCAGCGAAGTAAATGAAATGGCACGGTGAAAAATGTTAGCTGTATGACTGGAAGACAACGTTGACCTAATATATTTACCTCCCGACTCTTCTCTATGAATTTGGATCTATACGATCGTATTTGTGTTTTGTGAAAGGGAAATAATGTCCTTTCTTTGATACGCATTTAATAATGCCTTCCTTTATTTACTTCCACCTCCCTGTTGATTCACGGATGACACGTTCAATGTGCAATCGGAACTTTCGAGTTAGACCCCGTTTCGAGAGAGATTATTGTGTTGCATGAATATTGTGGCCTACGTTGAATTTCGTGGAATGATCCGAGGGCGAAATGGTCACTTCGGGTGAGAGGGATGATCCTACGCTTCCTGAAATACCCCACCAGTTTCCTCAAATCGGACCTGCTTCCCACTTATACGCTGGCGCTTCATGAGTGTAAACTATGCTTGGACTTCAAGCAGCTCCTCGTTCTGACTTTCGTGTGGTCCATTTTTGGCGATTGTTGAACGACACAGCCCGGAGTGATTTTGGAGGAATGGAATTTAGGGTGAGAAATGAATGGAATCGAAAAGATTTTGTTGGCGAACATATAATGCGGATAGATTTCCCGAAAAGCCAGGCTGAATCCTATACCCTTTCCAACTTTTTTACATCTCACACTGAACATGAGTATTTTTTTATATAGTATACATGCAAATTGATGGAGTGAGACTAACGTATCACGCTCCCAGCCAATTATTTGACACCCGAGGTCTTTTGAGAACAGGAATAATTTAAAATAGGCACCCGTGAGAAAATATTTTGGTATTAATGGTGCAGGGAACAAAAATATTCACCCACTTTGCAAAATGGTATTTTTTTAAAATTAGTTTTTGGATGGACACAGATAATACAACGGCACAAAGTTATTTCTTAGTCTACCCTAAACACAACCTGACACATCAAAATTCAATAAACCCTTCTTCGGTTCCGCATAATTCCTTCCTCCCTGCATTTCTTTTAATCTGTCTATCCTATTCCTACCCCTTCCTTGCTTACTCAGCACTCCATTACAGTCTTCAACTCTCATCTTTAATCAAAACGCTTTATATCAATCTTTCCTACCTTCCTTGGATTTCTCCCAACAATCCCCTCTCTTCTCCCCCCATTCCAAGCACTATTCCGTTTGTATTTCCCTCCTATCCGTCATTTATATCCTCTCCTTCCTTCTCAACAGCCAAATTTCAAAAGCCTACGATCTAGTTCTATCGCCCTGCTTCAACGGTAATTTTTCTACCCCCTAAAAAAACCATGTTCCATATCAACGTTTTACCGAGCTTTTTCTTCACATCCTAATACCACCACCCTGTCACCAATTCTCTCCTTCTTGTGATAGCTTCTTTGTCTAACGCAATCCTTCTTTTGAACTTACTACATGATCAGCTGGTCCAAAATACTTCTGAGCTGGGTAAACTTGAAAAATCTGACCTTGTTTATAAGCTCATATTTTAATATTTAACTTTGCTTTCGTCTTTCGAAAACCTGATAACCTTTATTTTGTTCACACTTTAATATACACGTATATGTAAGCAACATTCGAATATTCTTCAATCACGAAGAATCCCTAATATTTGGTTGCTCAACACAAAATGAGAAAATTCTTTGGTATTTTAAAAATTATTTTTCACAGATATTATCGCCGCTCTTTTTTTAAATTGATTTGGTTTAGGGATTTCCCAGAAAATCCTTAGGTTCCGTCTCAATGGTTCATTATGTGTTATCGGCGAAAATATGAAAATGCATAAAGTCGAGTATCGTAGAAGAGCAAATTTGTTGAAAAAAAAACCGAATTAATTTAAGAATTTAATTTGAATTCAGCAGACGGTGTTCAAAAATACCAATTTTGTTCTTTAATGGTCTTTCGGAAGTGGAGGAAAAAAACAATGTACACAGGGTATTCTAGGATTTTAAAAAATGTTTCATGAAGTACATCTAATACGCTACAGTTTTTTAATTAAAAGAGCAGGCACATGTCTTCCATTCTGGAAGCAAAAATATATTAAAATATCATTATTACAATTTTGTGAATTTAGTATTCGACATTCACCAAGGAAGAACGATCAGTTCCATCTTGATACACGAGTACATCAATAATTTTAATCATGAAAAAATTATTGATTTTGATTAATTAAAATCATTGATAGTTGTTTCTAGGAAATCAAGAAAAGACGCGGTAATTCTCAGATGAAAAAATTCCTTTTCCTCTTGCGTCTTTAGTGTGATTGACATGAACTAAGTGATTCAAGTGAAACACCTGGGTATCATTAAGATATCGGCATGGCCTGAGACTTGTACACCTGAGGATTTTGGTGAAATTACCGTAAATAACTTTAATAAAGCGAGAAGTGAAGAAACATTGGAAAGAAAATTTTCGGTTTTAATCTTAGTTAAAGGAGAGATGCTTTTTTAATGCTGGCAAGAATAATTAGATGGAATAATATTTAATCCTTTTCAAAAACTTACGATTTAGGTCAGAAAGATTCAACTCTTGATTTGATACAGCACAATCCTCATCGATTCGTTAAAAAAAATTTTTTGCATAAAAAAGTATAGAAAATAGCGAATGTTAGGAAAGCTGGAATATGAGCCAATTTTTAGTTAAAGATTACACGAAAGACTTCAACCACCAGAAAATATGAGGAATACGAGTATTCTTACCTGGGAGGGACTTCTTTACTTTTTACTTATAACTTTACATTATATCGATTGGTGAAATTACAGGTTCAAGTTACGGGACGTTTTCAAACCTACGCAAATGAGGACACCTCTCTTTCGTACGCTATTAACGATTGCGAGTATAAAATAATGAACTGCCAATTCGAATAGTAAATATTACCTTATTGCCTCCTAAATGTCATTATTCAAGCGTAAATTTTCCCAAATGACTGGTTTAATGGTCTAAAATCCCTGCCGTAAGTGCCTTTCAAGGCAAGACGAAGGTGAAATTAAATCGCCAAGGAACTTGAGTACGGGATTTAATTTGAATGGTATTATCATATTTGATGCAATGCTGTAGAATATTACCCAGTTTGTTTTTCAACCTCACCATAAAATTAACAATGAACTTATTATTAATCAGAGAACTTATTATTAGCGAGAAATGGCGGTGAGAAGACAGTTTTGTGTCTCTTCTTATTTCATGCTGAGCGACAAAATATTTCCCCGTGGTTGTTTTATCTTCATCTCATTCGATTGGAAACAGCTGAACGCCGACTGAAAATTATTACTTATTATCACATTAATTATTAATTATGTCTGCTGTTTTAATCTAATGTGAGCTACCCAAGAAAAGAAACTGGTGCCTAAAATCATTCAAAAATTAACTTGTGCATAATAGCATATGCTCCAAAAAGGAAGTGCAACTCGAGCGGAAATTTGATTGACTAAGATTTACATAGACGCAGAAAAGTAGGAGACTCTTGTAATCAAGGGCATAACAGGGCTACGAGGAAAATAGGACGGGGGGAGAGGAGGTAGGAAGGATGTAACACTGCGGAAACTCATGAAACAAAGGCCGAAGTTGGATGAGACGGCGTTTCGGAGAGATGGAAGGGAGATTGACCGCATCCAGCAAACAAATCCTTCAACATCATCCCCGTTCGGCAAACCGGCATCCGCTACTGTGGCCACCATCTCGAAAGAAGTCTCGAATGTCCAGTTCAAACAAGTCTGAGACGAGAATCTTGAAACATCGATCCACCTCTTCTAGAAGGAGGATGAAAATAAAAGTGGAATGCAGAGTGATTTCGCCGCGTTAAAAGAGACTTTTAAGTCAATGGATCAAAGCCTTGGGGATTTTGGACATCGATTTACGATGGTGCGGATTGGGGGGCGGGATTATCGTAAAAATAAACAGTTCGGGAGAGACCACGGCCTTCTTTAGGAGCGTGTATTCCCTCTTGTGTGTCGAGGGGCTGCAAATAATGAAACGGCCTACTTAATCTTTAATACATGGCACAATTGAATCATCCGAGGAAGAATGCTACCGCGGATGACATAGGTCATTTTATCTTCGCTGAATCCGAAACATCTGGGCAAGCAAACAGGCCCATGGGTTTCCCAGGAGCTTTAGACTGACCGCCTAAGGATAACGTAAGGGATTATGAGTTAATTGATGCTGGAAAATAATTTAAATTTTCACATAATGTATTGGTAACTCGATTTTCTGCTTAAATGAGGGGAAGAAAATGAATATTAACATGCCTGCAGTCGCTATTTTGATCAATAGCGTACACTTTGATTAAATGAAAAATGATTTTTTTTTAAGTTCTTTTCGAAATTAAAAAAACATTTTTTTTGGGATAGCTTAAAAAATAGTTCATGCATGCAGTTATATTAATAACTCCATTGAATTTCATGTGAATTTAAAGATGCTTAAAAGAGATTTGAAATGAGCTAGTATAGGAGATTACTGAGGAACTAACGTTTACTGTTCCGCGTATTTTTTTGTAATCCATGATTGCGCAAAATTTTTAAAATCTGTAATTTTTTAGTAAATAGTTTAAAATAAAATTCCGGGCCTTAAAAAAATTAAAATTTTGAATTTTTCGTCAATATTCAACTAGTGGAAATATTAAATAATCAATCATTGAAGCCTAAAACATAAAATTTCAGGCCTTTGGCGATTCGACATGGCTTTGCATTTGTTTCTTTTATGCGTTCCAAATGAAAAGTGACCGAAACAAGGAAAGATTTTTCGAAAAGAAATTTTTTTTATTGTAGATTGATAAAAATCGAACTTATTGTGCATCCGTCTTATTAATGCGCAATGAATAACTCGGAAGCATTGATAATTTTTTTTGTAATGCGATTGCAATAATCGTAAACTTTGAAATTGGAAGTCCTGAATTGTCCATATATCAGCATAAACTTTGCTGCGATTCATGGCTTAGAATTTTTCACAAAAGCATTTAGACCGCAGATAATAGTTTTATTGCGCTGATTCATCAATAATATAGCAGCAATTAAACATTGTAGCAATTTCAAATGTTAATGAGTGAAAAAAATGAAAACTTTGTTGCAATTTTCCACTGTTAAAACAGTGGAAAATTGCAACAAAGTTTTCATTATGTCTCGATTCCACAATATCACGCCTGATTCTTCACTTTTCGTTAATGAGTGAATGTGTGATTAAAATAATTAGTACTAATTCAAACAATATTTAAGCATACCAGTGACAAATCATAGGTATAGGACTTCTAGAGTTCTATTTTCCTCAACGAAATTATCATTTTCCCTTCATATTTCTCTGATTTATCAGTTTTACTAATAGAGAAATGAAAATAAGCCCCGGTAAAAATAATCGAGATGTAGAAGTTCCCTAAATATAAGACCAATAGGTACGAGATCAACTTTGGATACTGTGATTCGTGTTCTTTCCATACTCGCTGATAATTATTTTTGTTTCGTTACCGACGAGTTTCTCGTGCACCCAAACTTGTATCGGAATAGTATTCACGGCGATGATTCAATATGCATGTCACTGACCCTAGTGGTGTTTATAGACCATCCATCCACAATTCCCGTGCTTCAATGAAAACTTTTTCCCTCCTCCGCTGCGTTCGTTAAGGCAAACGTGAGGGAGTTAGTTTTGTTTCCGAAAGCACAGAAACAGAAATTCCAAGCCGCGATGCGGAATCGTAAAATTTTATTTTTCCGGATGCGGATAAAATATGGATTTCGATGATGACCGCCTCCCGCCCCCAACTTTCGAGTCAAATTGTCATTTTGCAGTGGCCCGAAAAAGGGACGTTGTTTCGTGGTCGGAGTGATGTCACTCTCGGCGGAAAACTTCCTAACAGCCACTTCTGGCCAAATAAAAAAAAAAGACTCTCACGTGCCTCATGCCGCTTGCGTGCAGGGATTGAGGTTTGCATTTGTTTTTCCCATGTGTCGCCGGCGGCCGAAAATCGACGGACGAAATGCGACGCTGGTAAGGGAGAGAGGAGATTGGCTTGTCCTGATCCTTCCTCCCCCTAATTTCTCTCCTCCGAATTTCCCTCCGCTGCATTAAGCTTTGTATTATGCGGTGTATGTCAGTGGAGATAAGTAGAAAGCTGCCAAGATAACTGGCATAAAAATCTCTCCGTGCGTTTAATTAAAAGTATTCTCGTTTGAGCACTGAGATTATGGCTTTTTTTCGTTCCCCAGCTGTCCTCCTTCGTCAAACCTCACTAAGTCGCGGTGGTGGTATCACTGTGGGATATGCGAAACACCCGAGGCAATTTTCATCTCAAGAAGGATGGACTTGATTACGGTGGTGATGGACGAAAAAAAAGATAGTGGGAAGATTGAAAGAAGGAACGTCGCGCTGGAAAGAGATGAAATTTAACGCCATATCCCACCGGTCGAGTAACGCACTGTAAGTGTCCTACTTTCCCGGCTCCCATTGGTGGATGGGAAGATCAATGTAAAACTCCGCCATGCTTATGAAAGCCGCACCTTAGACTGCCCCGCTACCCCACTGCCATGCGTAAAACGAACTTGGCGTTATCGTTTTAATGTGTGGTGAAATCTTATGTGAGACTTTTGCACTCCGAAATTACTCTCTTTTCCTTGGCCTTGGGAGAAAAAGTACTGGCAGTTAAAGCGTATCATTCATCACCTCTTACTTTATACTTCTTTCGTGCGCGCGTCAGGCTTTCCCTAGCTTTTCACTCTTTGCCTTTTCTTCCCCTCTCGCATTTGCCTACCCTCCCGCGATCGCCCTCCCAAGGGCACTGCAGAGTGGGATACCGTGCCTATCGCTGCTTTGCAACTGGAATCAGTTAAATGTGGCCACTGTCACTTTTCAGTGAGTTTAGAACGTCTGATAAAAATATTGCTCAAAATAAATTTACTAATGACAGAGATCCTGTTTTTCGAGCTTACAAAGCGCAGTCGCAATATGATAAAATCTTGCAAATCAATGACGTAAACGTAAGGGTATTTCCAGCTATTTATTATTAAACTGCAATTTATTTAGACTGAAAAGGATCAATATGCAAAGATAATGTTTGTATCGTATATTATAAAGATATATAACTTTCTATGCAAATGGTTTTTAATCTCTCTCTATCTCTTTCCAGGAAACTTTTTTACGCGTGTGATCCACTCAATTCCACCTTCCGTGTTTGTCTTTTATATGTGTTCCTTTTCCTAAAATCTATACCCATCTGAATGTGTATACATAAAAAATAAAAACAGAAACACATAAAAGAGGAACTCTCGGGGTCTCGAATTTTCGGTGGTGCAACCACCTTTCTCAAGAGGAGGTAGGAACAGAATTGAAAACAGAGTTCTGTTCCTACCTCCTCTTGAGAAAGGTGGTTGTACCACCGAAAATTCGAGACCCCGTGAGTTCCTCTTTTATGTGTTTCTGTTTCTGTGTTCATTTTTATATATTTATATATACATATATACATATATATATATATATATATATATATATATTTATATATACATATATATATATATATATATTTATATATATACACACACATATATATATATATATGAATTTGAAGGTCAAATGAAGTCGGTTTAGGATGAGGATGTGTTACAAGGATAGAGAAAATGGGGAGGGAATGGAGGTTATTGGTTACTAGCGTGATTTGTGTAATAGCAAATATTAATGAATATATATATATATATTTTTTTTTTAAATATATATATACATACATGTAGGCTAGCGTTAACGGTACTATTAATTTGGAAAGTACCTAGTTAAATTTCACCAAGCCGCTTAGTGAAAGATCTTTATTTATGATTTGCCTCTGCAGTGACAGATTCCTTCCTATGTGAGGGCGAAATTCTGTAAACACATATTTTGTACGCTCAATCGAAACTTCTGTGATATATAACAGATTCCATGGTTCATTCTGAAGTGAAGCTTAACTCAAGGTGTTCGAGAGGAGCATGCTGAAGATTTGATCATTACTTCTGGTATAAAACTTGGGTAACTCATCAGTGGGGGTCGCCATTGTTATGCAAGGAAATGCCCCATCTCTCCAGAGGCCGTTAGTTCCATCTCCCATTCTGTATCGACCTCTTCTCATAGCGTCAACGCAGTATTCTGAACGAAGTTTCCTGATTACTTCGTGGAAGGAGAAAAAGAGAGCTTGCCTTTTGTTTCAGAAAGTTTCCTTTAAGAAAAAAACAGCAAATCCCAAACAAAAAGTAACAGATTATAATTGGCGTCGCATATTTAAACAATACGTTGCGCTCTTCCTGTACCATTTGGAGGTTTTAAGGTGGTCACTGCTGGTCTTATTTAGATCATAGAGCTAGCTAGTCACTGCGAATGTGAGAGCAATGCGTACTGCGTACATATGCCCACTCAAAATGTGAAAGCCACTACTCGATCCAGCCGCACCGCACACAAAGAGGCAACAAAAAAGCGTCTACCCAGTGAAGCACGTTCCGGAAACTTCTTTAATAAATTAAGCATAAACAAGCTCCTCAAACCGATGAGAACTTGTTCTCGGTCGTTTTTTGTTCAGCCGTTCGTTCCTTTCATCAAAAAATTCCGAATTTTCCACGACGAGGTCATTTTGTTCACTTTCTATAATCCCCGGAAATAGGTGCAAAGCGATGCGCAATTCTATGTCGAGTCTAAACATCCATGTAGGACAAAATGGGTCGTGAGGATAATGCTTTAAATATTAGCTGACGGTAACATTTACTTTAATATGTGACAATGGTGCTCAAGAGAAGACAATAGTTATTTTTTTCAAATGTACCTATAAAAGAACGATTTAACCCAATTATCTAAATTATATATTATTATTAGGTAATCTACCGGTTAAGGTAGGTTTTTGGATGGACACAACTATCAAATAAATATTTAGTAATTCCAAACAAAACCCAATCCAGCAACCTAAACTACATCAGGTCCGTCTTCATCTCTGTGTACTTCTTTCCTCCCTTCATCCCATCCAACATCCCTATCCTGTTCCTGCCCTATCCTCGCTTGCCCAACATTCTACCCAATTATATATATATGTATATTATATATATGTAAAAATGTATATATGTGTGTATGCATGTATATATATACATATATATCGATGTTGTAGAAGATATATATATATATATATATATGTACATACATACACACACACACACACACATATATATATATATATATACACATATATATCGATGTTGTAGAAGCTCTTAAGAGAGCAATATAACATTTGTACGGCACCATAGAACACAAAAATAAAATAGATGATACATAAAAGACTCCCACATTTCAAAATGATGTGTTTGTTCATATTATTAATTGCAATAATTTCAATAGAAATGAAAGTCAATTGTATCGTTAATAGTTTTAATATTTACTATATCACAAAATATCGGGATTAGCCGCATTTCTTTGTGAAAACACTATTGTCCTTATTCCAGCAGCCATTTTCATACATTTTGAAGACGTACTTATATTTTCAGCCTGTCAAATGAACACGGTCTGCTCTACTTGTAGTAACATAAAGCTTACTACAGGCAGACGCCGGCTGTGGTAGATGGACGCCGCATTAATGAAAATAATTCCCATGTACTTTTTTGTTGGTCATTTCGAAGGCCTGGATAGAAAAGTAAATCATACCCGTTATGGACCAAACGGCAGTGGTATCTTAGTTGGACGTAATCTATGGCTGGTATTAAAATACTAGCACCAAATGACGTTCCAGTTAACGTTATTGAATTCCCGTACATTCGCTTGATTCTCATTCGCCTTCCATATTAAGTGCTTCGTCGTGTTGAAATATTGTATCAGAATGACAATAAAAATTTCCTTTAAAAACTATTGGTCTAGACAAATCCTGGACGCTGTGAGACTGTACCGGAACATTTTGGAGTACTGATTTTGAATATACTCCTTATCAGTAACGATGCAGTCCGCACTATAAAAGATTTTTGCTTTACCAGAAAATCTTTGGTCGATTTTTTGTTAATATAAACAGTTTTGTTTTTAGGTTCAAGCAATTTGGTCTGTTATTTAACTCGTTAAACTTTCATTAATGTTGCCATGTATATCCTAAATACCTCAACAAATTACAATAATTTTTTTTTACCTTTAAATAATATTGATAATCTGCGTTCACAATCTGTCAAGTGCTGCACATTTTCATTAGGTCGTTCTTATCTGCCCTTTGATGACCATTATTCTAAATTCAGAGAGACGTCAATTCAACCTATTTAACTTGCTACTTGGAGCATAAAAATCTGTTCGTCCCTCTTCGATTTACGACTAGCACAAGGTCAAATTCGCTTTTTATAGTGCTTGAATCATTATTTTTGCTGTCATTTCCATTTTTATTTTTAATTTTGTTGGGAAACTGGTGATTTTATAGGGTAAAATTCATACTTTAAGTAAATATCTACCCTTTGGTGACCATTTATCGCAATTCTAAAATGCGATAGTATGACCACGTCTTTAATGTCCCTCCCTCTTCCAATACAATCCGTTTAACCGTATTTTATTTACGGCTCGCATTAAATTCACGCCAGCGTATTGAATACTTTAAGTTTTACACTAGTATCATATTTGTGACTTATTTTGATACCATTTCTTGGAAAATTACAGATGAACTTACGCTGTTCCGGTCTCCACAAACGATTTTCACCAATGAGCTTGAATAAACTAACCTGTGTTGATTTAGAGGTAGTTCAAAGAGTTTGAAATTTATTGTTACTCTTAGCAGAGCAAAATCTATGCTAATATTGAGAATGAGGCAATGAAATTTTATGAATAGATATCTCTTCCGTGATATTAACAAGACCATTAAAATATACGTGCCTACTGCTCATTCAGAACTCTTTTGTATCAAATTTGAGTATCGTGTTACTTTTAAATTGAAAACGTTTGTATCGCTAAATATTTCATTAAGCCTTACGAGGGGGCTATTGAGCGAGCATTCGAATTGGGTTTCTATTGTTCCGCCGATTGCAGAGCGAGAAACCATTCGGCGGAGGAAATAAGAGTTAAAAGACTACGCGGCGTTTGATAACCAAGCTCAGTCATCCATAATTAACTAAAAATATGGTATTCGGCATTACATCGAGTGCTGAAAATTTGCTAGTTTTAATGACGAGAATTGAATCTAAAATTCAAAATACTAAGCGATGTCTCACTATAAAAAAAAACACAGTAATCAACCCGAAGGTCGGTTTAGTAGGTGATGGTAGAGCTCACCCACAAGCCCGACGGCGTGTGAATATTCACACATCAGGGTAGGGGGGCCAGTTCCTTTCCCTGTACCGGTTATGGTTTCCCAGGAAGATCTGGTACCCGAAAAATTATCTAGCTTGGGCGGAGCTGCAGGTGCCCAAAGTGCCTTGCCCGGGAATCGAACCCGGGACCCTCTGGTCAGCAGTCCAACGCTCTAACCGCTAGACCACCGCGACCCGCATATATAAATATATATATATATATTTCATATAAATTTATATTATTCTTGGATGTTATTTAAAATCTATATTCGTTTCGTGAGAGGAGGGGAAGAGGAGAGGTGGGAGGGACGTGGCATTAGCCCAGTTCATCACCTCTTAGAGGGCTGGGAGACGAGTATGTTTACTTACTCACTATATATACAGGTTATTATTTGATATTTCTTTCTCATGTTGTGTAATTGATGTTAATTATATCAGAATACTAAAGGGGGATTGAGCGTGAGCAGGAACCTCCTCAACACATCATGCTGTATATATTATTTTATATGCTATTATCTTTTTTTATTTGCTTCTGCAATAAAAAAAGGAAAGGTGTGATTGGGGAAACTCCTTCACCACCTTTCGTTATAATTATTATAGATACAGGTATGTATTCGGAGCTGTATAGAGCAAAGAAATATGATTCTATCAAACGAAAAGTGAAGAAATGCTTGATGAAAAAGTTAAGGACATAATCTTATTTTCCGTTACTTAAGCTAGAAAACCTGTTGTCCAATTGGGATCCCACGCAGTAGGACTTTTTAATGCTGAAATAATCATAACTCAGAAAAAAACACTTTTTCACTTAATTCAAAACCATTATGAACTAGGAGAAGTATTCTTCAATAAAAAAGAGTTGAGAGCAACCAAAGTGCCAGATGCATGGATTGAAATACAGGGTAGGTACAAATCATGCGAGTTTAATGTTGGCACGGGGGGAATGATTCTAGCTCCGCATTACGTCGGTATGCGAAACCACCAGGAGAATCCAATGGATAAAAATTCTCAGGGAGATCGATGGAAGGAACCCTATTTTACCTCACACAGTCCTTGATAAAAATAGTAGGAAAAATCACGGGCGGAAATTCGAACTACCCAAAATTAACATATAGGCCAATGCTGAAAATTACCCTCCACCAATGACAGGTGATCTGAAACCCCCTTTTCGCAGATAGTTATAGAGGCTTGCAGGGTGAGATGTGGTTGTGCGCTCAGGAAAGTAAGTAAGTCCACGCGTCACTTTTTAAAGAAACTCAAAAATTTATCTGATGCATACTGTTGAGATGAAATACTACTATCTACAAAGGTATTTAGGGTTTGAATTCCTCAAGCCAGAAATAACATTTTCCCATATTGAACTTCTTTTAGAGTCTATCCGAAATATCCACTCCAGATTCACGTGTCGAATACGTCTTCATGTATTCAAGAAAAGAAAACGGCATCATCCATTATTTTTATGGAGCCATTTTTAGTGTGGAGGGTGCGTTTACATTGAGGGTCACGCTCACAGCTAGGGACTCCTCTTCGAACGTGGAAATTCTAGGAAAGAATAATTAAGGCGGGGGTGAGAGTATCCCTCAGCTGTTGCGCTCGTGCCCGCGGACGCGGAATGAGGCCAGTGCGGTGTCTTTTGGCATTGGATTCACCTCCGAAAACTGAAATTCAAGGTTTCCCATGAAGGATTCGATAGGATAGAAGGACACCGTCTAAAATTAGCTTGGTTTCAACTGTCCACCTTGTTGTTATATCCGTGGGCGTGGGAGGGTTGGAAATCCGAAACAAAATGACGTCTACCCAGACCCGTTGCAATTTTCACGAGTGTTTTTTTCATCGTGTTCAAAGTTCTATGCCATGTTATCCAGTGGATAAACGAAATCGGATAACTGATTAAGACGCGTTTGGGTGAAGCCTCAGTGGGCGGACGATATCAAGGTTGATGGTGCCATTGCGCAATTATTGGAAATTATATTGATTATGATTTTAGTTTCATTCGGGAATATTTTCCTCTCTGGCTAGAAAAATATTAAAAATTAATCAAAAGAATATGGAAATAGTATTAATATACACGACGCACATTTTTTAATGCTCTATGTATTTTCCTTGTTAATATTGTGCAAAATAATATGCCAAAATAACTCACAAACACAAAATTTCACCATGAATTTAAAAGCATAAGAAAGTATTATCCACGGATGTAGATGGAAAATTTGTCTTAGGAAAGTAGTCCAGCCACATTAACCAATATTATTGCGCGATAAGAACTTTCTAGAACCGATGAATCGGCATAGTCCACAGGAAGCTGTTAGAAATAGAATTAGAGACAAGGAATTGTGAATGCCCGCATGGTCTAATGGAAATCGGAATGGAGTGCAAAAATGAATTCTAAGAAATTTACGACCCTACAATTGTTTCAATATTACCGACCTAAGGGAAATATCCTCATTTCTTAATGTTGAAATTTCACTTTTTTATCATACGCTTTTGGTTAATCTCACTGATTTTTTTTTTTTTACTCCCCAAGAGTTTAAATATTTGCAAACATACATGTCATTGCGAGCTAACTCTGAAAATTAATTACCAATGCCCCGCTAATTTAACGAAGTCTAAAGGTTAATAGTTTCTATAGTCTAATATTATGCTTGTTCCCAAATTCACAGACATTGTTTTTATAATTCGGCATCGCAAGTGCGAAAGGCCAAGATTCATCCTAGATGAAGGTTAGCGTCGCTCGGGCCACGCACTGCAACCGCCCGGACCGTAATTTCACAAACGGGCCCTCCTGACCCACTCACCCGATATACATGATGACTCCGACGCGCGCGATGTTCTCCTCCAGTTCCTTCCAAGTCTCCTCGAGCAGCGCCACCTGCCTCTCCGTCAGCGGCAGCGAGGGCACAGCCGCCGGGGCCTCGCCGTCCCCTGGCGCCTCCTCCGACGTCCTCCCGTTTTCCCGGAGACCGTCCTTGCCCCCTGACCCCGCTCCCCCATCACGTTCGCCTCCTGTGCTGGACACCGACTTGTGGCGATGCAGCGACTTTGGCGACATGTCGGAGAGGGAACCCTCCTTGGGGCCGCGGCTGTGCACCGAGTTTCCCATCACTCGCCACTCCGGTCGTTTCCCTTCCTTTCTCTGTCCCTCTTCCCCCACCCCCCTCTTTTGACTCACTCCCCTCTCTTAAAAACCAACCCCTCTCCGAATAACTTTGGTGTCTCTAACGAACGGAAGGGAATGCAAATTCTAGACTCTCGGAATGTCACAGTCAACCTAATTTTCTCCCCTTCGACTCTTTCCCTCCCTCCCACCCTCTTTTGAAGGGCTGAAATTGGGGAAGAAAGATTTTTCGGAATTAGGGAGCCTTCGAATCTGCAGAGGAATAATATGTTTCGGCACAGTCCGGAAAAATGATTTGAATCTCCTCTCCTTCACACGGTCGTGAGATGATAATCTCAGGTTGAAGGCAAACGTACCAGTACTACTTCTTTGGGATGAGGTGTAGTTAGATATTTTATGAGTGAGCCTCGAGGACCGTTTGCACCGCTCTACTAGTCCTACGATTTGGCGGGGCGTCCGTCTCCTCAAGATGGACTTCCACTAACACGCGCCAATTGCGTAGCTCTGATTATCTTTTCAATTCTGAAATCTATTCTTGTCTGCTCTGTCTGGAAACCGCATGGCACGGAAATCATCCTCTGCCCACGCGTCCACGCCGACGCGACGGCTGGATGTGGAGGTGAAAGGAGAAACCGCCCCTCGCGCAATTCACGGAGAACGTACAATGGTCACTCGTATAGGGAGGGATGAGGATGGAGACCAACTGAGAGGAGAGGCTGTGCGGGGGATTTCACCCTCTCTTCCTTCCCACAAAGAGGACTCCCTCACGCTTCCCTCGACCCCTGGCACACGTGCTCCTCCACAAGTACGTAGTTTCAAGCTCGGAGTCACATGCGTCTTCACGAAGGGTGGAGTCTCGGAAATTTCGTCGGCACCACTCTCGGTAGGTCATCGGCGACGAATTCTCTCTCTATCCCTTAAGTTGGGGTGGTTTCCCCTCTCCGGGTCTCGGAGCTGCCTGAACCTTTGTGTGGGGAGGAAGGGGTGGTTGGATGGGTGACGTGGGGAGGGATGAGGGCAGGGGAGGTCGGAAAAGATCCTCAAGGGCCACTCCTTCGACTTCGCTCCGGCGACTCTCCTCTCGGAATCCGCCCCGCGGAAGTAAACGCCGCGCCCCGGAAAACACGGGAGTCGCTCTCGTCCGAGCGCCGTGAAAGCACTGAATGGGCGAAGGGAGTGGAGCGACGGGGCGAGAGGTAGGGGGAGCGGGGAGGCGCGGGGGATGGTGCGTGGGGATGAGAAAGCGGAGGGGCGGGGAGGGGAGGGAGGGTGGGTTTACGAGGAGAGGGGTGGAATGGGTTAGAGGAGGGGGAGGAAGGAAGAGATAGAGGGAAGGGCGTTACGGGAGGAGAGGGTACGTTTTAGGTAGGGTGGAGAATCGGTTCGGATCGCTCGGGGTGGGCGGAAAACGTTCCCCTCCCTCCCGGCTCACCCTCCCGCTAACCCACGCCCAGATACGCGGAGTGGGGTGTGGTTGGGCTAGTGAGGACAGAAGAGTGGGGAGGGTGGAGGAGAGATAAGGGTGTTGGAGGAATCTGGAAGAACAAAAGGGCGCTTCCGGGAGGTTTTAGGGTTAGCCCGCGGTGGGAATGCGGGCGGCGAATCAGAAAGGGAACGGACGAAGGGATTTGTGTAGGTGGTTTTAGGTGCACGGGGAGGGAGCGTGGGCATAAGAATGCTTTCAATAACACCTGTGCCTCTGCTCCTGTCCTGCTCGTAAAGCCAGCAATTCAAATAATAAAAGCCGGCCATAAAACTGATTGGTCTCTCTACCATGAGACGATTGATCATAACTGCAGGTAAAATATTTTGCCGTCATTAATTTATACAGGTGTAATGAGTTAAAAATCTAATGAAGGAACCAGATATTTTTTCAGTTGGTACGAGAGTTTTCGCCATATTTTTTCATGGAACATCGGCCTATTTCACATGCGGTGATAGATCTTTCATTAATTAACTTGGCGAAATTTTTCCATATTTTTCTGCCGATCCCTGTGATTGAAAAAATATAACTTGGCTCAACCTAGACTAAAACACCTCAGCGTTTTCATCCAGTCTCTCCTAGATGAGAAATAAGACTATTTAGACTTTCAGTTTTAGTTGAATGAATTAGCTGCGTGCGGAATCCTGGTGGGGAGGTGCGGTCCCAATGGAACAGCTTAAATGCAAAGTAGGCTGAAGGATCGAAGATTTCTAGAGCTGAAATAGACAGCTTAAATTCAAATTACGCTATCTGTTGCCTCTTTTTAAAAAGAAAATTCCTTAACTAATGGGTCCCTCCCGACAGTTATAATTATGAATAAATTATTTGTATGAGATGAGTTCTATTATTAGAAATGACAAAATAATGTCCTACTCTTTCTCGTAATGCAGAAAAAACTCTTAGGTAAAATTTTTTGCCTCGTTATACTTTAGTAAATTGATCGATGAAAAAAATGTATGCCGAAGGAGGAAATACCTTCACTACTAATTCTATTGACCTCCTCCTCTAATTTGAAAACTACACCGGCAAAGATTATGTGGAGGCAAATAAGTTTGCCGTCAAACACGTAGGGCATGTGTTTTAATCCAGCCTAAGGGTTGGTCGTTGCACTGTAATGAATTCTCCATGGTTTTATGTTTACGGAGACATATGCTATTGGAACACTTTCGGATGCCCAATTACTTCCCCTGCTTGAGCGCAAAACCCCTTCTGTCGATTCCAGTTAAGCCTTTTGTTTAGATGCGTGAATTTTTAAAACCAACACTGTCATCAGTTGAATTCCGAGTGCTTGCTTCAATTAAACCAGTCAACATTTCTATGTACAGCCTACGTATACATTTTCATTGAGTCCTCTTTTATATTGATATGTGCGACCATTTTTCAGCCTTCTTCAATCTTATTTCTTTTCAAATAGAAGAAGAGAATAAAAGTTTGCTCACTTTTCCTCATTTTCATACACATTTTCAACGTCTTATGCATGGTTTTCGTATAGCGTGTTCATCGTTGAGACCAAATTTATCTAAGCAATGCTGCATTTTAGTCCTCGATACGTGATTCCCAACATAGTCCTTCTATAAATATATTCTCACGACAAATTTCATCATAGCATGTTTTACAAAGCTTCATCTTCATCACCTTGCTCTTATTTGAAAATCAAACCGAACTCTTAAGAATCTTTAATAATATATTGTTTTCTAGGTGAGGCCAAGCTAGTGAATGAAGGGGTGAAACGCTTATACTTGTTCGCATATGTACGGAGGACACATCACTCCGTAAAGAAAAATATAATTTGGGGGAGAAATAGAGGGGTTTTTTTACACTCCTCAAACCCCACTATTTCTCCCCAAATACTCTCCCTTGACCTCAAGATATGTAAAGGGCTTTACATTTATGTCTATGAAACGTTTTTAAAACTCACCCACTTTTCCTCTGCCATTAGGAGTTCTCCCCATAGGGGATCTCCTCCCACTCTCCAACCTTCTCCCCAACCATCATCGCTCGCTTCCCTCCCCCCCCTTCTCACCTCCCCGCCCCTACCTGAATGTAGTTTATATAGATCGATGTCTGTAGAGTTGTTACCTGAAGATGACGTTGGACGTCGAAACCCGGGGTCGTATCGTAATAAATTTCTGTGAAATTACAAAGTTCTTTCCTTTCATTTCCAATATGAATCGATTTCACAAAGTTACGCCGAATGCCATCAATTATACTAAAGTTTTCTTTTAATATAATGAGGTTATCATTTGAGAAATTACTTTAGCAACGTCAACTATATATGATTTTGAGTTGCTCTTTTCTATAATTCAAAATGCACTGATATTTTCTTCCGAATAGAATAATGTGTATAATTTTCTCACGTATCCTGAAAAAATGCTCTTGTGTTGAATATTCTTTAGCCGTATACCATTACACCGAAATTAAATTGTGCAAAATATTTTCGAGCTCATCAGATTAAATACTATCTGACTAAATTCTGAAAAAATATCGCTGCACCTATTTTAATTACATTTCTAAGGAGATATGAGTCATAAAATGAACTGATTAACGTGTCTTCTCTTCATTTTAATTTAATATTGTTCGAAAGGGCTTTCGCTGGATAAATCATCCCATTAGCCACACCAGTGTTCATTTATCGATTAAAAGGGAATCATTGGTTCGTTCACCTCGCCATTCGTACGGCAAACTTTTTGAAACGGGGAGGATAAGATAACCAGTTTTGGTCAGAGCGATGGAGGTGTGAATCGGAAGGGACTGAAAACCAAGCATAGGAGGGATGTAATTAGCAATTTTTGGAGAAGAAAAACACCTACAGGTTGACTGCTGCCTTAGGAGTTGTAAAGTTGTAATTACGGAGAGTGAAACGGAAAAAGGTTGAGAGAATGCCATTTTTGGCATAAATCCGCTATTATCGAAGCGGAAAGAGGTTAGAGCTGCTCAGATTAGTGCCTAATGTTCCGGAAGATGTTCATACGTGAGGTGTTTTTCACACAGCTCCCAAGTGTGCAGTAGATTACTAGTAAAGGAAGTACCACCACTAAGATACTAATCAAGTTCCTCTGGTGTGGAAAGCCAGAATAATAATTGGTCCAACTATTTTTGCGTAATGTGCGGGGTTAATAATTATTATTTCTCTGGCTACCATTTAGGTGGGTTTTGGGTGGACACAAGCTTAGCAACCCTACATTACTTAGCCCCTCCCAAGAAACATTATCATGACAGACAAAATGATCCTACACTAAAATAAACCATCTTTAATTCCGTCTACATTCTATCTCTATTCATTCCGACCAACATGATTATTAATCAATTTCCTGCCTCTTCCTCCCTTGTCTAACGATCTCCCCTATCAAATTACGTAGTTTCGGGCGTGATGTTGTGGGATTTGAAAGTAATAATTAATAAAACATTGTAATCATAATAATCATTATTGTTTTCTTCCCTTTTTTACGGTCTTCAATCTTTCATCCCCATTTAAAATATTATTTTACCTGTCTCTTCTGGATTTCTTCCACGATACTCTCCCCCCTCCCACCATTCCTAATACTTATTGCTTTGTTTTCCTTTCCATCCATTTTACTTATTACATCCTTCTACAGATCCCACGTATCAAAAGCCTCCAATCTACGCCCATCATCTCGCTTCAGTGATCAAATTTTTGCGTCAATATACACGCTCGATGTCACAGTTTTGGTCAATCTTTTTAGACTTCCTTATTCAGCGTCCCTTTCATTAACTTTCTTCTCCTTGTGAAAAAAAAGCTTACTGTCTAACGTACTTCTTCTGATGTCCCCGCTACTTTGACTTTCTTGATCAAAGACACTTCCAAGATAGGTAAGCTGCGTTATACCTGCTCCAGTTATTGCCATCCAATATTAACGTTTAATTTAGCCTTTCTCGTTCTTGAAAGTTTTTTCTAATAAATGTAATTTCCTCATTTGTCTTAACGGATTTATCCCCTTCACAAGTGTTCTTTACGATAAAACCTCATCTCCGGCAGAATTATTGCAAGAATTTCGTGAGACGACGAACGCGGAAAATTTGCCTCTCCCACTGCCGGGCTGGACACACGCCCCCAGTGGACTTGGGCCCGTAGAAATTGAATGAATATATAATGTTTGCTTTAAGACATATTTCCTTCAGTAATTGGTTGTTATAACTTCGAATATCTCAAATATCATCTCCTCTTAAAGCGTTTATAGTCTTACATTAATGCTGACAGATTTAATATGGTGGTAAACCAACTGCGAAATCCTGAACATTTTCTGATAGACGAACCGAACTTTCTCTTTTCCGTTTCAATTGCACAAATACTTTCATTCTATGTCCTCCTACGCTACGAAATTATTCTTTATGTTATTTTTATTCATTACTCTGTATACCGCATTGATGGATCGCAGGGTGATATAATTACCGCCTTCTTTTCCGCCGCTTTATATGATGAAGCAAATGTATTATAATCAGAAACTGTCAGAAATGTTTGAAAAAGAACATTTTGTTATCCTACGAATAACGATGAAACATATGTATTTGTGGCAAAATTAGTGCTTGTTGAAAATTCATTTTGTGAAGAATAGCGTAGTAACGCCCTTCGGGGTACTTCCTTTCGGGATTGCCAAATTCACAAAAATGATTTTCACTTTTTCCAAGTAAGTGCTTCCCCTAATTACTTACGATACCCAAACCTTGCATGCATCGTTTGTTTCTGTCACATTTACGAATTGTTTCCTGGACGTCCTTTTCTTCCTCAGACTTCCATTGTTTTTTTGTTTGGAGTGTCTCTTCGAAAACCTTCATCTACTCTTCTTCCCTGACTCAACAACTTCCTTTCAGGCTATTTAATTTTTTATCATATTCATTCAACCCCTTATCCTTTCTTTCAACAGTGCATACCGTAACTCACTTCTTGTACGACCATTAATGGAGCATCCAATCCAATTTCTTTCCTTGTTCTTTCATTGCAATTTTTACCGCAAACAATTCTCAAGTACACCCATTCTCGCCGTGTGTAAGCAAAATTTATGCTCGTCTTGAAATATTCAAGTTTCAATTTCGCACAGTCATGTAGAGAGGAATATCGTTTTAAAAACTGCTAGTTTTACTGCCTTAGGTGAAAATTCACGAAGCGTACTATCCAATTTTCTGCTATCTTTCTCGCACCTCTTAATCCTTAACGTGTCTTCAATATCTTCATCCATTCTCTTCTACCAGTGTCTAACTAACTCACTCAAACAATCAATGAAACAATTTCAGAGTGTAAAAATCATTCGAGTTGACCGGGATTTTTACACTGAAATTGTTGCCAGCGAGTTTAAGGATGACACAAAAGGAATTATAATGGCCCCACACTACTTAGGTAGATCAGACAACAAAGATAAAATAAGGGAGATAGATTCCAATAAAAATAGATTCAAATACTCATTCTTTCCCAGAAAAATCAGAAATCATTATAGTAAGAATCCGAAGCCCATTTAGAAATTTTAAAAACATTTAAGTGACAAGTCGGGACAAAATTAAAAATTCAAAGATTGTGCATGTGTATGTTTGTTGGTAGTGTGTGGGTTTGGATGTGTGTGAAAGGGTTGGGGCGAAAGGGTTCTTGCATGAATGTTTACCATATTTGGTTTGTGGGCAATAAATTTGTGGCTTCTGCATGCGGTTTTTTTTATTCCTAATTTACGGGTGGTGCCCTAACACCCCCCGCCACACGCCCCTGCGGCGGCTTGCGGGGTATTGAGTAGATGTTACATTAAAATCCATATTAGCGGATGATTCCGTTAAAATGCCACTGATGCGTCATCTCCCGATGTTTCTTGGAATTTTTCAAATAATTATGTTTCTGTAATGTATTTTCATTTTGCCAGGATCACAATCGTCCGTTAGTTATCCCCTGAACTAATTTCTTTCATTCTATATCTTATGCATCTTATTCAGAATCGAGCCTGACTACTCTGTACTTTATCGTCAACTCCTGACCAAAGTGCCCAGCCATTTCAAATAACCTTAACAATTTATTACCCTTGCGCTTTCTTTAACGCAATCATAGGGCATTCATTCATACCATAATCATTTCATTCACTGACTCTACTTCCTTTCCATGCACAGCTATCACATTCCAAGTACCAATTATTGCCTTGTCCGCTTCTCGATGGATCAATCTTATACGACCTACGTTTCCTTTCATAGCTTCGGTCGTCCGATGTTGTTATTTGACTTTTACGTGCAATAAAAGATATTGCGACCTAGGCTACCAGTCTCTATAGAACTCCTGCCACGTGGCACAGTCCCAGCTAAGAGTTACGACACCATTAATTTGTCTAGTTTTGGTATCTTTTCGTCATCATACCACAAGCAAAAAAAGAAAAGAATTGTGATACATTATCTTTTACTATAAAATCAAGCTCTATCTCTCCAGAAAGCCAATAAATCGTTTTCCGCACCCAGTTACTCGGCGATGTCCGCAATGTTAATTACACTTAAAGACGTGTGGGAGATATATTTTATGAATTAGTTTGGAAAGCAGATTTAATAGAAGTAAAATCATTTGGATCAAGAAAAAAATATTAATAATGGCCAAAAAACAGAGTTTATTCTTGAAACAAACCGCATGAGTTCCTTATGATCATCCGCTTATTTATGCGCCGTCGTTGAACGCCAACACACTTTCAGGATTAATCAAGGGTTTTTGGTTAAGATGCACAATATTGGTCGAATATGTCGTTATACCTCGTGCCTCGAGAAAAAATCTCACTCGTAAAATTCCGTCGCCAAATTTATTTACCCAAAAGTTGCGATAATATGAGTCAGTTCACAAGTCTTAAAAAAATGAGGTATTTACGTCCCTTGCAAACTTTATTTTTTCAATGGTGATTTTTTGTCGCAATGTACGTATTTGTTGATATAATTTTAGCCCTGCGTGCAGATTAATTCATTTTATTTGATGGAATGTTTGCAAAATATTGCGTTTCATTTCTTTTAAGAAAATGCAGGCCATCATCTTCAAAAGACGGGGCCTTGTCGTGGCAGCCTTTGGCCTTTCTCCAATGCCGTTCTTTTCAGTTCATTGTAGGTTGTCACTCTCACAGTACTTTTTATATCATCTATAAATTTTTTCTTGGCCTTCCTCTTCCTTTTTTCCTATTATTTTACCCTCAAATTATATTTTCCAGGAAGCTTTTACGTCTGAGAACATGATGTCCAACAACTTTAATTTTCCTTTCCTCCTATTTTATTAAATTCCTTTCCTCTTTAATTTCTCTCAATACTTCTTTGTCGTTTTTCTTGTCAGTCCATTTTTTTCTTGTTATTCTTCTCCAAATCTACATTTCCAATGCTTTCAACCAAACCTTTAACCCCCTTCCTAATGTCCAAGTTTCGCATCCATATAATAATTTACTCCTAAAATGCCGGTAGTTGAACAAAAATGTAACAAACTTAAAAGAGTCTTTTAAGTTTCATTTAAATCGCATACGAATGATCATAAGATATTATAATATTTATTCAGTGTACCCCTCGTACATACTCTGACTTTTTTTTAATGAGCGTAATCGTTCTCGGCAATATGATAGCCTAAGCACACTACTCAAATGTCGACCTCGGGGTACGATCCCAATGCAAACGATACTGCTGAGCTTAATCATTGCGAACTTTGAACTCAAGGAGAGTAATTTCCTGGGTAACATAAAATTCTGGATAACCGCAGGTGGCAAAGGATAAAGGATATTCCTCTAAACTCATCATATGGATTTTAGGCTTCGTGCGATTAAGTGCCAAGCAAACTCTATAGTTATCTATCAAAATAACCTCCAGGTCAAACGGACGTGAAGTTTTCTAACGGATGAACAAAAATAATTTGGCTTCTAAACTCGCCATCTCAGGTAAGTAAAATTGTTAAAAAATCGAAATAATTGTGAGAAAATAAAGCTAGGAGGCAAATGAGGTTCTGACGCAAAGCTAAACATTTCCAAGGGTGCGTAAAGCCCTCGTAGGAACAAAATATTAATAGCGAGAACGCACTTATATGGCCCCGAGGGAGAAAGGGAAGTCACGAATGCGTAATTAAACGTGGAATATTCGGCGGTTTGTTTTGAGGAATATAGTCCATTACATCTTTCATATTTAGTGGGCCATATATATAATATGATGGTACTTTTATTATTGATCCTCTCAACACTATGTAAACACTTACGTGACTTTCTGATGTTACTTTTTATAGTTCTCGATTCGGGCTTGAGAACTATTCTACACTTAATGAGTTCGTGAAAAAGTTACTGAGGTAAAAAAAATAAACTATGTGAGTTTCACCCACCCGCCTAAAAAACAATTCTAACCCCGCATTACTTTGCTAGATCAAACCATACGAGTATTTGGGAAATAGTTATTTGTGCAACTAGATGAGAAATCATTTTTCCCACACTTTTTTTTTCCATCCCTACGGTAAAAATCAATTCACTCAACCGCTAAAACTACTTGGAGTTAAAATAATGTGTGATTCCTCCATTAATTTCATGGTCAATTCACAAAATTTCCTTAATGGCTGTGCCATACACGCCTACCATACGCCCTTTTTGCGACTTATGGGATAACATGCAAATTTATATGTACCTCGAAAGTTGTTAATCTTTTCTTCTGTTATTACTCTGTAGTATTCGTCGCCCCAAATTCCTGTTCTCTTACTCGTCCTTGTTAGATGCTTTCTTTCTTTCTCACCACAACAGGAAAAATCATCACAAAATCCATAGCCTCTATTTCAACCAATTCGGTCCACCTTTTTCATAATTTCTTGTGTCATTGAGTCGATTGCATTATGTTTTACTGTAATAACTGGCCGCGCAAGTCTTCTCCAACATTTGGCACATCGCTAGTTCTAGCACGTTGATTCACATTGTTGCCAGTATCAGTACCACATTGTTTACATCCATTATTATTTAATGGGCCGAAAATAGTGCTAGTCTCCTATTGTCCCCATCGATATTATTTTTAGCGTGACACACAAATTATAACGGACCTACTATTGTTAGACGGCTCTGACGTTGAGTTACTCGGTACACTGTGCACTAATTGCATTTCAATTAGTCTGACTCCTGTTCTTGAACTACTTGTCATGGATGAACCTATCAGCAGCAATTATCACTGTTCCGTAATGTACAGTTATTGAAGGTAATCGAAATACGCAGTCCTTTCCACCATGTGAATGTTGAAGCCTACGGGTTGTGCCTAGTGTAATGTGAATTTAAAAGAATGGATCATTGATTAAAACCGTGTTTTTCTTTTCTCAGTGAACTCCCTAATTTTAGAGTAGATATGGATGGTCTTCCTCTCAGCACAGATATGCGAATTGATTTTTCTCAATTCACATTAGAACTGTGGAAAGAGTTTTATTTAGTATTTCATGTTTGTTTTTATTCTACGCACTAATAACTTTTTTTGACCTAACGTCTTAGTTGACGGTGTTGACGTTTTGACCTAAGTCTTATAGTTAGTCTTAGTTATCATAAGTTTTACCCACCGACATGCTAAAAATTTAAAGTTAAGGATAATAGGATATGGATATAAAGGGAATGGTACTGCTATCGAGTTGCCCTTTTAAGACAAGTACGTGGCGGGGAACAGAAAGTATCCCGACTCACGGACGAAAAATATAAATTTGCACCTGGGTGAAAATGGCATTATACTCATTACAGGATAAAGCTTAAGGCTTTACCTTATCTTTTAAACAGGATTGATATGGGATATTGCATTATGGATGCGGACCTTGAACTCAGGCACGCGAGAAATTTCAAGTCGCACTCTTTATGTTGTGTCTTTGGAGTATCGTTTAACGTTGTATTAACTTTGAATGCAAGTAAATGTTTCCACTGATGTGTTTTTTCAACACATACCTGCATATACTTGACGAAAACGGTACTCTATTATTTGTCTTTTTCCCAATTGAAATTTATACAATTGGAAGTACATATTGAGCATGTTTCATTTTTAGGTTTGATGTAATTAAGTGACGTTCATTCAACTTTAAAAACATTCGCAATTCCATCAGTGTACTGTCTTTAATCAAAGGCAAGAGTAGGCGTGGCAGGAAATTAAATAATTCTAGCACATACCCAACTTCATGGGATATGATGTACATACTTTTTTTTATCAGCGTGAAAGACAAAATTTCATCGTATCTCCCTTAGGCGGGAACGAAGCAAGTGATGGTTAAGCATTGACATGTTGAGACCATGTTCCCTTTTCATTGGAGAACTCAATGGTACAGCGAGGGAGAAAATTTTTATCCTATTACTGATGCGTGTGAATTTCAATCGGAAGTTTGTGTTTTTCATTTTACATGATAGCCGTGAGATAAAGGATTTTTATCCTTTGTCGTACACGAGGCATACCCCATTATTTGACTTGCTTTGTGCCATTTTTGATGTTAACACAGCATACTTTGAAGTTTTCAAACTGTCGTGTTTTCCCTTCCGTTTAAAGTAGTACAGGCAGGGATTTTTCGTGGAAATGAAAGGCACAGGGACTTCCGAACGATATATTACATCGTTACCGAAACGAAAAATTCGTAGTAAATTTGTCATAATGGCAAACGTCCAGCCTATTTTTTTTAATTGATTGGTTTACTCGGACGATTTGATAAGCTCGCCATTACCATCTATTCCTACTGAGCTAACATTTCTAATTCCAATTAAGGTAAACTTATGTTTTCTTATACTATATATTCCGATGTTTTAATTCCCTCTTAGAGACTCTATTTCCATCAAGCAAAATTTCATCCTCGTAAATATATTTGTTTGGAGATTTTATTACCTTTCCCAGATCCTTCAGTGAAAGGAATCAGGTGAATCAAGAAACCATTAATTATGAAATGGGAGTATAATGCCATTTAATTACCACGGCAAGTTTCGATGCATTTTTTAAAAATCGAGAATTGGGTTACATTTTCCCGTAAATGATAAATTGAAACTGCAAAAAATATCTTAGTAAATAAACTGATTGGACCAAATCTCTTTTACGTGGAACATGCTAATAACCATACAATATCCGCTAAAGCTGCTTGTTTCTGTAATAATTCTAAAGATTTACATGAATATACATGTAATGTAAACATATACGAGTACACTTCAGTGCAGTTAAGAGGTCTACTAGCCATTAATCGTAGCAAAAAATAAATCTGTATAAGCACCTCGCCGTTGAGAACCTAGATCAAACAAAATGAGTTGATTTTGGTGCCCAGTACGGACTCCGGGATAATTTAGGTTAGCCAACGACCATAAGTACATTATTCTTGGCACTCGTGATTGTAGACTTGGTATTCGTTCCGGTTTCCTAAATATTCCATAGTATTACGACCGACGAAACTGTCCCACATGACAATGTTTTAATTAAAAATGTTTTGACATTCTCCGAAAACAGTATGATGTAGGACAGTGAATTTAAGTTTTCACGCGTGTCAAAAATGGCAACAGAGAACGAACTAAAGTAACGTACATTCTTAAACACATGCATTTTCGGAAAGATATGTAGGACGGGAAGGCTCTCTCGATTATGGAAAAAGCAAGCCATGCGGAAGGGGGCTTGATAAACCTGTCATAAAAATCCTTAATGCGTAGCAAATGAGAAAAATAAGCCCAGGCTCAAATAGATTGAGAATGTGAGTGGAACGGGAATGTGATAGAATGAAAAGAGGAAAAAACCGAGACAGTTATTCGTGTGATGGGGATTTCTGAGAGAGAATGCTGACATGGAGATGCGGAGAATGCAAAATTAGAAGGGTAGTGGAATGGATAAGGGTGTAGGATGGAGAGGAGGAATTGGTTTAGTGAAGAAAGTCTCGGAGAAGAAGCTTAATGGAACAAAGAGAATTTAACCCCACCGGAAATTAACCCCACCGCGACCAACGTGAATAAGTCTTAGTTGTGACATCGGGCTTCTGCCAATCATTCAACTCGCGCAGGCCTGAAATTTTCGGGCGTTGTGGTCGTGAAGCTATCCCGAATGAAGAAAGATCCAGCGAGAGAGCAGAAAACTGATGCTCTTGTAGGATAGCCATACAGGTATAAGAGAACATTTTGTGTGATACCTTGATTGAGTGTTGTCTTCAGGATTGAGGTAAAGTCACAAAAAATTGGGGGGGGGGGGAAGTAAAATCAAATTCCTCATCCACACGTACGTTAGAGGGTGAGCACGATGTACTTGCAGACAAGTTATGACAAATAGAGATGGAGAGAAAGTGTAGGAGACGAAAATAAAAACACACCATGTCGAGGGAGTAGGGAAATGGCGAAAGCGGTAAAAGGAAGACTCTGTGAAGGCCGAAATGTTCATTGACTGCCCGAACGGGCAAGTATACGATACTCGTATATTGTCCCGGTGAGTGAAGTCTCACCTTTACCTGTAATTGTACATAAGAAACGCATGGCATTAAAGGAAGAAACATGGCTGAAGTAAAAGTGTGGTTTGCGAGAAGAAGAAACTTAAAACTAGGAATAAAATATGAAATCTTAACCTAACAAGAAAGGAAAGCCGACATTGGATGATAACGCCGTTGATGAAGAGATTAAAAACATCAAATTCAAATCGGAATCGTGATTCAAAATTTTTGATACAATTTGAAATGTTGGTAAGCCTAATTGATTTTAAAGATCAGATAATGGTAGTTATTTGACGGCACAGAATTTCCACCATTCGCTATCGAAAAAGTATTTGTTCAAAGGGAGGAGTGCACATTTTATGTTTCAAAGAGTCAAAAGCCGAAGCTTCTCGAGAATATATAAGAATTTCGGCGTCTTAAAAGTCGAGACCTGGAGCTATCGTGAAAGGGCTGTCCTAAGGAAAAGGGGGATTGATGGAGGTTGTATGGAGGCAGCGGGAGGGAGGACTGTGAGGAAAGGGAGATGAGAAAACAGGGAGAATGAGACAGCTGAGCCTTTAAAAGGTTGAAGGGAGGCCTTGCGGGGGAAAGGGGAGAGGTTGTCTGCGAGGGGAATGACGGAGGAAAGAGGGTCGGATAATTTAAATTCATTTCCGTGGGGATAAGTCGTGGACGGCAATTAATTCTTGTTTTAATGACTGGAATTTTATTTTTATTGGTCCATTTAGTCGCCGAGGAAGGTAGAGTGTTTCTAACGTGGTCTCAAGTTTTCGCATGCTCGGAAGAGGAAAGTTTTCTTGGCTTTAAATTTTTTAAAAATGACCTCCGTCACTCAAAATCGATCAATTCTGCCATTCATTAACCTATCAGGGCTGAAAAACATGAAAATGTGCATGTATTTATTTATTTATTTGATGATATTCGTTGCAATTAGGCAATTGTCCTGGTGGCAACGGTCAAGTCTGGTCAGCTGTCACTCATGACATCTACATCTATATAATACATAATCTTACAATAACTAATAATAATATCTTAAATGACATGGACATACATGCATCACAAGAAGAACAAATAGATAAAGCTCTTACATACAATGACACTTAAAGGATTACCAACTACATTAATACATTTACGTGGGTTGGGTTTACACCATTCGAGAACATACGTACTACGCCCCGTCCTTCGCCACACTCCGTCCATAATCACGTACTCTTCAATTTCCTATACCAATCACAATCGCGTCCCGTTAACACTTAATTCACTTTTGAAATACCACTTGTAACGCCGTTCACATTCCATACAAAAAATATATTTTAACAGTTAAAATAGTATAAAAATCACTGATCAATGGTTTATCACCCAGTGGCTGCTTTACACGTATTCTTAAAACTCCTAAAATTGGAAGGAAAGGGTTCAAACAAACCTCCAGGCAGCTGGTTCCATTCAACAACAGTATGACGCATAATATGATAATATGACGCATTACATTCTACAGGAATTACAAACAAGGGGTGTGGTTCCTACGGGGTTGGTAGCCAACAACCCGGTGTCGTGATAGGTTTCCGCATTACTCTGGTTTCGCCATTGCTCAGAGGTCTGCTGGTAATCGCACCTGCATAACTTATAAGATCCTCTTTCGTGGAAGAGATTTTGACGGGGCGAGTTATTAACCATTTAGAATGTCCTGCCGGACCCTTTTCCCCGGTGGGCAATATGCTCGCATGTTTTATTCAAAATTAGGAGTAAAGTTGATGGTGGGATTAAGCCGCCTGTAGCGGTCTCGGATTTTTCTTTTCGAAGGATCAGAATAATGCAATGCATTTTAGTTACCAGAGCAAAGCATACTTTTCTCCCCGGTGGTCCGTTATATCCCTCTTAACAGAAACAGAACTTAAAAGAAAAATTTTCGCAGGTCATAACGGCATGAGTGAGTTTTTCAAAATTTCCCGGGTTTAGTGATCTTTCGAAGATGACAAAATAAGATGATGATGTCAGCCGCATTTTAACCCTTAAAACTTACGTCACAGTAATCCTTATGGCCTCACAAAACTTAAACAAGCATCAGACCCTTCGTAGTCGTTTCATGGATTCCATGAGTAGCACCGTGCTGTGTGTTTTCACCTAGACTAATGAAGTGAAATATCTTGGAGCTTGCGGTGAAACCATAAATAACAGGTTAATTTTCCTCCCCTCCTCCTTGCAACATGCGCCTGACTTTAAACGAAGGCATTATTTTGGGATCTGTGGAATGAAAGTTTAAACCTGTAGCCAAAGGCAATGTTACATATAAAGGTCCAAAGGAAAATTTATGCGACTGTTATTTTATGCAAATGTGGAAATTGATCCCTTTTAAAGAGGGAATTTTCCAATAATTCGTTAATGAAGAACCGTTAGAAGAAAGGAAAGCATCTTAAATAAACTTCCACCCCCATTCTTTTCAACCCAAACGGTATTTTGGTTCTAAGCATGACCATAAATTTTCTATGAACAATGATCATGAGGATTCACGGCATACTTATAGTAGATTTGGTGCATACATAATCTCATTATTCCCACATTCCGATGAAAATACAAATATCAATAAAAAAATGTCTCAAAGGTGTCTATTCCAATCTCTCAAAGATTGAACTCGTTGGCAAGCATTTATAGATGTACCAAAATTTTATGAATGTATGCATATATGCGTATTAGGACAACTGAAATCGGGAAAAATTTTCAATTTTAATCTTTCTTAACGTAATTAATCCTTTGGAGTTACATTATACCTACGCTTCAAACTGACTTTTTAGCTGAAAAAATTACCAAAAAATACTAAGTAGACGTTGTTATACGCCTGTGCTTAAACAGTGAAAGTACAGACTTCGAAGTCCTCTTAATCTTCGTTCAAGACCAGCACGTAAACGATCCGTCTTTGGCGACTTTCCAGTAACTTTCCATCGGGTGAAATTAGGCATTTGATTAAAGTAAATATTGAAAATTTCAAAACTAATATTTTTTTTAAACCGATCGTTCTCGAAAGCACTTTTCGTCCGAAAAATTACCTTTGGGAAAATTTTTCCCGAGGTTAAATTGGCTGAAAGTGTAGTCAATCCTCACGTGATGTCATGGGGTTCAGAAAATTTCACCGCCCTGGCGATTGATTTTCGATAAATTGGTTTCGCACAAAGGGCCGCGAAATAAAATCACCCGGATCCGGTCCTTGTGGGTCATCGTCGAAGATTGAGTGCTGAGGGAGCGGCGGATGTTAGTTCAGCAACCGAGTGACCTCCAACGCAATAGGGGGCACCCTTATCCCGTTGAGGATATCTTCGCCAGGACCTCACCTTGACGACGTAGCTCCTCGTTTCTCCGCTCCCAGAGGTGCGGTGCTGGGAGCAATTAAGCCTCCCGACGAAGAGAAATTGCGCTGAAAATATCGCCCACCCTCGCGTGTGCTGCTTACTCAATGCCTCCAACCACCTCCTGAATTCTTTTCCCTGTCCTTTTTTTCCTTTTCTTTAGGAGCTATTTTCAGTAGTGTCAGTCGTTCTGACATGATGTATCTATTACGAAACAAATGAGATCGCAGAGGAAAGGCAACTATTTCGCCCCCAATTCTCCCACCAAGAATATCATTATTCCATATCCAATAGGTCGGATAATAAGCTCCTCGATTCCGAACCAGGTCAGCGGCTCAGTATTCAACGCCTGCAAATAAACTGAAATCCGCGTGTTCCAAACTTGGTATTTTTTATAAATATTTTTGCTTTTTTGGTATATTAATCTACGTATAGTCTTTGATGGACAATTCTTAATACCCTGCAAGCCGAAGGGAGAAATTCGACGCAAAAAAAATTGCGTGTATTGAAATCTTGCTGTAAGAGGTGCCATAAGTCTAGTAAACGATAGTATAGACTTCTGATTACCAACTAAACCTTATCAACTTCGATTTGTGTGAAATTTTTTATGTCGTTGCTTTAGAAATATTTAAAAAATTTCAGAGCTTTCAGACCAGAATTTTTTTTTATGATTGACCTAAATTTTTTTTTAATTTAACACATTGTTCATTTTGACAGAAGGTAGGTTAAGACTAAGACATTAGTATTTCAAGTAATAAATGTGATAAAGTGATGATTCCTCTTTTTATTTTCATCAAATATTATACTTTACTATTCATAAAACCTGTATAAGCTAATATTTATTACTATCTGGGACACTGATCAAGTAAAAATTCCGGTAATACGTGCGGTTTAATCCGAAAATCTGATTCCACAAGATGAGTTACTTCAGAAGAGGCAGACTTGTTACAAGTATAAATTCTTTAGTAAACTCATATATTTTTCTGTGTTGCAGCTAACAAATCTTATTGACATTCTATCTCTCTGCTGAAATATTGCTATCATAACTTACGTTTAGGTACAGAAAACATTATGTTTCAATATGCGTTTAGCATTCATTGAGACATGCAAAGTCTCAATATGTAATAAATCAAATTTAAGATTACATTATTAATACTGTGGTCTATTTAATTTGCAATTAACTGTACCTGTTCCATTACACGCGTCATTTTTCATCTCTTTTTAACTGTTTCTGAAATAAAGATAATTAAATTAGTCTATTTACATATGCTTTGAAAATATAGCACCACTATTTTACCTTATCAAATCCTTGTTCTTAATAGAGGAATTTCGAAGAAACTGCGGGAGATGCCGCAAAAGTAACTTTAACGGAGTCATCCGCTACGTGTGCATTACAATGCAACAATTTCAGAGAGTAAAAATCATTCGCCTTGACCGGGATTCGAACCCGGATCCCTCGATATCCGGCCGAGTGCTTTAGGCAGTTAAGCTACCGAGACGTCCACTTTTTTTGCTCGCGACGTCAAAGATTCCGCTTTAAAGGAATCTATTTCCCCCAAAATTTCAGACTGTAAGAGGACGTCTTGGTTGCTTAACTGGCTAAAGCACGGCCGGATATCGAGGGATCCGGGTTCGAATCCCGGTCAAGGCGAATGATTTTTACTCTCTGAAATTGTTGCATTGTAACTTAATAGAGGAAGAAACTTGACCAACCCACCTTGTAATATTGACTATCACCAATTTACACTGTACACTATAACAATTTAGACTGTAATCAGGCGGTAACCACTAATGTCAGATGATCATCTATATACTAAAATTACTTCTGCCCAAGAAAATAATTACTAATAAATTTTGCTATTCCGTAGATCTCTTTGGTTAGTATTACCAATAATTTTATTTTTTGTCTACAATACATTCAGTTCCGGAAGTTGTTCGTCAAAAGTTGGCAAGCTGAACTGAAATTATCTCTTTTCGGTTTAGCATATAAAATGAATTGACAAAATTACTTACAGGTAAATGATTTTGCTTTTGAGACAGTTTATTATTATTCGGGAAAAATAATTCCCTAGCCACCTTAAATAACTTCCTAGAATAACTTACTCAAATAGGTTAATCATTCTAAGAAAAATATTAGACCCATTCTCTCCAACATAGAAGTTAAGTCCAACTTTTTTTTCAAATGCAAATTTTTTTATTTCTCCAATGCCATTCTTTGTAGCTTGAAAGTACTCGAATGGTGTCCGGAAACTCCTTGGAACTGTTAACTTCTATTACGATCATCGAGCAACATAAAGGTTTCAAACAAGCAGGGCCCAGGGTTACAAAACGACTGCATGGAAAGTCTGCGGTATCCTACTTTGGGAAGTACCCAAAAATTCCAACTGAGGTACGAGTATTTGACGATGCCCTTAAACGAGCTGACGGTGCGATGCGTCCCGCGGAATCTTTGAACATTGAAACCTAATTGCTGGTGAGAGTATTTGTTAGTACAGCGTCTCACAGGGTAGCGTTATAGGACCACTACTATTTCTTATATAAAAAATATATATTATTAGGTAATCTACCGTTTGAGGTAGGTTTTTGGATGGACACAACTATCAAATAAACATTTTGTGACTCCCCACCTAGCGAACTAATCTATATCAGGTCCCTCTTCATCTCGGTGTACTTCTTTCCTCCCTTCATCCCGTCCAACATCCCTATCCTGTTCCTACCCTTTCCTCGCTTGCCCAACATTCTCCCCTCTATTACCTTCTTCAACATTCCACTACCGCTCAATACGCCTTTCATCCATTTTTCCTGCCTCCATAGGATTTCTCTCAACAAACCCCTCTCCTCACCCACCATCTCTAGTACTTCCTCATTTGTTTTCCTTTCGGTCCATTTCACCTCCATTCTTCTCCACACCCACATTTCAAAAGCCTCCATTCTACGTCTATCCTCCTGCTTCAGTGACCACGTTTCCGCGCCGTACATAGCTGCGCTCCATATAATAGTTTTTACGAGTCTTGTCTTAACATCCCTACTCAACGTCCCCGTCATCAACTCCCTCCTCCTAGGGAAAGCCTCCTTGCCTAGCGCAATTCTTCTCCTTACGTCCCTACCGCTTTGACCGTATTGGTCCAAAACACTTCCGAGATATGTAAACTGCTCTACCTGCTCTATTTTTCCCCGCCTATTTTAATACTTAGCTTAGCCTTTTTCTTTCTGGAAAATCGCATAACCTTTGTTTTATTAATATTGATTCTCATCCCATATATTCTCATCCCCTGAACCTCCAATTCACTCAGCAATGCTTGCATCCCCTTGGCTGACTGAGCAACTAATGCTTGGTCATCAGCAAACCTAACCGATTTTACGAATTCCCCTCCGACTTTCATTCCTACCTCTAGTTCTTCCCATGCCTCTTTAATCATTTCCTCTACATATACGTTGAACAGTACCGGTGACAATGGGCAACCCTGCCTTACACCTCTTCCTAACACTGCCCATCCGGACTCTCCGTTCCCCACTCGCACCTGAGCAGTCTGAGACATGTACAGGTTGCGGATCAGTCTCCTGTCCCTCCAATCCATTCCTATTTTCTGCAATACACGCATTAATTTTTCCCAATTCACTCTATCAAACGCTTTTTCGAAATCTACAAAACAGGCAAAAACGTCCTGGTTGTATTCTATATTCCTCTCAATTAGTGATCTCATTACTGCAATTGCATCACGCGTACCTCTTCCCTTCCTGAACCCAAACTGATCATGAGTGAAGGAAAGGTTAGACAATGGTGCCGTGATTTAAAAAATGGACGAACAAATGTCCATGACGAAGAGCGAAGTGGTAGGCCCAGTATTATGACCGATGAAATTGTTTCGCAAGTGGAACAAAAACTGCGATGTGATCATCGATTGACGATTAATGACTTAGCTGAACAATTTCCTCAACTTGGACGCACTACTGTCTACAATATTGTCACGGAAAACCTCGGATACCACAAATTGTGTGCAAGGTGGGTACCGAAAATGCTCACCGACCACCACAAGAGGAGCAAAGAATGTCCAGTGGACGAGAGTTTTTGGGTCGTTGGGAACTCTTTGACCACCCACCGTACCCTCCTAATCTTGCACCTAGCGACTACTTCCTCTTCTTGCACTTGAAACAGTGGCTCGGTGGACAACGTTTCGAAACCGAAGAGGAACTCAAGAACGGCGTTGTCAATTAGTTCAACTCTCAGGCGGCGAGCTTCTCTGCAGAGGGGTTAAAGAAGCTGGTGCAGCGGTACGAAAAATGCTTAGGAGTGAACGGCGATTATGTAGAGAAGTGAAGTAGGTTTGTAGCTAACTAAAGTGCCAATAAATGTGTTTCATTTGACTATATTTTTTCCTGTGACCAAACGGCCCTTTACTTTATGAGCATGCCTCGTATTTGTGAATTGTCCGTCCGGAATGTGTGGAATACATTCGCGAGCAGCCCGTTTTGTTAAAAACTCTCACGATAAAATGAAAAGCTTCACTGGTATGCATCTGGGGTGGTAATCAGTAGAAGAAAGACGATTCAACGCTCGGTTGAACTTACTAAATAAATTCAGATCCGCATGTTTTAGGGCCGAGGTCTCGCAAATCATTCGCACTCCAACATACATTGCTCCCTTGGATCATGTACGTAAAATTTGGGAAATCGATGTCAGCACTAGCAGACTCCAGGACTCCTTCTTCCACGGACCATACGGGAGAGCAACTGTAGGGTTATAGATAGCAAAATTCCACTTGCCACCCTCAGTGCCTAGAAAATAATCATATTTATTCAATTGTATGCATTTTCACTAACCTCGTGTGTTTTGTTGTCAAAATCCTTCCCACATGACCGAATTATAATGCCATTAAAAATGTAGTACTCGTTACAGTATTGCTTGCTCTGCTTTGTATGTTTTTAAGTTTCCCCTTCCATCACTCCTATCTTATGTATTTTCTTGTTCTCTTTGAGCAGGCATACTGCTGACAACCATGTAATATATGTAAGCATATTGCATGATTGGTGTTCGGTCGTCCGCTTTCCACGCGTTTTTGGTGGATCGCGAGGTGCCAGATGCGTGAGGAAATAGAGAGAATGTAGAGCAGTTTACATGTCTCGGAAGTGTTTTGGACCAATACGGTCAAAGTAGTAGGGACGTAAGGAGAAGAATTGCGCTAGGCAAAGAGGCATTCTCAAGGAGGAGGGAGTTGATGACGGGGACGTTGAGTAGGGATGTTAAGAGAAGACTCGTAAAACCTCTGATATGGAGCGTAGCGTACGTAGTAGCGTGGAGTAGTAGCGTACGGGGCGGAAACGTGGTCACTGAAGCAGGAGGATAGACGTAGATTGGAGGCTTTTGGAATGTGGGTGTGGAGAAGAATGGAGAAGGTGAAATGGACCGAAAGGAAAACAAATGAGGAAGTACTGGAGATGGTGGGTGAGGAGAGGAGTTTGTTGAGAGAAATCCTATGGAGGCAGGAAAAATGGATGAAAGGCGTATTGAGCGGTAGTGGAATGTTGAAGAAGGTAATAGAGGGGAGAATGTTGGGCAAGCGAGGAAAGGGCAGGAACAGGATAGGGATGTTAAACGGGATGAAGGGAGGAAAGAAGTACACAGAGATGAAGAGGGACCTGATGTGGATTAGGTTGCTGGATTGGGTTTTGTTTGGGGTTACAAAATGTTTATTTGATAGTTGTGTCCATCTAAAAACCTACCTTAACCGATAGATTACCTAATAATAAAATGTAAAATGGCTCTTGACCTACTATCTCTTGCCTCACCTCCTTACGATGGCTTGAGGGGTATTTTGTAGATGTACAAACAGGTATGTATGGATAAGACCTTTATTCGAGTGCTCATCACTTTCACTTTGTGAGATAGTAATTAGAGAATATTGGAATGCTGAGCTAATTCATAGGAACGATATCAATTCCTCCTACGCACATGCATATGACAGAGTGGGATGTTGGAGTTCTTTATGTTGAAAACTGTGAAGCTTAAAAGTTCAGTTCAAATCTTTGGTTTTTCAGGTGCTCCAATTATTAAGCCGGGTTAGTGGTAAAATATCTCACGCACGAAATTTTTGTGGTGCATTTTTTCCAACGGTGACATAAGGGGTTTTTCTGTTCGAAGGAGTCGGCATTTAACGGAGTTTAGCGAGGCGGGAAGGTCTAAGGCCTGTTCGAGGTCGCTAAATTAGCTCAATGTGCATCCCTCACGCGCGACATGCGTTCTGCGTCGTATATACCTGTTTCAGTTCTGCTGGCGTTCGCGGGCGAGTGGGTGAGGCAAAGGGAAGCGTTCTTGCACCATTTTAAAAAGCCTTCTGTCAATCCATTGTTTAATCAAAAGGAGGAGGGGGAGTCCTCAGCAAAAGTGGGCTGGAATATTGGAGAACTTCGGAAAAAGTTTCATCGCGGAGCGGGGAATTTGTGGTTACCCAAATTTCGCGGTTGTCACACTCTGTGGATCGCTGATTAAATATTACCGAACTCCTCGAAAGTATTAGATCCACTCTTTGGAGGGCATCTCTTTGATGAGGATTGTTTGTTGGCAACGCGATTAATTAACCGCCGAAAGAAACTGCGAATCGGCAGATATATCTCAGCCAGAGTTACTTGGTAACGGGGAATCGTTGAGCTGACTAATTAGTAGTAATTAATTCACTTGTTTAAAGAGCACAAGGTGCTCAAGTGCGATCTTTGGAATGAAGAGCGACTAAAATCTCATTATCATCATTCACTTGGCTACCGTTTCCTTTATGACTTCCGATAATTAAAGCCATGTTACCACAATCTCTCTCTGAATTCGAGATTTCAAACAAGGGAGACGCCAACTAGCGGAAGGTTTCGGAAGTAAAGCGCCGAGGAGATGAGGCTTGTGAGTGGATGGTGACTGTGCGAACATGAGATTTCGTTGGCATCGCTCGGTTTCGTCCGTAATTTCAGTTCTTCAAAATCATTTTATACTTTTTTTAGCGCCGTTTTTATTACTTTTAGGAATTTATGAACTTTTTGTGAAGCTAAGATTAGCTTTAGTTTCGTTTTATAAGCTCAGTAATAGCAGTAGACAGTAGCTAATTAACTGTTTGTTGGTACATAATACGATAGCAATACGTTCTTCGTGATTTATAGCTCTACAGATTTTTACATTTCATCACTCATACGTTTTTCAACTTAGAGATCACTTTTAAAATATTAATTAGCATTTTTTTATGTTCGGTTGAGCGTAGAGTTAGTCTGAGAGTGCCTTTTTAGTCTTTCACCTCAGAAACCATGTGTACTGTTTTTAACACGTTTCAAACTTTGTATTTCTAACAAATCTTAATTTTTTGTTAGCTTGTCCACATATTCCCCGTATCTGTCTCAACCAGGAGAGGTCGTGAGTGAGGGTAACGCCGAGGTATTTAATTGAGTCTGCACATTCCGTTTCGGTGTTCCCAATGCAGTAGGTTCTCAGGTGGGAATGGCTTTTTTGCCAAAAAATTATGACTACGCACTTTTTTAAGTGAAATTCTAATTGCCAAGTGTCGCACCTGTGTTGTATGGCAATGAGGTCAGCTGATAAAGCTGCTGTGTTCTCAGAATAACTGATATCACGAAAAACCACTACATTGTCGGCAAATAAACGTATCTTACTAGTGACTACGGAGTCAATGGCGTTAACCTAAAGAAGGAAAAAATAGGTCTGATAGTCCCTCGGGAACACCCGAAGCAATTTCTACTGCATTTGAGCTAACTCCATCTCTGACTGCTCTTTGTGCCCGACCATTCAAGAAGTCTTTAATCCAACCCCGGATATTTATATATATACCATATGCTTCTAGCGTTGTGAGTAGTTTACTATGCGGTACGTTGTCAAAGACTTTCTTAAAATCTAGAAAAATCGCGTCCACTGGAACATCGCTCTCTCCTGAAGTAAGAATATCGTGAACAAAAAGTGCAAGAAGTGTCTCGTAGGATGTATCTTTTCGGAAACCGTGGTTAAACCGATGGTTAATGAACAAAAAGTTTATCACCTTAAAGAGGTGAAAAATATGCATAAAAATTGAATCATATATTTTCCCAATCGTCGGTTCACTTTAGACTTAAATATTTGTGAGTTAGGTGGCATAGTGTGTTCTTAATACACTTTCCTCCAATGGGTGTTTTCACCTGGGTATCAGGTCAAGGATCCAGTATGTCATTCTAATTATAAGAAGTCTACTGATTGAAGGCAGGGTTCTGTTGAACCCTGTAAAGACCTTGCAAAACCGTTGCAGACTGGCTGACTAACACTTGGTAAATCCGCAAATTTCGGCCTACTTTGATTCTGACTTTCAGCCTTTCCCACGCTTCTCTTCCCCCTTCCTCGGCAACTTCTAAGTGGTAAAAGCATGGATATTCCCGTCTCAATCCCCTTTTTTTAAATACGGTCGGAAAAAGTGTCGTACCTAGAGATCATATTAAATGAGTCCCTAATAGATCGCAAGTCTCTCACTGACGGGAAGATAGCTAAGGTAACATCTCTATATTTAAAAGCAGTGATTGGGAGGAACCGTGTAACTACCCATCACATTCATATGAAAATAGGTTCTAGGACAAATAATTGTAAGTTCGATAATGAGGCATGTTGATAATCAGGATTCATTGATGGAAACAGCACTATTTCCGAATAAGTGAATCCTACGACATAAAAATTACGCTTTTTTGTTCATGATATTTTGTGATCGGTAGAAAATAATGGCCCAGTTGAAGTGGTTTTTCTGGGGTTAAAAGTCATTTGACAAAATGTCTCAGAGCAAGCTGCTTCTATGGCTAAAAGCCAATGGTATGGATAAAAATATGGCCGAATATAAAAGGTAGTTACCGGTATAGAAAGTTTATACTCCATTAAATACTTAGGCGTTACGCTCACTAATGACCTCTCTTGAGTGAAATGCATCCGAGGAATATTGCAATATTAGAAAAAATGTAATATACATAAAAAGGGTATCGGGGAAAGTGGCGAGAAAGTTAAAAGCAATGCTATGTTTAGCTAAGTATTCCTCATTTAGAATATGCTGATAGCATATGGGATCTTCATTAAGTTGGATTGATTGCCAAATTAAATCGCGTGCAGCGTAGAGAAACTAGATTTGTAAAAGATTATTATGATAAACTGATTGAAACTAAAACTGAGCGTATGAAGATTATTAGAGACTCTATGTTGGAAATCACTCGCGGAGCAAATGGTTAATTAAAAATTCAAATCTCATGGTTGAATTGAAAGCAGATAGTTTTACCAACGATGCTGAAAATATATTATTAGCACCATCGTACTATGTTAGAAGAGACTATGGCAAATAGGATTAGATAGATCAAGTGTATATTCAACAGATTTAACATATAATTTTTCCCATGAATTAGATAAGACATCAGAATAACCTTAAGAAATCGCACTACGGGGGAAAAGCCATTTAATTTTTCATACTAAGTAGCCAATAATTTGTCATTATTCCTTAACATTAGTCTATATAACACCTCATACATATGATTGATATTCTGATACATTTCAGCAAGTATCTGATGACTAGAGTTGCTAATAAAACAATTAACGAGTACTTAAATTACTTTATTACACTTACTGAAACAGTTTGACAAGATAAAGTACGATATAGTAGTATAAAATAAGAGTAATTTAAGGCCAATCGTGTTTCAATTATTGCCATTACGGTCATCTTATCGCCAGACCAGCTTTGACACCCAACATGCATAAGGAGTCATGTTTTAAAATGGCCTCACCTTCAAATTTCCACTCCATGTCTTTTCTCCCAAATGCGTCTGTATTTCCTCAAACATTTAATACAAGTGTTCGCTTATTTTCATAATTGTAGTCGAATTTTCTGCCTCGAACTTATCCAGATGCTTAAAATACTGTCGCAGATCTACGCTCAATCGGCTACCCCATGTATGTGATATCTCTTTCATCCTCTGTGCGTCGTCCTCTTCAGAAATGGCAGCAGAGTCGATAACCGATTGATGAATAAGCCGATTTTGATGGCTTGAGTCTCCAATAGGACTTGGAATAAGCAGATTCTCTTGTCAAATGTCATCAACGTGCCTCTTTTTCGCCTATCTCAATATTAATTTATACTTGTAACAGTTATCTGCAGAAATTGAAAGTTGTGTTCGCAAAACTTTGAAGTTTATCGGAAGTGTGTCGTGAAACGCCGAGTTATTGGAACTTGATATGTACTGAATCAGAATTTGAACCTATTACTATTCCTAGTAATTCTGCCGCTTTAATTTATACCCCTTAACGTATGTACAATTGATTTTTTAAATTATAAATTTCAGTAATGCTATGTAATGGAAATAGAAAATATATCTTATATATATATATATATATATACAAATAGTATAAATATACTATATATATACTATACATATGTATACATATATGCATACTTAAAAGTTTTCTAGGAGTGGTGAAAGTATGGTGAGATCAAATTGATTAGGAAGTCACTCTAAGAAGCGATTAATAGACGTTTATATTTCAGCTAAACTAGACAACCATAGTGGATCGATCTCCGTTGTCCTCTTGCTTTCGTCGCTTCCTCGCCGATGTGGATTTTTGCGATTCCTCGGTAAACATAGAAATCGGAAATCAGATTAGGAACGCTGCGGCTGGACTGAAGAGCACCGCACTCCAATTCTGATCGCATTTTTTGGAGCTAGGAAATTAAATTAGAGTTGTCGCCACATCCTCTTCATCGTTTGGAATCGGATTTCCTACCCGTCAGGATATGTTGGGGTCAAACGCTCTTACTGCCTTAGTCCCTTCCCGCGTTTCGTAAAAATAATATCGAGACCTCACTCGAGACGGTGGGCTCACATGAATATCGTACGAGGGCAAAATATTCTCAGGTATTTTTATTCGCGATTCATAAAATTTCGTGTCTATTTTTCATTGGGTAGAATCAGAAGGAAATATTTTAAAACGACATAACAACCCTTTCCCTCCGATAAATAAAATATCTCTTTGCGGATTTATAGTTCACTGAGGTCGGACCCAATCACTTGAGGTTGTTTGCGGGGCAGGGTGGAACTTGTAGAAGATCTTTTAATGGAGATGTTTAATTTTGAAGGCGACCCAGATAGCACCGTGAGAAACGCTCTCGCTGGCAAACTCGAGGGTCATATGCTCGAATCGTGACTTGGGCGTGGAAGCCGTGTTTTCACCACAGTAAATTTATTTCGTTTGAGTTTTCTGATTTTGATCTCAGTTTTACCACAAAATCTTAAATTTATTAGTACCATACCACGACTTACTTTCTGGTTCGGATCCAATGAAAGAAATTATGCTAATAGTCGTGTTTAAAAATATCAAAAGTGTATCATGAGAATAATCAATGGTGATTATTAGTCACCATGACTTACAGGTATTTTCCTCTTTGAGTGTCTTCACTCACGACGCAACTGATCGATTTTCTCGTATCGCCCCCTCGCCTGTCAATCACTGGACGTCTATTCGTTTTCCGTTTATATTTTTAATTTGGAAACGGGTTTCTGACTTTGATTTTTTTTCATTAGATTTTCTCTCCAATCATTAAAACCTATAGGGGACAAACATAGGTGTCCCCTATAGGTTTTATAGGGGAAACCTACAGGACCATGCCTGCCCATATGTACTCCTGATTTCTCCTCCCCAGCCAAGTCCTCTTCCTTCTCAGAGAAGGCGTGCGTCTGATCCTCCTAAAAATTGTCATGAGTGACGCTGAATTTGCAATCGATATCTACCGATATCCCTCGATTTTTTTTTCCTTCTGTGCTGCCGTTCTTTGGTTTGACCTCGACACGTTCAATCCGCAATCCGGGGTTCCTCGCTATCACGTGACCGTCTCCCTCTAACTTGGTCAAAGGTTACGAAGCAATGGGGCGACGCCATCGCATCATAACTTGTTGCTCAATAGCAAAACCGATTTCTTTTCTTTTCTCTCAAGACTAAACTCATTTATGCGTTGGAATTGCAGCTAAGGCTTTTGCGCTAGCCGAAATGGCTCTTCGGAATGGTCTATTGACTTGGAGTCTTGCCAAGGACAATTTTTTATAATTAAAGAGTACATATATACAGATATAAAGAGTACATACAAGAGTATGTATATTCCCAAGGAAATTAAGGCGAGATATTCTTGTTCTATGTATCACATGGTGTATAGTATTAAAGTTAATATCCACACCAGTTTAAACACGTGTCAGCAAATTCTGGATTGGTAAAATGGCTGAATGAAAATTTGGAAATCTACATTTTTAGGGGGCAATATTTCTGGAAGTTTATATTCCCATTATGAACAGCATTTTAATTAAAATTAGCAATTTTCCACAATAATAAAATTTATTAATACGACCGGTTTCAATGCAACTGCATCATCTTCCCAGAAGATGATGTAGTTGCATTGAAACCCGTCGTATTAATAAATTTTTTATTTTTGTGGAAAATTGCTAATTTAATTAATCATGTTATTCCACCATATCACGCCTGAAACGTATCTTTTTATGAACAGCATATTTCTTTAGTCGTGTTACTACGTAGTAAATAATGTCACTCATGTAACTTAGTTAAGTTCAGCTTACTGTGGGAGAAGGTACGGCATCTATGTGTGGCGCGATGAATTACTAATTGTTTTTGGTCTTTCTCTTCATAATTTTCCCTTTCATAAAGTGTATCCGGGGACACATTTTTAAGTAATTATGCATAATTTCAACCTTCAAAAACAGATAGGACATTAAACTCCTGAAGTGAAGGCCTTACAATAAACAATACACTTCGGGCGTCCCCCACGGAGGTGTATTGGGCCACTTTTATTCTTAATATACATTAATGACTTAAGTGCTCACGTTAAGATCAAACCCATATTATTTGCTGACGATACGGTGGTGTACATATAAGGACCCCAGCAGATTGCGAGCTACTCCCTTGAGACTTGGACACAATATCTGATTAGTACAGGGAATTGGGATTGCTACTTAATATAGGCAAATGCGAAGTTTTGAAATTTTGGAACAAAGAAAGTGACGAACAGGATACAAATTATGAAATAGAGGGTTTAGTGCTAACTACCGCCGATCAAGTTTGGGATAGTTCTAACACCACGCCTTTCATGGGGAGCACATATCAGGACAATATGCGGATCCGCTTCAAAGAAACTCGGCTTCATTACGAGTAGTGGTGGTGGGGAAATGTAATGTGAAAGCTAGAGAAAGGTGTTATTTTGCTCTAGTTAGACCTCATTTGAAATGTGCCGCAAGTATTTGGGATCCTTGGGAGAATATTTGGCAAAAAGAATTAGATTAATCCAGAGAAAATCCACCAGATTCGTTAGAAATTGTTAAAATAAGAACACAAGTGTTCCAGGTCTCTTAGGAAATTTAGACTGGGAGCCACTTGAAATACGAAAAGAACAAGCGAGACTTAAGACTTTTAGAGAGTTTCAGAACCAACGAGTTTAATGATGACACTAAAGGAATAATAATGGCCCCAAACTACTTAGGTAGATCAGATCACAAAGATAAAATAAGGGAGATAGATTCCAATACAGATAGATTCAAATACTCATTCTTTATCAGAACAATCAGAAATCATAATAGTAAGAAACCAAAGTCATTTTAGAAACATTAAATACATTTAATTCACAAGTCGGAACAAAATTAAGCATTGCAAAGACATCGGGTATGTTCGTAAATTAATACACGTGTTATTTGATAATATATGGATCTGATTGTGTGTGAGTAGAAAAGGTTTTTGTATGAATAAATACGATTTTGTGTGTTTGTAGATTGGCACAGGTCTGCTGTCACTGTATAGATACGAGTAATCTGTTTCAAGTAGTGATCTTGTTCAAGACCACGGATTAAATTGAAAATAGCAATAGATTGCAAAGATAAATTCATACACGGGAAGTGCGTCTGAGTCATTTGTTGAAAATACGGGCATCCGAGTGATTTGATGGAAGAAAAAAAATACGAAAACGCATTAAAATGGAAATTACTGGATCAGAAATGACTCCCACGCTGAAGGTATTTAAGATATGGTTATTCCTGCTGCTAATAGCACATTTATTTTGTTGAAGTGCGAGATTTACCAAGTCTTCAACGACCGTCTGTAGTTAGCTCGATTGACAAATTGATGGATCAATGGAATTGCTTGGGTGTGCGGTTGTTAAACGAGACGGTTTAATGAAATGCTAATCTTCTGCTGCTATTTTTTCATCTATAAGTATTTATCTTGCTTATTGATGTCCATGCTTACGAATGGTCCTCAGTGTGGAAAGTAGGAAACGTTTACCACATCACGCAAATCATTTACATACCACTGGTGCGTCACCACATTCGTTAATGATATCTTAATGGTATGGACCGGTGAAATGTGAGCATGCATATTTCATGGGCAAAGTCAAGGATCATTCGGGAGGTTAAAAATATTGACGGGTCCACTACTGTTATGTGAGGGGCAGGGTATCACAAATATTTCACCAAAAGCCCTTGGCTTCGTTTAAATATTCAGTCGCGTAAATAAACCATAAAGTGGGTGACTCCTTTAAAAAATGCATATTTATTTCATACGGTACTCTGGCTGGTGTCGAAGTGCACAAACAAACTTAAAGGAGGAACTCGTCTCGAATTTTTCCGTTGCTACAAAATCATATCGGCGGGAAAATGTTATGCGTTTCATTGAAATTTGTTTATATTTTTTATGTAATCTACCGGTTAAGGTAGGTTTTTGGATGGACACAACTATCAAATAAACATTTTTTTAACTCCAAACAAAACCCAATCCAGCAACCTAAACTACATCAGGTCCCTCTTCATCTCTGTGTACTTCTTTCCTCCCTTTATCCCATCCAACATCCCTATCCTGTTCCTACCCTTTCCTCGCCTGCCCAACATTCTCCCTTCTATTACCTTCTTCAACATTCCACTACCGCTCAATACGCCTTTCATCCATTTTTCCTGCCTCCATAGGATTTCTCTCAACAAACCCCTCTCCTCACCCACCATCTCCAGTACTTCCTCATTTGCTTTCCTTTCGGTCCATTTCACCTTCTCCATTCTTCTCCAAACCCACATTTCAAAAGCCTCCAATCTACGTCTATCCTCCTGCTTCAGTGACCACGTTTCCGCGCCGTACATAGCTACGCTCCATATCAGAGCTTTTACGAGTCTTGTCTTAACCTCCCTACTCAACGTCCCAGTCATCAACTCCCTCCTCCTTGAGAAAGCCTCCTTGCCTAGCGCAATTCTTCTCCTTACGTCCCTACTACTTTGGCCGTATTGGTCCAAAATACTTCCGAGATTTGTAAACTGTTCTACCTGCTCTATTTTTTCCCCTCCTATTTTAATGTTTAGCTTAGCCTTTTTATTTCTGGAAAATCTCATAACCTTTGTTTTATTAATATTGATTCTCATCCCATATCTATCGCACTGAATTATATATATATATATAATGTAAATTCACTAATAGTCATAACAAACACAGAAACCAAAACACACAAAAGAGGGACTCACTGGTTCTCGAATTTTTCGGTGGTCCAACCACCTTTCTCAAGAGGAATTAGGAACAGAACTGAGGCAGAGGAGGGCTTCCGGGACTGACTGCTTTCGGGCCCTCCTCTGCCTCAGTTCTGTTCCTAATTCCTCTTGAGAAAGGTGGTTGGACCACCGAAAATTCGAGAACCAGTGAGTCCCTCTTTTGTGTGTTTTGGTTTCTGTGTTTGTTATGACTATTAGTGAATTTACATTATTGTACACGTTCGTGGGTTTTCCAAAAAAGTGACTATATATATATATATATATATATATATATATATATATATATATATATATATATATATATATAATTTAAATGCATACTTTTATATAGTATATATATATAATTTTTAATAATATATATAGATATTTATAGATATATATATAGATATATCTATATATATAGATATATATAGATATTTATATGTATCAAATTATTGGAAATTTCCGGGCAGCTATCCGGTCTTCCCTCTCCTTAGCCGCCCTAGGGTACGCAGTCTTCTTCTCGTTAAGTCTCTTGAGTTTTACTCGCATTAGGTTTCGATTTTTTATTCAATTTCATTTATGTCTTCCTTAATCCTATAAAACCAGTCAGCAAACTGGAAACCAGCAGGAAAAGGAAATAATGGATACAAATATAAATTTTTTTACGAATCTTTACGCTCTGGTGGTTGTGTAAATGGAGTGTGTGGGGTTCATCCGGACCCGCAGTTACTCCCGGCTGTGCGAAAGAAACTACATTATTTATTTATCTGAATGGGTATTCATCTAATCTATCATGAGCTTCATTTTCAGAATCTATGACGTGGAAGAGAACATTAAAATGTTAACAAAACTCTGAACTAGCTTGCGCTATCATTGTCGTTCGTTTTTCTCGTAAACTTGATCGAGACTCTTCCGTATTACCCTCTTGTCGCTAACGATCTGCTCAACTATCTCATAGGAAAAGTAAAAACATTGGTCGAAGCGAGAATTCATGCGAGGAAATTTCACCAAACTCCTGACGTTGGAGGTGAAGAGTCAGGTCTCCCGACCTAATTCAGTTCTTTACTATTCTTACAAAAAAAAACATAAAAGGCGCCAAGTACTTCATTCTTATTTTTTTATTCTATCATAGTGTTCGGTAATTTATAATGTCTAAGCATTAAGCTTGCTGCTTCTAATTGATTATTTGATGTTTATTACAATCCGAAAACGGACAGTGGAAACTGGAAAATTAAAATTGGTCAAAGCGTTTACAATTATGTTCAAATAATATTTGAAAAATTTTTCTAGGATATATCTTTACGTTTTACAAAAGGATTTCCAGCATAGTTCTTATCCTTATACGAAAGCTTTGCAATGCCGCGGGAGTGAAAGCAAGTAGGTAAACGTAAGTGCCTCACAAGAAATTCATGAGCACCGAAGAAAAGGAAGAAAAATGGAATGCGAACCACCAAAACTGGCATTAATATAGGTCCTTGGCCGATGGGGGCCCAAAAAATTGAAAAAAAGTCTTTATTTAATAATTTATATATCTACCAAGATGAAATGGAAAATTTCAAAGCAACGGCATATTCTAAAACCATTTCACGATCCTTGAAATTTACTTTAAAAAGTCATCACCTCTGTGCCGATAATTTATGTAGTGACGGATCACACGATATTACAGCTCTTCGTTTTAATTAATTTTTACTAATTAAATTTCCGAAAGGAAAGTCATTTTAATTTTAAGATTTTTTCTCCCTGAAAACGATGTCATCCTGTTCGGCTCCGGCGAACTCGCGAGGCATTTTTGTTTGCTTTCATCGCTCCTTTCAACTAATGGAGTATAATAGAAAGGTTTATTTATTAGAATGTTCCCCAGAGGGTTTCTTTCACCCGAAAGGCAATTTAGACAAGAATTTTACGATTCCCTCGTGCCTCAACTGTGTCTCTGAATTGAAACACCCATGAGTAATTCATAGTATAGTCACGTTTTTTTTAACCTCAATGAGAATAATTCTATGATTTTTTAAAAACAGAAGTAGGTATATTTTATGAATTAGTCACCTTTTGATCTTGAATCACATCACGAGAGTCAAAGGAAGGGGCGACGTTCCTTTTTATTCCATCTGGTTCCGCCAATTTTTCAAGAATAATAAAATTATTTAGGAAATGAAGAAGAGGCAGGCACCAAAGCAAGACCGACCAGACTTCATCTTGAGGCAATTTATTCACAACGACTGGTCTTTTCTCCATTCACAATTGTCTTAATCGAAATATCCACGCTAAAAATTGATGAGTCAAATTGTACGGAAAATCGCGACCACTGCTGAATTAATGGTATCCAACGAATACAATTCCGAAGCGACTCTACCGTCGATTAAATCTGTAAGCACTGCGAAAATCCAATTACTTGCAAAATTTTCGTAATATTTTTTTAACTCCCTCCTCCCCCATTCTCTTCCTTGAACGTCACGTACTCCCAGCCATCTTTTGCAGCTGTGGAGGCTAAGGGAGAACAAGGAACTGGCGTTATAAAATATAGGCGAAATTCGTTCGCTCCACGTCGTCTATCGATTTAGTGTTGTTTACGCTCGCTTAATTGCTTGTCTGCCTCGAATGGGCCCAAGAGTATGGAGTGGGGTGAATGTGTGTGTGGGGGAGGGAGGGAGGGAATGAAGGAGTTTGGTAGTGGTGAAGGAAAGTGGACGAGGTCATGTACGCTTGTCTGGCTCCCTGTCCATCCTAGGACCTCTAAATGGCGCAGTAAATGTTCATTTAGGATCACTTGTGCAAAGGAAGGAGGAAAAAGAGTTTACGAAAAGCTGGAAACCGCTGGCCAGAGGAGCTCGTCTCTGTTCTCAGGGGAATTTGCAACGAATTAGCTCTTTAAATATTCCGGTGACTAGTCTGGGTCGTGGTTAGATTTCTGTGCTTAAAACAATGGAGAGAGATTCATCTACTTGTAACTATTCTCAGGGTCCACTTTATACCTGTATGTATATATATATATATATATATATATATATATATATATATATATATATATATATATATATATATGATTATATATGATTTCTTCGAAGTAACACGGAAGTGTTAAATAATTATCTTAGACAGCAACACACAGCACGAGAACACATAAAAGGAACACTCACACGTTATTTCTTGATAATTTCGACGGAATTGTGCTCCAGCTTCTTCGGAAGATTAGTTAGTCCTAACTAGTCTTCCTCGGACTACGAGGAAGACGGAGCACAATTCCGTCTAAATTATCAAGAAATAACGTGTGAGTGTTCCTTTTATGTGTTCTCATATTGTGTGTTGCTGTCTAAGTTTTATATATATATATATATATATATATATATATATATATATATATATATATATATATTCAATCGCACAACGCCATAAAGGATAGGAACAGTACGTTCAGTGGCACGCACAGCCAGAAGAAGCAGACGATCCACGTTGGCCAAATACACATTCAAACAGGAAAACCCACCATTTGGCGCACAAATGTTCATTCCCATGGATAAAGATATACGGAAAATGATAGAAAACACATGAAGGACAAACAGAGAAGAGCTGGGGAAAGAAGTCCAAGGAACTTTGAAGAACTTTAAATGTTTGAGCAAATATATTCAATAAACTACTTTAAAAAAAGATAACTGCATTACTTTGGGAACGAACTCTGTACGAGCGAAAAATATTTGTCTCTCTGCTATCGCCATTGGTAAAATTTTTAGACTGCGTCAATCAGAGATCTCTTCGGCAAAGATTGAGAAGAAGGATAATTAATATTGCAGTAAGCAAAATATACGATGTGCCAAAAAGTTATTTTGTGTTACTGAATGAAGCAACCTTTCTCCACGCCTTTATTTGAACAGGTTTAATGTAAGAGTATCTTAGATCAACTTATTGAAATACTGTGATAAAAAAGATTTCTCTCGTCAATTGAGGAAAGAGAAGAGGTGAAATTCGAGTATTCTGGGATCTAGTTATCGCGAGATTGAAGAAAATACACTGGAGACAAATGAAAACAAACGAAGGGATGCTTATGGTAGGAAACGAGAGGAAGACGTTGTTGGGGGAAATTGGAAGAGGGTAGAAAAAGTAAATGGAGGGGATAATGAATTGGGTAGTGGGACGATGAGGGTTCTGATATAATGGAGAGTTTCGGGTATTGGAGGAAAGAGAGGAAGAAATAGTTAATTTGAACGGCCAAAAGGGAAAGAGATAGTCTCCGAGGAAGTGAACCAGAGGATGATCTATGGTAGAAGGTCGCTCTTTTTTTAAGCGCTCCATGGCAAGGACGTTACGATACATTTTCAGGGACTATTCAAAATCTAAAAGGCACTGGAAATAATAATACCTCATGAAACATCAGTTTTATTGTAATTTCACCGCTTATATCTTCCATCTTGTGGAATTTAAAAAAAGGTACATAGGAGATTTAATGTGGGTTTATGTCATTCAGTGACTATAAAAAGAGCTATTGTTACATATATTATTGTTCTCAACGAAACAAAACTTGCTGCCGTAATTATTGCTATTATTTTTATTTCCGTGAGTCGCAGTTTGTCCAACGAAGAATTTTTCAACCCTTTATTCTGTATGATTTTATTATAGGATTTGCATTTAGGGTACTTGATTTCTTTTTTGAAAATTTTATCGAGATTTTTTCACTTCTTTTAAAACTCAGAATGACTTAGAATAAAACATAACCGCTATCATCCATCCGATAGGTGGTGGTAGTGGAGGATTGTAGAGCTAATTCTCACTAACCCCTTCTTCGTGCGATATTCACAGATGAGGTTAGGGGCCCCATTCACTGCGAAGCCCGTGATTTTCCAAGAAGTCCTGGGAATATAAGTTTTAACAAGCGGTTTGTGGAAGACTGGTGGCCTCCGGAGGCATCACACGGACTTAACCCCGGACCCTCCGATCAATAACCAAACGCCAAAATGTGCCAATAGGTTTATTATGTAAAAAAAACGAAAATAAATCTGTCTCCAAAAGAGACGAATAACGAAGAAAAAAGAAATGAAAAATTGGGTATTTCCAACTTCACTCGTACGGAAATTGAATTTATAAGAAAATATTCCGAACATTTGGCTAGTCCGAGTGAGTTTGATGTTTGAGTTGTTTCAATTACGAGCAGAATAAGTTAGATTTTGTCTTTCAAACAGTGATAAGTGATATTGACATTAGAACAGGGTAAAGATGGAAACGGTTTCTGTCTATGCTCTCAACGACGTGAATTAGAGCTTGTAAGAAAAGGGAATAGGTATTTTGCTGTCGTCTCCCGAAGAAACTCGAATTGGCCTCCTCATTTTAGGCCCTTAAAGTGTACGAAATTTACTAATTCCATTTAACAGGCATGGTGAGCAAACGAAATTGATTCATTCATTCTATTTTTCAACCTTATCCTAGTTTATCCGTCTTTACCCTCTACGTAGGGTAGAGCCAAGATTGACGCCAAAGATTTTAGGTTTTCCCATTTAACAGACACTAAACTTCTCACAAAGAATGAGGAGAGACTAATCAAGCGTGAGCGAAGGAAGAAGGAAATGGGCGATTTTCTACTGGTTCCGTGATCTACCTCAATGCTATTCATGTACAGGTTAATCCCCAATACTACCTCTGTTTTGCAAACTAGAATTCCAGGAATTTCGCCCTCATCAGTTGGAATTACTTTGGTTTTCAAGGTACCCCACACGGATCTAGTTTTACTTTATTCAAGAAGCACGCAGGTTCTCACAATTCTCTCCTGAAATAGATGACCACAGCCCACTTTCCTCACTCTTTGGTGTAATGATCTTGTGCTGGACCCTCTGCTGCACAACCGAGTAGCTCCCAACTTACGGCCACCGCTGTGCCGGGCGAAGTCTTCTCCCATTCTTAGTGTGACGCTGAGTCTCTGTAGAACGGCTGGTTCTGATTTATCACTACTGACTCTCCTCTTCAAAACATCATTCAGAATGAATTGGCGCATTCAGTAGCGCTTCTTTATGTTTTCTCCACAGCGAACCAATTCTGGCTACGTTTGACAGTCCGACATTAAGTTTCGAAATACCGAAGTGATACATCACCCGATCACGTTATATAAGGATATAATCCACGCCCCTATGTCTTTCTTTTTGCTACAGAAATTATAGTCACAAAGTTGACCAATGGAAAGCAGTAGACTTCAACAGTAAAGTACACTCCAACCCAATCCCGCTGTCTTTATTAGTCGCCCAAATCAAATTACCAGGGGATAGTCTGATTTCAATCCCCATCAAAATGTTCTCCCTGTCGAGAATAAAACGTGTAGTTTGTGTTTTGCGTGCCAAATCATATATCTTGGACACATGATTTGAGAAACATTATAATTTCCAAGTCCTTCAAGTTGACGTGTTTCACGTAACTCAACTTTTAAAGGGAAGTTCATTTTTGGAGTGGGTAAAAGCCATGGGCGTGTCTGCCACTCCGTCGATGATTGGATTCGCGTTCCTAAATCCTTTGGAACGACCTCCCGACCACAAGCGCCCAGTGACCTTCTAAAGAGTCCTATCGGGGTCAAAAGGATTCTTAGGCAATCCATCCACATCCATGTTGTACTGAACGGCCGTTTGGGCGATTTTAGGCACTGGGTGTTAAGACATAATCCTCCAGCATGAAAGTGCAGATGATAGTATTGCGTTGATATTGGACATATCAGTTTACAATCACGTGATGTTAGTGGTGTGACGTGTGTTGGTGATAGTAGGTTTTCCTGATGTGATCAAGAGATGTGTGAAAGGAGAAAATCTTAAGCTATCCGTTTCGGAATCAACCAGGGGATTCATGCCAACCGATGGAATGTGTGAGACATCAGATCTGATGACGACGGCGGTGCCGTCGAAACGTCAATATCTACTGTTAGTGTCCTTCTTTTATGTTTCTGTGTGTGGAATATTTATTATCTGAGTGTGTGTAAATATATATATATATTATATATATATATATATATATATATATAATTCCTTACTTCATTCCAGATTAAATTACTATATAATTTGCTGGGTTAGAGCTTGTCTTAACTCGTTAAAACCTGCGTTTGTCTACTAAACATAATAATTAGAGCAACCTTTAAAAAAAAGCCGATTTTAAAACTCATTACCTCTTTTATTTTGTTCAGGGCTATTTTCAATGAGATATTTATTTATTTGTAAAGTTCTACGACATTTTAATGCAAATAGTGGTGATGCAGAGTTACTGCTGTGTCGTCCCCAAATGTTCATCGACTCCCCGATCCGGCAAGTATAAGCCGTCCCAGTGAGTGAAAGCTCACCTTAACCGGCCATTTTACATAAGAAACCCATGCCATTGAAAAGAAATAAACATGACTAATGTGTAAGCGTAGTTTGCGAGAAGGAGAAACTTAAAATTAGGATTAAAATATGAAATCTTAAGCTAACAAGAAAGGAAAGCAGACTGGGAACGGCTTTTAATAAACAAACACATCTAAGAGCTAAGTAATTTATGTGGAAGTTTTCGAATTCAACCCAACTGAAACCATAAATAACCTTGCTCTAGCCAAACCTGACGTTATTTAAAAGATGTTTTTTGTTAACTGGACCTAAAGTGTGCATGGTACCAGATTTTTGCGCTGAAAAAAATGTCATGAAAAAAGAACAAAATGAAGCCTTGGCTTTTCATTTAAGAAAATATAGAGTATATATTATAGCTGTGCAAAATTATCATTATTCACTTCTTTAAATTATATTAAATCATATCCTAATTAAAATTGTATTAAATTATGAATTCGCTGATAATCCTTAAATATAATAATAAAAAATTGGAAATCCCTTTCACATTTAATTCGTTACCTAAAATTATTTAATGGTATTACTTAATTATTAAATTGCCCTGCTACATTTATACCTTCAAGGTGAATCCGATCATTTATATCTATCCGATCGTTATGCCTTGAATGTGATCCCAAATTTTCGAAGTTCAATGAGCCGAAATTTCGTTGTAATTTATTTTATAGGATGTCTTTTGTTTGTATACATAATGGTACGTCCTATTTATTTTATCCACTGTCACCTTATTATCAATCAGTTGGATAAGATCATTTATTTGACACTGTAAACAAATGGAAATCCCTTATTTGTTGAAATCATTAAAGATTTATATCGAGTGCCAGCGCTTTTGTACCTAGCATCGTAAAAACAAACTGGGATGCCCAAAGGCTCATTACTAATCCCATTTTAAATTATTATATTGATTAATGACCTACACACTTATTTCCTTAATACTGAATTACCATTATATGCTGACAATATATCTACATTAAGCGTTGGAGGAGATGTTATAGAAGCTAAAACCTCTGCTCTTTATGCTCCAATAAACATGACCAACTAGTGTAGCTCAAACAACTAACTATTAAAGAAGAATAGTACTTTTTCATACACTTTCGTAATAAATTCAAGCCACGCATTTTAAAACCTCTTCTTATAGCGGATTCTCATAAATTGATCCATCAGTTTAGTTCAAGAAAATTTTTAAGATTACCCATCAGTGAAAATCTTGACTGATATTCTCACATTGCAGAAATGATCAATAAAGATTCCAATGGGGCATCTATAATCAGGAAGCTTCCCCAATTACCTCACCAGAGACTCTGTGACTACACCATGCCGAATTCATGCCTAGTTGATCAATGAAGTTTTTATTATTTATTTATTTATTAATGATTTAATCCTAAATTATTCAAGGAGAAATTGTATTAGAAGATTATTCGTGTTCAACTTAGAGAAATTTGACTTCATTTTTCAGTCTTAGGAAAAGTGAATTGGGAAAAACTAATGCGTATATTGCAGAAAATAGCAATGGATTGGAGGGACAGGAGACTAAATCCACAACCTGCACATGTCTCAGACTGCTCAGGTGCGAGTGGGGAACGGAGAGTCTGGATGGGTGGTGTTAGGAAGAGGTGTAAGGCAGGATTGCCCATTGTCACCGGTGCTGTTCAACGTATATGCGGAGAAAATGATTAAAGAGGCATGGGAAGAACTGAAGGTAGGAATGAAAGTCGGAGGGGAATTCGTAAAATCGGTTAGGTTTGCTGATGACCAAGCATTAGTTGCTCAGTCAGCCAAGGGGTTGCAAGCATTGCTGAGTGAATTGGTGGTTCAGTGCGATAGATATGGGATGAGAATCAACATTAATAAAACAAAGGTTATGCGATTTTCCAGAAAGAAAAAGGCTAAGCTAAACATCAAAATAGGAGGCGAAAAAATAGAGCAGGTAGAACAGTTTACGTATCTCGGAAGTGTTTTGGACAAACACGGTCAAAGTAGCAGGGACATAAGGAGAAGAATTGCGCTAGGCAAAGAGGCTTTCACAAAGCGGAGTATGTTTAGTTTAAATTCATTCTCATTTCATACCCATTGTACTGACTCTCCAATATGCTCGGTAATGTTTGCAAGTCCTTGGTTAATTGACAAACTAAAGCTTGATTGTCTACAAACCTGATTTTATGAATGCCCAACTAATTTTTATTCCCACCTCCAGCTCTTCCCATACTTGTGTTACTGATCTAACCATTCCCATTTAGAATCTCCATCTGCCACTCGTACCTGAGGGGTCTGTGACATGTACAGGTTGCAGTTAAGTCTCCTACCAACCTACCTCTATTATCTGCAATAAATTAATTAATTCCACCCAATTCCAACGATCAAATCCTTTCTCAAAAAGTGGAAAATTGACAATATATCCTGATTGTTGTTCTTTTCTATCAGTGACCTCGTTTCTGCTGTGACATCACACTTGTCTCTTCCCTTCCTAAACCCAAACTGATCATCCCCTAAGTAATCATTTACTCTGCTCTCCACCCTCTTATTGATGACCCTGAGAACCACTCTAGCTGCATGCAAAATGAATGCAAAGGAGAAGAATTGCGTTAGGCAAAGAGGTTTTCCCAAGCAGGGAGTTTATGAAAAGGATGTTGAGTAAGGATGTTAAGACTAGACTCGTAAAAGCTTTGATATGAAGCTAGCTATGTATGGCACGGAAACGTGGTCACTGAAGCAGGAGGATAGACGTAGATTGGAGGCTTTTGAAATGTGGGTGTGGAGATTGTAGAAGGTGAAATGGACCGAAAGGAAAACAAATGAGGAAGTACTGGTGATGGTGGGTGAGGAGAGGGGTTTGTTGGAAGAAATCCTATGGGGGCAGGAAAAATGGATGAAAGGCGTATTGAGCGGTAGTGGAATGTTGAAGAAGGTAATAGAGGGGAGAATGTTGGGCAAGCGAGGTAAGGGCAGGAACAGGATAGGGTTGTTGGACGGGATGAAGGGAGGAAGGAAGTACACAGAGATGAAGAGGGACCTGATGTAGATTAGGTTGCTGGATTGGGTTTTGTTTGGAGTTACAAAATGTTTATTTGATAGTTGTGTCCATCTAAAAACCTACCTTAACCGGTAGATTACCTTATAATAATAAACCGTACGAACGACGCAATAAATGGCGTAGTACCAGGGAGAAGTGGAATAGCAAAGTAGTGTGCTAATCTGCGGCTACGTTTCTGTCCATTGGATTATGCGTTTACACCCGCAGCGGAGCCAGTCATAGCGCAATTTCCCAACATAGGCCGTGATACCCCACCCGCATCAAACATAGAAGTACCTAATAAAATATGTTACAAACGCGGATATCGGCACTTGCTTCTGAAAATAACAACGGCGCAATGATTATGGGCAAGGAATTTTAAGATTTCATCTATTAACTGAGACATTAAAATTATTATCAGAAACACTCGAAACTGGGAGTGTTATAAAGCGTTACACGACGCAATTTCTGCGTCTTTTCCTAACTGCATTAAGTCATTAATACAACAAAGAGAAGAAATAGAATGTTTGATTTATATCCACCAATCGTCTTGAATTTATAACACACATCGACATAAATCACAGGTTAAGTAAATATAAAAGTTAAATATATGATGGCCTTACATATCATACAAAACCCTAACTGATGATAATCGCAAATGTTATTATAAAGCCAGAATGGAAATAATTTTTTCGACGAATGTAATTTTAAGAGAATTGGGTATTAAAATACACACATGTTACCAAGTTTGTTGGACAGAAATGGAAAGAAGGATTTGAAAAGGTAAGCAAGTAGCTTAGAAAAATAGGAAGTAATACTGTCAATACGTTCATAACAACTAATGTAACACGTTAACATAACCCAATCTAATATCAAGTCACTCCGGCAGAAAGTACGGGAAAACTATCATGTAAAAGCCAAAAGAAATTTTAAACTTCAGTACGTGTGTTTAGAAAAAACGCACCTGGAGGACTTCTTGAAAATCTCAGGGAATGTTGGATTTATGCTAACAATTTTAGAGCGCACTCCAGACCGTTGAGTATTTAAGGGTAATGGCATTCCATTAAGTATGTTTGTCGGACTGTGATCCTATTTTTAGCGATCTCAGGAATAATGCTAGGGGAAAAAAGTCGATCCTCCAATAACATTTGGAAAAATAGCACTAAAGACGCCCTTTAACCTATTGACTAGGTAAGGTAGACCAGATTTGCGGATCTAGTTAAATACTTGTATGCCACAGTGGCATCAGAAACATGATATGAGAAAAATCTACGGAACTACTCTTGCATTAAAGAAATTTAAGATCACCAAATATCATTATTGAATAATGGGAAATTTTTTTCAAATGATGAATTTATGGAGAAGCATTCCGAGGGTTGTTCTATATATATGTTTTAAATATCATATTTATTATGACCGACATATTTATACTAATTCTCCAAATTTTGTTTGCACTTCTCAGAGTAATAATTGGGTAAAACACACGTATGTTACGTTTCTTGCAGTCTTGGAAGTAATGCTGGAACACATTTTTTTACAGGTACCTTTGGAAGATATGCTGGAACACATTTTTTTACAGATACCTCTGAATACCAACTTCCACTACTGCTGAACGTGTACCTGAAATCGACTTATGAGCAAATTCATACTAAAATACCCGTATTTTGGCGGGTGTAGCATACGTAGTTCGAGGGGGATTTGTTAGGTGACGCAAGAGTCTGGACGCCGCAAGTTTTGGCCGGGAATTCAAATAGATTTGTATTTATTTTTAATTTCTTTCTACTGTTGCGATGAGCGCCAAACATAGAAAATTCATTGGCTCCTTTTGAAAATTTAACTACCTTCACGGTGCAGGGCTAAAAACATAGGAAATAAAGTCAGAGTGCATTTTGAGCATAATCATCGTATGGTCCATGAAAAAGTTGAAACATTGCCATCTGTCACAAAACAGCCATTGGAGATACTGTATGCAATGAAACCTGAATCAAACATGGAATTAATGATTTTTCAAATAAGAAAAATGTGCATAAAATGACTTGATATCATGTTAAAATTGAAATGTTATACAATATAATGATTATGTGTGAGAATGTTTGTCAGATATCGCTTTCTTTTAAATTGCTATTAATAAATATGAAGTATGAACACTGTAGAGTAAAGTGCGAGTTAGAGAAACCTACAATTTAGGGTATTATTAATTTCAGTGTTAAGCCCAATTATATCTAAATCTGTTTTTATTATGCGTAACATATAACAATCTTCAAACTTGAAACATATGCTTTATAGTTTGCGTACTTTCTAATACAGTGATTTTTCAAACAACTGCCACCATCTATTGGTCAGGCCGGGTACCTATGGGACCACCCTCATATAGATTAATATAGAGAGCTAAGGGGACGATAGTCAATAAGGGGATGCCATAATATTGAATAAAGACGTAGGAAGAACCGTAGTAAACATAGAACAAGCAACGGATAGAATATTACCAGTAGAGATTAAAGCAGAACCAACAAACTTGGTCATTGTTCAGGTACACGATACATGCCACCGAGCAATCATAAGAAGGAAGAAGTCGCTAGGATATACCATCAGTTAGCAGACATAATCGTGTGTGTTCCTGCAGGGAAACATTTGATAGTGATGGGGGATTAGAATGGGATGGTAGGCGAAGGAAGATATAACTTTACAGTAGGTGGGGTATTATGATTTAGGGACAAGAAATGAAATGAATGGGGAGAAATCAATAGGTTCTATACAATAGCAGGAGATAGCAGTTAATCATAATGAACAATTGGGTTAGACACCAAAACAGATGCAGGTATGCATGGAATATGCCCAGGGATTCAGGAAGGTATCACTTAGGATGTATGAAATAGTTAGGTACAGATTTAGGAACTACCCAAATTTCACAATTTAAGAGGAGGGGTCAATAGCTTAACTGGATAAAGCATTCAGCCGGACATTGAGGGAACCGGGTTTGAATCCTGGGCAAGGCAAATGATTTTTATGCTATGAAATTGTTGCATTGAAATACATATTAGATGAAGACTCCATTAAAAGTTACTGTTGCAGCATCTCCCACAGTTTCTTGGAATTAGATTAGTTATTTCCTGGAAATCTAAATTCACCATTCATATGGTTACCTCTTCTATAAAACAGCTTATCAATCAACTTATCACCAGCCCAAGTCCCACTCAGTCAACAGTAGTAAATGAAATGCTAGTACCAACTGAATCATTGGCTCTAAATTCGCTTGAAAAAATGAAGGGGTATTATGTGCTAAATAATTAATTAGTCCTTTGTCCAGAGGGTATGACAGTGGAAATTGTTCTGTACGAGGTTTATAAAAATGAATAAGGAAATAAGTGTTGTTTCAGATTGCTAAAGTGCTATAGTATAGTATATTTTGTAGTGATTTTTCCTAAATTGTAGTGAACCATATTGACAAGGTTTTTCAATGGGTCCAGATTTATGCTTTGCTTGCAACTTTAACCCTTTACAACTTCTCCAAAAGAATCATTCTTCCTTCTTATGACACTTTTCTGCCATCTTGAGAGGAAGGATGGATGACACCCTTTCTTAAAAATTACTATACTTAATTTTGCTTTCCATTTGCTGCAAATTAAAACTAATAGGGACTGACTTCCTGCTACATTACCAAATTGGTGTTCTTCAGCTAGCATTCATAGTATGAAAATCGTGCTAACTGACATCTCTTTTAGCAATGATGTTGAATATTGATGTTCTATGATGTTGAATATATACTATTAGCCCAAGTGTATTAAGTATGTATGTGTGAAACAGAGAGATTTAAGATGTAATTTTTCCCACAAACGATAAGGGAGCATAATTATGTTTTACGACCACATTATATGGGGCAATACGCTTTTCTCTTGTTACTTAACTCCTTTGTTAGCATTGATGAGTATCAAATTTTGTTTAGCTGCACAAGTCTTTTTAGCCATAGGTACATTCTTGAGAACTTTAAACCTGTTAAACTAGCCTTAAATAAAAGTATTGGTATTATTTTTAGTGGTATTTACCTCGTGATATCAGGGTTAGATTTTTGTGGACCCTGCCAAACGGCTAAACATAATCATACATAAAAAGAGATGTTTCAGGCGTGATATGGTGGAATAACATGATTAATTAAAATTAGCAATTTTCCACAAAAATAAAATTTATATTTCAACTACATCATCTTCTGGGAAGATGATGAAGTTGAACTACATCATCTTCAATGCAACTACATCATCTTCTGGGAAGATGATGTAGTTGCATTGAAACCGGTCGTATTAATAAATTTTATTTTTGTGGAAAATTGCTAATTTTAATTAATAATCATACATCAATTACTACCTCCATATCACTACAGCCTTTGAAAAAAATAGCACACACTATTACTTATGCATGTAATCGAAATTAACACATGTGCTCAACTTGTCATCATCATCATTTAGAGTATTTCATTGTATTTTATGAGAGACTGGTCAGTATTGTCATAAAAGTATTATTATAACTATTTTGTAATAGGAACACAAGTTTTTAGGGGAGGTGACTAACAAGTCAAGTTCATTTGCATCATTAGGAATAGATGGGTAATTTGATAAGGGTAAGATGCCCATAAAATGGAGGAATAAATTCAGTGTCGGCATCATTCTGCTCTCAACAATAGGAGCCTAGTCAACCACAGTCAGACCTCCCTTTTGATGAAAGGTGTACGCACTTAAAGTACTTCCAAATAGCTCCTCAAAGTAGGGATTAGCTCTCCAAATAGCTCCCAGTGTGTGAAAAGAAAACTAAAACTGCAATTTCAGAAAATCTTTACATATTACTTGGAAGTAAATCTGGTGGTTGTTGAGCATAGTGTCCTCTCTCCAGTATGTTATCCATAAGTGTATTGCCTTATTGACAAGTCCCACATGGCTCCAAAAAACTGCGGAAAACTGTGTTTTCACTCAGACATATTGTGCTCCTTGTGTGGCAATATGTTGCAGCACTTTTCACTTCCGAAATACGTGGTCTGAACCGGAAGTTCCAAATTCTTGGCCACCTTCCAGTTGATCTCAAATATATTTTCAGGGTTTGTGCTCCAAAATATTGCGTCTCTTGGGTGTTTGGTGGAGCTCTAGTGAGATCCATTTTCAAAATATTATTGCTGCGGCATTCCACCTCAGCCCAGCCCCACACTTCATCTCATTTGACCTACACTCTATTTTTTTGTCTTCTCCGAATCTCCCAGAGTAGAATGTTCTCATCCCTATCACTTGGGGATTAGCATTTTGCAATTAGATAATGGTCCATCATCTGTTGAGCTTGTAGTGGATCGACCCTTGACCTTGATGCTGATTGTGGAAGGTATGTCCCATTTATGTATGTCCTGTAAGGACAACGATGATCCCAGATGAGGTTTATGGCATCCCAGAAAGTGATGGTGGCATTACTATAAAAAATGGAGACACAGCAAAACTATGTAAAGATTATTTGGTGAACCATTATGTGAAAATAGTATTGCATGTGAAACTGGACAAAAGCAGCAGAGGAAATTAGATATTTAGAAGTGATGTAATCGTGGTGCTACAGAGAGGTAATGGAATTGAAATAAATCTGATGGTAGAGTGGCAAGAGTAGAATTAGATTGAAGTGATGGTGAATCTTCTCCAATACATCTGTCCATGGAATATGATGCTTGTAAGGGGAAGGGTAATTGTTGGGCGCACACCAAGTGGAACATGGTAGCACCCTTAAGGCCGTTAATTGAAGGGAAAACAGAGTGGAAGGACTTGGAAGAGTCACGATGAGAGGCAGACAAGGGAAAGATTTTGCAAGGAGCACGAAGGGAGTGAAGAGAGGTGTGCAGATTCAAATCGGATATAGTATTGATGGCTGCTGCCACCTTTTGATATAGAACATAGGGTGATGAGTGAACAGCTTCTCGTCTAGTAGCTTGCTCAGATATCTCTTCCAGAAGCTTCCATTTTTAATGAGCTAAGTCGATGAAGGTGTGACATGGGATGACATTATTTTTCTTTATCATAATTTTTGGTATTACTTCCCCTTTGATTTGTCTTCTCCCAAAGTGTCATTTAATCTCGCAAATATAATTTTCAAGCAGTTATTGCTGCCCCATATTCAGTTACATATCTAGTAGTAAGTCACTATCACCCACTAAGTCACATATCCTTTAAGACCTCCTTCCAGCAGGCAACAGTTTTGTCTGAAGTGTAATTTTGCAAAGTATTTTATTTACTGTTTTTTCATTCCTTAGTTAATCTTTTGTGCCAATTTTCTGCATGTGAATCGTTATCATACTTCTTAGGTAAGATCTATCATCCTAGAGCACCACTTAAGCTCGCCATCGTATGTCTGTTGTCTAGTTATAAGATGGTCAACATGTCTAGGGAAAGGGAGAATGGAAAGAGGGGCCCAGAGTGGTTAATCTATTAATTTTTTTCTCTCTCACTTCCCTCACCATAGTCTTTGTCCACTATTAAGAGTACAGCTGAGGTTGATTTTTCCCATAATAATTCTTCCCACAATAAGCATCCTTATTAACAGAATGTCAAGGTTATGGACATCTTGTAAAACACTGCATTGCAGAGGAGGACACCTTTGGGCACTGCTTAGGCTGCCACCCAAACCAGAAACTGGGATAAATTGGCCAATAAACCAATCTGTATAAACTGCAAAAAAGGGAGAATAAGGCAATGTTGCTACGACATAGGAGACCCAAAATAATGAATAACCCCATAGTGAATTTACAGATACTGGCAGAAAACATGGATTATATGTTACACAAACTGAATTGATCAGGATAGGACAGGTTAACCTTAAAAGGGAAAAACCAAGCACCTGCAAAATCAGGAAAATGGTAATGGACCTAGGTCCTGACATCATGTTAGTTCAAGAGCCATATGAATGACAACAGCATGCAATGATGGAAAATTTCTGGACTCGGAATAAGAATCAAAGTCATTCCAATGCATGCACGGCAAAAGTTTCTCACAAGTATCATATGTTTTGATGACAACTATGACTGTCTTTCCCTGGAAAATCGTGAAACATCGCACTTTGCAATAGCTCAAGTAATCACTCCAAACCAATCGCTCTCGCTGATATCTGGATACTTCCACCATCAGAAGATGTCAACAAGGGCATTAAGTAACTAAAGGAATCACTTTTGAATAAAGGAAACCAAAAAGTTATTATCAGGATTGACTCAAATTGCAAAAGTGAGACATTGTTCTTAACAATCAGATGACAGGGGAAGGTCTCTGGAAGAATTTCTTGCATCAAGAAATCATTATTTGCTGAATAAACATGGGTTCCACCCAACCTTTAGCATGGCAATGGTTGAGTCAAATATCAACATAGCATTATGCTCTGGAAACAATGTTATAGACATCTTGAATTGGGAAGTCCATGGACACATCAGCATCAGTGGTTGCAACCTAATCACCTTCTACGTCAATCTGAAGGTCAACCGGCAGGATAACAAGAATGCAAAACTTAACCTGGGTGCAACTAAATGGAGATAATTCCAGGAAGAATTTTCAAAAACATCATGGGCAAAATCTGAAAACCTGCCGTGGTGACCTAGCCATTAGCAGATTGATGAAAGAGTTGATCAAGTAACAACTGATTTGTTGGAGGCAGCTGACAGAATGATCCCAAAAATGAAACCAAGAACATGCAACATCCCCTGGTGGTCTTAAACTAAACATGCTGTAATTAAAATGCAGGAGGTACAGAAAATCATAACAAAAGTACAAAATGAGGATATAAAATTTTATAAACTCAGATACTTTGATGGTCTAAACAATACCAAACAGAAAATACTAAATATAAAGAAAAGTCTTAGATAAAATTTGTCAAAAATAACCAATTGCATAACCCCTGTGACTTTGTTTACAAAGTGACCAACAGTAATTGAAAAATCCCACCATGTACTGCTCCAATTCTGATGATTAAGAAATAACCCTGATTAGTGTCACGTTGGGACACATCATGAACACTCCAATGGACACAGAGGAGGGCGGACTAAAGAAGAGAAATTGATAAGGACACTTGTGTGCAAGAGAATGAGGAATCACCGGAAGTAACAATTTTGGAATATGACATAAAATTAGCAATATTCTAAATAAAATTAGGAAAAGCACCAGGTTTCAATTTAATTCATGGTCAAATGATAAAAAGGCTGAAAAAACATGCCCTTTTTCACAAGACTATTTAATCACTGCCTAATTACGGGCTACTTCCCAAATAAATGGAAAATTGGTCTACTTCACACCATCCTGAAGTCAAGTAATAAGGAACCCAAAGATCATAAATCGTTCAGACCACTCACCTTGTTATCTGATCTAGGCTAGGTCTTTGAAAGGGCTCTTAAACTCAAAATTGAAGAGATAATTCCAGAAGAGTTTACAACATGAGAGCCAATTCGGATTTTAGAAAGGCAGATGCACCATTGACACTGTAGAAGTTCTAAAACCCCAAATAGTTATCAGTACAATAAAAACTTAATTGTTATATTTTTTGACTTTGAGGCAGCTTTCGACTCAGTCTGATGGCCGTGATTCCTTGTAGAACTACATAACTAGAAACTTCCATCCATAATTGTACCAATCATCCGGACCTATTTTAATGACCGAAAAACCATGTTAAGAAGCAAACAACTGCAGAAGGAGAAGAATTTAATGAATGGAGCACCACAGAGCTCAATCCTGGGGCCAGTCTTGTGGAATATCATGATAATCAGACACTTTCCCGCAGCTCTCCATCAGGGATACAGCACCTTCAGAGCAGACCAGAATGGAAATAGAAGGCATAGGTAAAGACTACATGGCAAGTCTAATACCCTGAAGCAACTTGGTGAAATTAAAAATATCTAGTGGGAAAGCCATTTATGTGTGCTTTGGGAAAGACCTATTATGAGATCCAACAATTAAGCTATACAATAAAAACATTAAAAGGGTGGACAAATTTAAAATACTTAGGACTTGAATATGACAATAAATTGTCCTCTCAACCACACTTTAATTATATAGTACCTATGGTGAAGAAAATATTCCACATCCTCAGGAAATTTAGCAAAATAAATTATGACATCAGTAGAAAGAGTCTGAGTACATTCTACCACTCAGTGGCATTTCCCATTCTATCGCACAGGTGTGAAATTTGGGGAGAGAAATTGAAACTTACACAAATAGACCAGAAAATAAGCAAAGGCCAAAGATGCTGCTTTCTCGGGATAGCATCTGGCTATCATCCAGCAACCAAGCGCTGACAGTCATAACCGGAATTATATCATCAACACTAGGGATCATGGGAAGAAAAGCCATATCAGAATTGAAGAAAAAGGTAAAACCATCCTATTAAGGGAACGAATTGAGGCAATTAACAAAAGAACTGCTAAAAGACAAATCAGGACCCTAGTTTTAATTGAATGGCAGAAAAGATGGGACTCTGGAATAACTGGCAGAATAATCCAACATTTCTTTCCTAATGTTAAGGAATGCTTGGAACTAAAATTCAATATGAGTAAGAAACTAACAGAAATTTGAACAGGGCATAGAAACTGAAGAGCCTATCTAAAAAAGATAGGTAAGTTGCATCACTCTATTCTTGTATTGTCTATGTTATTCTATTAATGTATCATTTTATTGTATTATTGTGTTCTTTTGTGTTGCGTAATTGTATCTGTATTGTATTCTAATGAGGAAGGACCAAGTTGATTTATTGTATCAATTTTGATTATTATATACCATTGTATAAATTAGCACTGATATGGTCATTATCACAATTTATTGATTTATATAAATGTGTAATTTTGCAACTTTGGGGGATAAGTCATAGATACCTCAAACTCTGTATTTGATTCAGAGGAATGAATGTAAGGGAGGAAAGCGGGATGGGCTGGGAAGCAGACCTTCTTCTGCCACCACTCCACTCCAAGCTTTCTCTCTCTCTAGTGGTCAGCAAATACATCACTCACTGCAACATCCCATTTCCTAAAAAAATCAGTCCTAGCAGTATTTTTCAGATGAAATGCATTAGCTATCCCAGCAATGTCTTACAACCTTGACTTGGTGGATGGGCTTGTGTGTCCCAATGACCCCTAGAGCCGTGTTGATGGGAGCAATGATATTTGCTCCTGGTAGGGTCTTCCATGCCAGATGGATTGAAGGTTAGGAGCCAGGCAAAAGTTAGTTTACACAGCATCTATAACTCAGTGGGGTGGCCATTGAGTGATAGTGTCACGTTAAAATAACTAGTGATAAAGGATGCAGTAAACCACCTCAGTTATTAAATCCAGGATATTTAGGATAAATGCTATGGTTAAAATTAGTCCTTCCATTTATGAAACTCAGCTTTATTGGCTGTGTGTCATGCCCGGCATCAGGAGAGGCATCCATGGTAGTCATCTCATGAAACCCTTGCAAAGGAAAGAGAGAGCAGTGATGAAGAAGATGCAGGAGAGGGTCAAGCAAGTTGGAATAGGTGGGTGGAATGTAATGAGGATGTTCAGGAGAGAAAAATTTGAAAATATGGAGAGAGAAAGTACAGATGTTTTAGGGCTGTGCAGATATTGGGGATTACTAGAAGGATAGTTCTAGATTAATATGGAGCATAGAGGAAGAGAGCCAGCAAGGGGTGGCATTGATACAATTGAACAGAGTAGTAGGAAAATAAACAAGGAAATATTCTGTATGGTGGGGGAGGCGAATAGATATCTGGGAGAAATCAAAATTGGATGGGACGGGTGGATGCAGAACCTTTTGATTTGTGTTGTTGAAGACTGTGATAGAGGGGAGAATGTAGGGCATGGAGGAAAGGATCATGGATGTTGGGTGAGAGTGAGGAAGGAAGGAAGTACATGGTATGACAGGTTATCTTCAAGTTAGGAAAGCTAAGGGAACATAATTTTTACCATTTAATAGACTTTGTCCTTCCAAAACCTTCCTTAAACAGTAGAAAACCAATAATAACAAAGAAAATTACAAGATATTATGGTTGTATCATTTTTTTTGAATCGAGGTTTTTTGTAAATTTAATTCTGCTAATAATTGGAGATAAATCTGCAAATGTCTCAATATTTGACTTGGCAGTAGAGTGCAAGGCTCTGATCACTTCAGAACATTGTGCATGGTTGACCCTGGTCATGTCCCTTTGACCACAATTCTTGATGTGAGGATCAGTTTGGTAGATGATGGTGGAGTTCGCCCAGTGCTAACCTTGATGGCATGTGAAATTCACATGTCAGTGCTGCACAATAAGGTGTGGTTCCTGGATAATCACACTAGCTGGGTGAAGGTGAGGGTGTCCCAAGTCATCGCCATGAATACCCAACGTTTTAGAGCTCTTATAAATTTGCAATATGAAAGGCTGACCTGGTAGCTTAACTGGCTGAAGCACTCGGCTAGATGTCGAGGGATATCCAGGTTCAGATTTCAGCCCAGGTGAATTGTGGCTCTTGTCACCTTTATATTAATATTAAATTATTTTATAACATATGCAGGGCAAACATTGATGTCAGTCATGTTGAGTAATTACAGAAATTTAAAATAATAATTATATTCATTACCCTCGGCTAGTATGACTTCTTTGCCAAAAGCAATTTTCAGGTTGTTCGATTTCAATTCCATTGCTGTGTTAAAAGATTTTATAATTTTTCTTTGCTGTTATGCATAACATCTGTGTACCCTGATAATGCTTAACCAAAGTTGCGTGGTTTGCAAAATTGCTCTCTATCGTATACAGGTATATTTCTCATACATTACCTGTGTCTTTATCAATTCCTTGCTACTGAAAAATATGGATATTCTATGTATGTCCATCAAGAGCTATTCTCAAACTCTTGTATTCATAAGCACAGTTTAAATTTCGCTTACTTATTATTATATGAGTACTATAATTACCAAAACCAAGGTCATGCCATTTTCCAGAATGAAAAAGGCTAAGCTAAATATTAAAATAGGAGGGGAAAAAATAGAGCAGGTAGAGCAATTTACATATCTCGGAAGTGTTTTGGACCAATACGGTCAAAGTGGTAGGGACGTAAGGAGAAGAATTGCGCTAGGCAAGGAGGCTTTCTCAAGGAGGAGGGAGTTGATGATGGGGACGTTGAGTAGGGATCTTAAGACAAGACTCGTAAAAACTCTGATATGAAGCATAGCTACCTGTATGTTCGGCGCGGAAACGTGGTCACTGAAGCAGGAGGAAAGACGTAGATTGGAGGTTTTTGAAATGTGGGTGTGGAGAAGAATGGAGAAGGGGAAAGGGACCGAAAGGAAAACAAATGAGGAAGTACTGGAGATGGTGGGTGAGGAGAGGGGTTTGTTGAGAGAAATCCTATGGAGGCAGGAAAAATGGATGAAAGACGTATTGAGCGGTAGTGGAATGTTGAAGAGGGTAATAGAGGGGAGAATGTTGGGCAAGCGAGGTAAGGGCAGGAACAGGATAGGGATGTTGGACGGGATGAAGGGAGGAAAGAAGTGCACCGAGATGAAGAGGGACCTGATATAGATTAATTTGCTAGGTGGGGAGCCACAAAATGTTTATTTGATAGTTGTGTCCATCCAAAAAACCTACCTTAAACGGTAGATTACCTAATAATAACTATAATTACCATCTCCGGTCTTTGAAGGTGAACTTTTTTTGCATATGTTATGGGGAGTAGGAGAATAATTCCACCCTTGCTAATATTTCAAATTCATTTTTAATGTCAATTTATTATTATCAATATTCAAGGGATCTCTTTAATTTCTCGTTGTATTCCATTGGGTCGAGTGGCGGGTTAATAACTGCTGTGGCTGGGTTTAGTTTCTTGGGATTCCTCTGGGCACCCTCACCTTGACTCAAGCTTTATCATCTTTTGGGGACAATCTCTTCCTGGAAAACCATAACTGGCACAGGAAAAGGAACTGGCCCCCTTACCCTGTTGATCCACATCCTATTGGTCTCAGTCCTTAGTGAGCTCTACGTACCCTCACCTATCAAGCAAACCTTGAATTGATAACTGTAGCTTTTTTTTTATCTCAAATTGAGAGGATGAAATTGATTTTTAATGATTAACTGTGTATGCCACCGCATGCCACTAAAAATTTAATTGTGTATGAAATTTATGTTTGGAGTGTGTTATTTTAGTTCACTTTGGTGTTTTATCCTTGGTGTAAGTGTACAAGTTTAATTTCATTTAGCATCAGTCTTGTATACTTTATTACTTAATGTATGCAGGAATCAGTGGTCATTCAAGCTCTAGATCATTATAAAGAAAAAATTAAATGGTTCAAGTATGGAAACACTTTTTCCCAGTGAAAATCTTGAACAGAGGAAACTCTTAAAATCATTATTCAGTTTCATATTAAAAAAAACAGTTTCTGGCGTAACTTGATGGAAAATCTTCATACTGACTTTTAATAATCAAACCACTTTACTTTTTTTTCCCTCACCCCCTACCAGCTCACCTGAAGCCAAGTGAGACTTTTTCAACAATGTAGCGACTCCTGACTCCTCCCAGCCCGCTACTGAGTCACCTAACTAATTACTAAGTGCGTTCTCCCAGTTCATAATAATCATTTCCCTAATCCTCTGCCAACTAATCTGATGTCAGGTGGGCTTTTTGCAGCATTGTATTGACCCTATCCTTCCAGCCTGCTAATTATCTAATTGGTTTTTATCTAATCGATTTATCCAATTATTGCTAATTTGTCAATATTACCAATCCTCCTTCTCCACCTCAAATCATAGACTTTTAGCCCCCCTCTTCCTAGCTCAACCAATCCTTTCTTTCCTACCTCCTCTTCCCCTCTGCCCAGAGATATGTATATTTTCGGTGCTTGACTTGTATTTTTACCTGATCATGTTATGCTATAACGAAACCTGGGTTGTAAAAATTAAAAAGTTTATGTGGAAAAGTAAAGTGGTTTGATTATTAAAAGTCATTTTCATATTGTGATTTAAATGCATAAGTGAGTCATGCAGTGAGTAAAAAGATAATTGTTCGCTGTCTATTGCTATCATCAATGAAATTCTTTCCATTTAACATTGCAGCCGAAGGGTTTGCAGCTGATTCCTTAATTTCTCGTTGTGGCTGGCCTTTTTTGTCTGTTAGGCACCTGATGGCTAATCATGGTCTCCTTTGTCCTGCTTTCTCTTGTCTCATGTTTTGTTCTGTTAATATTCTTGCAGTAGCAATCCTGTAAGTAGAATTACTGTTATTGTGTGATGTACATTCCAAAAAAGTAGTTTCACATTGCAAATATCTGAATATTTAAGAATATTACAGTCAATGAATGTTGTGAAAGGGAAAATAAAAGACTGGCTATTACACAGAAGGGACTAGGGCTAGGAAAAAAAAACTTGGCCCAGAATATATGTAGCTTTATAACTGCAATACTTTAAGCTATCATTTTTGGCACCTGCTGTAAATCCATAACCGACTGGCTTAGAATAGAATTTGGTATATGATAAAGGTTTTCTATAAATGTATGTTGTATTAATTGCCTGTATTTTTGTTGTGTATCATATATGATGAAGATTAAACTACTACTGTATTTGAAAAAACAATTAAATAGTTCATTAGTTAAAAAAACCAGGTGAAAAATTAATGAATTATTGACTGTTGCATTGAATGCACCAGAATATTAATTTTTGAGGCAACAGAATAATACTTTGTCCTAGATAATACACTTTTGAAACGTGGGTATGGCAAAGTTGGGAACACCGATTGAGTTTTAACTGTAGTGGTTGATAGGAAAAATTCGCCTCAGGAAATCTGACAACAAATGTAAATTTGTTGCAAATGGGATGGATTTTTTTTCTCTTAATTATATTAATTTTTCCATAACTTCTGTAACAAGTCTCATTCCATCAAGGAAATCAAACCATAAATTACTTCAATTTTCATTCTTTCTTTATTCAAGTTGGGATATCTGCTATACATTATTATCAAATTATAATATATATCAAGTATTACCAAGCGTCCACAACTTCAAATAATTCCAAGATGAATGCATTAATAGAATGGCTGTTCATATACATTAGTGTCAGTGCGTTCAGAAGGATCAGGGAAATTCTCTTCATAGTATTTCACCAAATCATCAAGAAGCAGCCAGCGCAGTTCATCTTCGAGATTGTACAACTCTCTTCTGCTCGATGCCTTAATATATCTAACATATCTTATATCTTCTAATCTCATAGAGTTCCTTCATTCCCTTTTCTGTTAACCCTGATGCTGCTGCTGAAATACCACGATATTGTCTGGGGAAGAGGAGTTTTAAGAATTCTATTTTGATTCATAGGCAATAATATACACTAAATACAGTAACTTATAGGAGAAAATGTTCAAATGAAATATAAAAGAGGGAAGTTTGTTCTTTTTACCTTATTTAGAAAATTAAATACAATAATTAAAAATCAGTATAAGAGCAAAGAGAAACAAACAAGTAAACCACAGAGAACTTTTGCAAAAGTTACCAACATCTCATCTGAAATACGAAAATCGAAAAATCAAAATGCTTATGGTTTACCAAAACTGTTGTGAGGGCGATATACGACGATTGTATGGAAAAAGTGGTAGTTATAAGCGAAAATAATGGTGTATACATCGCAATTAGGCCCTTAAGAACCGTTTTTCACCAAAAAATATCTTTCTCTAGCTAATTTTATGTTACAGCTTAGTAAAATAATAATTGACCCAAAATATTCTCGTAATGTAAAAAAAATTTTCCCAAAACGTTGAAGTATTTAATTTGCAGGAGCATATGGATGGAGTGTTTTTAAGCCAGAGCTCACTGAGTCACGTTACTTTGCATCAACAGCCAATATCTGACTGACATTCATGCAAGCAATCGTAAGTGATCATAAGTGATTGACAGAAGATATCTCTTTTTGAAAACAGCGGCGTCTGAAGGTGGGTGAAAATAATGTTAGTTGCACGAAAATTTGGTAGATGACACGCGGTGGCCCAACTGAAGTCCAGTACGATCGGATGCTGTTTCAGCTTATTCGATAAGCTTCAACTTGCCCAACTTCGTTGTCGCTGATATATTACAGGAGTCAATCAATAAAACTCATACCTCATTGAATTAAACATTATGTTAATAGTTTAGCATAAATTTTACCTAGTGCCCAATAAATTATGCCAGTGAAAATATTAGTCCAACTACTTGTGCAATGTCCTCGTGTTTCGTTTTGGTCAAACCTCATCATGGAATAAAAATACAGTATCAATTGCACATGTTTCTGTCCACATGAACTTCCCTTTTCATAGGTTTGCGTATGATAGTATCATAAACAATTTAGTCATAGTAAACAGTGGTGAATTTGCACTCTCCATTGGAAACCCAATACCGACGAACTAATTTCATTTGTGGTTAATTTATGAATTTTATTTCGGTGAAGTTTCTCTAGGATTTTCGCCGCACATGCTGTCTGTAAGAACCAATTTACATTAAAATACAGTACATAACCCATACATAGAATCCGCAAGTCACCATTAGGGTGTGTGGCAGGAGGTGATGAAGCACCACACCCAAATACTTTTTCCCTTTAGACAATGACAATGTTATTCTGACCTCTTATCTTTCGTGGGAAAAATGACCCCTTGAATCTATATATTCAACACTTTACCACTCTGATATTCTTTACATGATCTCTCATATCGTTCTCCTACCGCTCAGGGACACTCTTTTCGTTAAAAACAAAATGACTCTGTATTTTTTTCTTCCGCATTTTAAGCCATTATAATCCCATTTTTTGAACAAGTCAATTTCTCTTTTGGGCTTCTTAATTCGCACCCCAAATAGGAAAAACTTAGCATTTACTGCTCTGAGTAGCTAAAAAAAATATACTAAAATCCCTCAATAGATTCTATATTTAAGACTTTTTCGGATAAGTTCGCTGCTGACGAATCAAGAATATTATTACCCTTAGTTGGAGAAGTGACAAGTTGATGTACGGAGTTTAATGGAATATGAATTTCCTGGTTGTATTGGGTAAAATCAATCAAAATCCTCTTGTCATACGCTGCTTTTGGGAAGAGTACTTTAGCTATTATAACATCATAGAAAAGGAGAAAATGCCTTGTTTCGGTCGTATTTCACTAATCATAATCATTGAGTAACCGAGTTTTATATTCAAATTTAATGATGTATCATCTGGAAACTGTGATTACTGATATACGCGCAATGAGTCGATTGCTATATATTCAACTTACACACCATCCTATCCAGAATTAGCTTCGTCATCACTCCTATGAGAACAGAATGCATGCTATCTCTATGAAACTGTGTCTAATCATATTGTCTAATCTGTATATACGTAGTTCTGTAAGGGTTGACAATCGAGCATGGTGCTACATGTTTTGTCTGGAGACTTGCATCAGTTGTATATGCAAAGCAATTTTCAGAAAAATCTACCCTACCTGCCCTTTAAGTTTCAGTGTTGACAATTTAACTTAAATCTCCTATAGAAATGTTTTCAAAATTCTTTTTAATTTACAGAATTGACAGAGTCAATAGAATTGGGGGTGTTGTCTTTATTTATTTACTACTAAAGTACCCTACAAGTCACCCTTATTGCATTTAAGAACCCTTACACTATAATCACTTATAAATACAATCATGTATGGTACCCTGCATGCCAATCAAAATATATAACCACTTGAAACACAAGGCAAGAACTTTAGAACACATTTCTAATGAGCTAATGAATCTAGGTTGGGAGTCACTCACGGGGCGAAGGTTAAATTACAGACTGGGTCGGTTGCATAAATTGGAAGGATGTCTCTCTGGCAGTGATGTTAGAAGTGCGTTGTTGGCCCCATCGTACGTACTACGGTGGGAGAGATCATGTCAATAAAATTATTTTTCCCTCGAATGGTAAGTGATCGGAATAACGTTGTCCGACCCCATTGGGGGGAGAAAGTATTTTGGATCAAAAGTACTTTGGTGCGTAGTCACCCCCTGCCACACATCCTAGCGGTGGCTTGCAGGGTACTGTAAATAAATAAATGGATGGATTCGTTCTTTAATTCAGTAAGAGGGTGCTGGCGGCCCTCCTTAATCGACACTACCCCACACGCACGCCTTCCCACCGGCACGTGCTCGCGTTCTCACGTGGGGCAGCAGAAGCAAAACTAATATAATCACCCCTCCGCCCCCTTTCTCTATCGCGTCGCTAGTGCCACCCTGCCTACTCCGCGAACGGGCGATGTTGCCAATCCAGTCCCTCCGACGATCCGCAGACGTCGCTACTACGGTATGGAAGCTGGGAGGGAAGAAGAGAAAGAACATAAACAATGGAGGTGCGGCGTCCCCTCCCCCCCCCCACACCGGGATCTTTTAACGCAGCCTCGTGCACGCACGCACCCTCGCACGATATTTTACATTGCTGCTTGCATTCGTTCGTGTCTTTGCGTTGTCCTTATCTTTTTTATCCATCAAACAGCCCTAGCAGCATCCCAAGGACTACAACCTTGACGTGGTGGAAGGGCTTGTGCGTCCCGATGACCCCTAGAGCTGTGCTGGCGGGAGTAATAATAATGGCGCCTGGTAGAGTCAACCATGCCAGATAGGTCGAAAGGTTAGGAGCCAGACGAAAAGTAGTCCACGCAGCGTCTTTTCCTCAGTGAGGCGGCTGCAAAGGCGTCTGACCCCAGTGGGGCGGCCATTAAGTGATGGTGTCACGTTAAAAGCACTGTTGAGAAAGGCAACGGGAAACCACCTCAATTAGTATTCCCAAGCAAAATGATGGACGCAAGAGAGAAATTGAGTCCTGGCAACTGCGGGACTCGGCCCAAGCGGTCGTGTGTCGTGCATGGCAGCGGGGGAGGCAAGGCTTCCGCGGTCGTCATCCCAAGAAACCCTTGCAGGGAAGAAATAACTTCAGCAGGACAGAAGACTCAGAAGAAGGCAAAAGTAGTTAGAATAGGAACCTGGAACGTCAGGACAATGTTGAGGACAGGCAAATTAGAGAATACTAAGCGAGAGATGGAAAGAGATAATATAGATATCTTATGCGAGGTGAGATGGGAGGATGGCGGGGATTACTGGAGTGATAATTACAGAAAAATATAGAGCGGCGGGGGCGAAAGCCAACGAGGGGTTGCCATAATATTAAATAAAGAGGTAGAAGAGGAGTAGAAGCGTAGTCAACACATAACAAGCAACGGATTGAATATTAGTAGTAGACATTAAAGCAGGACCGACGAACTTGGTCATTGTCCAGGTATACATGCCACCGAGCAACAAAGAGAGGAAGAAGTCGATAGGATGTACGATGAGGAGAGGATATAATCGCGTGTGTTCCTGCAGGGAAACATTTGATAGTGATGGGGGATTGGAATGCAACGGTAGGAGAAGGAAGAGATGGTGATGAGGTGGGGAACTATGGTTTAGGCACGAGGAATAACCGCGGGAAGAAAGCAATGGAGTGGGGTTTGTTGGGAGAAATCCTATGGACGTAGGAAAAATGGATGAAAGGCGTATTGAGTGGCTGTGGGATGTTGAAGACGGTAATAGAGGGGAGAATGTTAGGCAAACGAGGAAAGAGCAGGAACAGGATAGGGATTTTGGACGGTATGAATGGAGGAAGGAAGTACACAGAGATGAAGAGGGACCTGAAGTAGAGTAGGTTGCTCGATTGTGTTTTGTTTGGAGTCACAAGTTATTTATTTGATAGTTATGTCCATCCAAAAACCTACCTTAACCGGTAGATTGCCTTATAATAATAAATATTCTCTTCCGCTGATATTAAAAACTAAAACGTCCTCTTAGGCACCTTGATTATTTTGATTTGTGTTTCTGATTTTTTCATTATTCCACCTTGCTATCATTGGATATTCTTACTTTATTATGATATTGACCTAATAGTTAGATTGCATGCTACTTTACCTGCTCTTCCTGCAGTCATATCGACCACTCAGTATTAATGTGTCCAGCTAAATCTACATCTAAACTTCGAGACATTTGGTAGGGAGTGCTGGGATGCCAGGCTTCGAACACGCAATTGCGGGAACATTTCGAGAAATGACCGAAATAGAGTTGACTGCTACAAGACAAGACATTTCAATGGCAATAGTTTCGGTGTTTAACCTAAGTTTGCTTTCCGATCAAGCATCAAGATCGAGATACCGATATTATTACACGTAAATGGTGAAATGGGAGGTAAGGAAAACAAGAGAAATTCTGGGTATGGTTTTTTTTTATGGGAAGGGATTGTTGGGAGAAATCCAAAGGAGGCAGTAAAGATGGATACATAGCGTTTTGTTTGGCGATGGGTTGTTGAAGGCAATGAGGGGAGAACGTTAGGCAAGAGAAGAAGGGACAGAAATAGGTTAGGCTTGTTGAACGGAACGAAGGGAGAATCCTAAATGGAAATCAGTTTGTTTGGTGGAGGGGTTTCAGTGCACTCTTCATTATTTTTTGATTTAAGTCACATTTTTTTTCTTTTAACTGTAATAGTGAGCACGGAATGTCCTTTCTTATATTCTATTAGTGATTTTACCTTTCTCTAAAGGGTACCCATTCCACCCTTCCTTTTTAAACTAGCTGTATATCCTCCCACTACGTCTTATGTCACGCTTCTTTCGCACTGATAGTTTCCAACCAAAGAGTTTTTTTTTACTTTACGCCGTACTTCCTTCTGTATAATTTCTGTGTTTATATTTCGTCCTTCTAATCCATGGTTTCCGTATCCTTTCCAATTAAGTTTTTCTCATATTGTTGGTTGCAAAGGTTAATATCTTTCCTCTACTGGACGCTTTTGCCTGCCCTTACTCATAATTTTTTTTAATAACTACTGTCATTCATTTTTGTTCCAGTTAATGCTTTTACATTCCATTTCCTCATCCGTTTTCCCTCTTTTATCCTCTTGAATCAGACATTGCATTTCATTAGTTCTTATTACTATCTACATCCACATCCGGTTCCGGGAAACTCCACGAATATATAATGCCGTTCCTAAATCTCTGCGTATCTACGATATAATCCAACTGATACGGGTATCTCGTATCTCTCTGAATCCTCGGAAATTTACCACGTATTTGAAAATCTATTGTTGTTTATAAAATAAGCGTTTGCTGTGATGTAATCACCCCCCCACACTTAGCAGAACTCAATTGTTTTCTCCAAGCAGTCATTCCTTGTCCCTGAATGAGTAGCACCCTACCACACTTCCATCTCGGACGTCACCCTTAACCGCCGCGTTCCAATCACCCATTACTGTTTTAATGTTTCCTCACACAGAGGAAACATTTAACAGTAAATGTTTCCACATTTTTTAATGTAAAATGTTTCCTCACAGGACACACACAGTTAGTTCTTCTAATTGATCATATATCCTATTTATTTTTTTCCTATTACTTGTTGATATGTCAGCATAAATAATGATCAAGTACATTGGTTCAGCTTTTAATTCCACCATTTAATATTCTATGGCCCGTCTGCTCTATGTTTACTACGCTTCTTCTTACCTTTTTGCTACCAGTTTCCAATTTCTGGCTAAGAAGCCCGCCAGGTGACCTAACAGCCTATTTCACTCAAACTCGTGGTGGCTTTGCGTGGGAATTCTTAATTGTTTTATCTTTTTCGAAGAATGCAACTTGTCTTAATTAACGTAAATCACCGAGGTGATTTTCTACCTGGCCCACACCCAGTCGTCATGAGCAGGAGGCATTACAACCGGCCAACTCCCGATACCATTGGTTGCTTGCACATCGGCACTCTCCGAAGTTCAACCTCTGCACTCCGCGGGCCCCTTTCGTCCCGATTCTCTGAAGGGGCCCCACCAACCCTCCCCGCGTTTTTGCATTGCCTCCCCACATCCCGTTTCCACCTCCTTCACACTCGCCTTCTCTCGGACACCCCCTCCCTCTCCTTCCTCCCACAGCTGCCCATTTCCCCCCTCCCTCCCCACGAAACCACGGACGGGTAGACGACCCTCCCACCTGCCGCAAACGCACACAACTGCCACCCACTCCCCCCTCGTTCTCCCCCACACCCCCACGTCTTCTCCGCCTCGGAGCACGAAATACTCGACTCCGTGGGGAAGGGAGGCGCTTGTGAGGGAATGGGGAAAATGACATAGGGCGGTATCCCTTGCAAAGCAGGTCCCATCCCCTCCCTTCTCACTTCTCGACCTCTTCCCCCCCCCTGCCGCGCAGAAGGAAACAATCCGAGTGGCCCAGTTTCGTGATGAGTTGCCATGAACGGTCGGAGAGCGTCGCATTACGATTGGGAAGCCTGGCTTGGGTGACGCAGTGAGTACTAAGGTTACAGGCACGTCTTGAATTAATGCATAAATATAAATTATACGAATTTAATGGCGACACAGGGGGAAACGTTACACCGGCAGGCGAGATCACGACGAGAGTTGAGGGAAATAGGTTCCGATTCAAGGAATCCTCTTAATCTACGCAATTAGTGTCCCAAGCAGTAGGAAATAGCCAACAGGACAATTAAAACTTTCTAAAATGAAACAGAAACTATCTTGATGTTTGAAGCAGACCTGCCTCACTCCTCGGAGTCACTGGTAGAGTAATATGGTTAGGGTAAAGAATTGACTGCCGAAAGGAAAGACCGCTTAGGGGTCATCCTCTTTCCTTCGCACGATCCAAGAACGCAATATGTTGGAAATAAAAGTTTCGACATCTCGGATTTTAAGAGAATAAAGCGATAGCCAAGGTCAACAATTAGTTATTCCCACAACGGCCGTTGATCCGGTCCCCGTCTCTCCTCCCTCAAACACGGCCTCTTGGCGGCTGGAAGGATTCATCTACACAATACCTCGTAAGCCGCCGCGTCGTAAGAGCGCGCGGCGGGGGGTGTTAGGTCACCAGCCATGCATGCACAATCCCAATCATGTCACCTCTACACAAATATTAGTTTGATCATGCACTGCAATATAATTAATCACACCAAAGAGGGTACTTGCATACAATTATATTCAGTAACGGGATACGAATATTTAAACATATGGTAAAAATGTTAAAAATACGGGGCTATTAAATTAAAAAAATAAAATGCAGGATATCGGCAAAATATATATTCACTGCCAATTCTAATTATCTCCTTAGCGAATGCTGTCATATCTATTTTGATTTCCAATGGATAGTACGAGGAAAAACCAACATTTAAAATCTATCCGTCCTACTCTCTATATCCCTGATTTTACGTACGTGATCTGATTTACCATAGTAAGTCGGGACCTGTAATATGTCTTTAACATTTTCAGATAAGTAACCAGCCTCAAATATACATTATAAATTATACCTGTATTTAAACCCACTATCGACTAGTGGCTCCCATCCTAATACATCCAATAATGTCGTGACACTGCTACCTTGTTCATTCAGAACTTTTCACAGACCTATCTGCTCTACGTTACACTCGATCTATTTAAAAAATTCATCTACATAAAATTTTGGACAGACGTGTGTGTTGGATATGTAATCAGTTATCGTGTAGCTATTGTCTCTTGCATCTGGTGGGAGGGAAGGCCGAGTGTTGTGGGGAAGGAATGAAACAATTACTCGGCCGTGGTAATAAGCACTCACCGCCACCGTCCTCGTAGGAAGCGTGTGAGACGTCGGAGGACCCGTGAGTTCTTCGGCGGGGATGGAAATACAATGGTGACTAATATTTCCTGCAAGAGGGCTGCCGGGGACCCGCTGCGTTTTCGAAATCCCTCAACCTCGCCGAGTGTGTGTGTGGAGGGGGTCGGGAGGGTCCTTGGTCCGAATAAAAGTGGCGCAACCGCACCGCGCCGCTCCGGGTGGTGCGCTCGAGGAGAAGAATCGAGCGGAAGAAGGCCGCCGAGTGCAGTGCCCCCTAGATTCGATACCCTGTGCGCGTTGGAGAAACTAGTTCGTTGCGGTGCGCGCCCGTCACCGCTGCACGCCGGCGTCCATGTGCCTCCGGGTGACGTGCGTCCTCGTCCCCGTCGGCGGATCGAGATAAGAAATTCTTCCGCGCAACCGAAGTTTCGAAATCCGGTGAGGACGAAGTTACGAGACAAAAATTACAGGAGAGGCGGAATTTTATTTTTTTTTTAAACGCAGGTGGCAATAGAATGAATCTTGATTTGGAATTTGGTAGTCAGGGAGGTGGAGGGTCGAAGAAGACGGTAGCATTTTGCATCGTGCGTGGTTGCATGGTGTGGTGAGGGGAGGAGAAGTGATTGGAGGGGGGTGGGCGCAGGTGGTCTTTTGGATTTGAAGATATCACGCAAGTTCGACGACCGTTTAAATGAGACGGAGAGACAATGTGGGAATAGAGGTAATGTGGACTGATTGTTTTGTGTAATTGGGTAGAGTCCACGCATTATTAATTTCATATCGTGGGTTCCGGGGAAGAAAGTGGTGATTAGCTTATGGCATTTGGGGTGGTTTGTTTAGGGACGAGGGGTGTATTGGGCTGAAGGTTTGAGTATTTTTTATCTACATCTACATAAATACCCTGCGAGCCACCAAAAAGGTGTGTGGCAGGGGGTGTAGCACCATGAGGGAAGGGTAAGGGTTGAGGGGGTTGGGGGTTAGGTGAGGAAAGGTGGGGGGAACCTGTTAGAAAAAAATATATACATTTACATTTTCTATAAATATACACATATATACACATACATCATACATACATAGACACATGTATACATATCCTCGCGCAGTCCTTAACCTGTACGTTAATACTTATTGTAATGAACTAAGTCCTGGGGAATTTCGGCTACAAGCATTCTGGTCCCTTATCGTTCTTGGAAAAAATTACATTTTAAACCTGTCAGTCTTGCAGTCTATCTCTCTAGTCTGATATTCGTGATCCCTTCGACCGTAATACGTTGGGGTTCGTATTATATCCTTGATGTCATCGGAAAAGGGCCAATCTTTAAATGTTTCTAATACGTTTAATCTATATTGGAAACGCCGCTGTGTAAGAGAATCCCAACCTAAATTGTCTAGCAAAGTGGATACGCTGCTGAGTTGGTCATAACAATGTTTGACAAATCTAGCCCCCCTCCGCTGAACTCGATCTAATTCCGAAACCAAATTTATATTATGAGGATCCCATACACTGGCAGCATATTATTGAGTATATTAGTCGAGTACCCACGTTTCTTGAGGTAATCGTGTAAGTGATCCATGTATTTATGTTGGGAGGGGTTGTTGTTGCAGAGACGCAGGCCACGGACTGAGAGTTAAAAAGAGGTGAAGCGTACTTATTATATGTAATGGGTGGTAATACCTGAAGTGCAGGTATTGTTGGCTGTTGGTCCTCCAAAATAAGGAGGCCCCCCTGTCTCTTCTCAACCACTCTTGGCACTCACCCACTAAAGCTATTCCTCTCCATTAATGATCTCATTACTGCAATTACATCACGCGTGCCTCTCCCTTTCTGTAGCCAAACTGATCATCCCCTAAGTAATCACCTACTCTGCCTTCCATCCTCTTGTTGATTAACCCGAGGACCAATTTTAGCTGCGTGCGAAGTCAACCTTCTTGTTATGCAGTCCTCACATGATGTAGCCTTTACCTTTTCTGGAATAGAAACTGATACCGATCTGACAAAGTCTTCCGGCCAAATTCCTTTCACATAAATGCTACGAAATAGTCTATATAAACTCTTCCTCCCACATTTTCCTAAACCGTTAAGAACTTGCGCAGGAATGTTGCCTATCCCCACGGCCTTATTTGATTTCAGTTCCCTTAATGCCCTTTCTGTCTCACCGCTCTCACCGTCGAGTAAATTTACGACATATTCTCTTTCTGTTTGACCTTGCTGGCATAAGTTCTTTGCCATGTTCTTCTATATTTTAAGGAACATAGGCAAGAGAAAGTTTATACATATATAAATATATATATATACATAAAATTCACTAAATAGTCATAGCAAACACAGAAACTAAAACATATAAAAGAGGGACTCACTAGTTCTCGAATTTTCGGTGGTGCAACCACCTTTCTCAAGAGGAATTAGGAACAGAACAGTTCTGTGGTGGTTGGTGGTTGCACCACCGAAAATTCGAGAACTAGTGAGTCCCTCTTTTATATGTTTTAGTTTCTGTGTTTGCTATGACTATTTAGTGAATTTTATTGTGCACGTTCGTGGCTTTCCCAAGAAAGTGACTATATATATATATATATACACGTATATACATATATATATACACATGTGTATATGTAGATGTATTTTTATATACATATGTATATATGTATATATGTATATATATAATATATATTTATGTATATGATCTCGTCGAAGAAACACGAAGGTTTTGAATTAAAAACTTGGACAGCAACGAACAATGTAAGTACTCATAAAAAGAACAATCACACGTTATCTCTTAATAATTTCGACGGAAATTAGCTCCGTCTTCCTCAAATGAAACGGTAGTACTTATTATTCAGTACTATCATTTTTTCTGAGGAAGACGGAGGACTGTTTTTTTACGGACTATCCTAATTGAACTAATGAAACCTAAAGTTTTTCAATTAATGAAAGCTTCCACAAATTGTAATGTGTTCGCTTTCAAAATATTTTCATCGGGATATCCTACCCATGCCTTACGCGTACTTTCAAAAGTGTCAACGTTTCGATCTCCCAACTAATTCAGAGGGTGACTTGGATATAGACGACATTCTCAGAAGGTAGAGCGAAACGTCGAAACTTTTCAAATGGTGCCCCAAACGTAGCAAGGTATCCAGGAATAATTAAATAGCGAAAATTCCTTGGATCGAAAAGCCATTCCTTTCGAAACAAGTTGACACTTTCATTTTGCATCTGTCAATTTGAGAGACCGTCAACCTTGAATTGGGTGAGATTTTCGCAATGGTATCGACCGCAACGAGGCGAATGTTATCGCAATGATTTGCCCTTTGCGGCACGAATGTTACGTATTCCATTCCCCTCACCCCATTCCAAACTCTTCCATCCTCACCTGAGTCGATCTCCTTTAAATCGTTTGAGGAGGGGGTGGGGTGATATCGATCTGGAGGCATGTGACAGTGTCATCAGCATTTTGCAGCGTGTGAAAAATCGGCTGTAATTGCAAGGGATGGGTGACATCTACTTGCCAAAATCAGCCAACGATGTAGGATAAAAATCAAGGTAGTGGCGATAAGCATTTTTTTTAAAGAATTTTATAACGTGCGTCATTTAACTATCGGGTGTATAGAGTAATATCGGAAAGGATTCCCATACCGATAATATCTGGAATATTGTCAATATTGTCACATCGCCTGTATATCGCCCACATCGAATATCGACGTAATCCTGCACACGTATCTTATGTCGACCCGGGTTCCTTGTTACTAAGGGAATATTATCTCCAACGTCGTTACATCTACCTCTCTCTTATATTTGTACAAACCAGAATTTCGGCCGAATTTGCTACATAGTTCAAATTATCGTCATTTTCCGTATGGAATATTGGCTCGAACGTCAAGATGGTCATTTCGGCCATCTCGTTCTGCTCAACACGTTCGTCATATCGATAGTTTCGTCCAACTTCGGTAACATTAATGCCATCCATTTGGACAAAATCGTCCATATGGCCGCACCGAATGTGATCATTCATTAATACGGGGCATTCTTTCCTACGGGATAATATCAGCATGCATTAAACGTATTCTAAATTCAAATTTGAAGCAAAAAAAACTGCAAATTATGGATGGTTATACAGGTAAAGAGACATAAAATAATACTTCCTCCCTTAAAGAGAATACTTCAATTTCCTTCAAATTATGCTGTTTCCAATACTTTAACGCTTCATATGTAGTTATTGACACACACACACACACATATATATATATATATATAACCATAAACACAGTAATCAACCCGAAGGTCGGTTTAGTAGGTGATGGTAGAGCTCACCCATGTACCAAGCCCGACGGCGTGTGAATATTCACACATCAGGGTAGGGGGGCCAGTTCCTTTCCCTGTGCCGGTTATGGTTTCCCAGCAAGATCTGGTACCCGAAAAATCAACTGGCTTGGGTGGAACTGGGCTGGGCAGCCCGGGAATCGAACCCGGGGCCCTCCGGTCAGTAGTCCAACGCTCTACCCACTAGACCACCGCGACCCGCACATATATATATATATATATATATATATATATATAATTTAAAAAGATTTATATATTTCTTTATACATGTACAAATATACCAATATGTGTAAAAACATATCCATACACATTCATAAAATACAGATATTTATGTGTGTTTATACATTTATTTTTTTTCATTCACGTGGTAACAGATATAAGGAAAAGGGATAGGAACACAAATGACGAACACAGAAGAGGTGGGAAAGGCGGAATCGAGCAGATCACAAGCGTAAAAATGTTTCCTAAACTGGGACTTGAACCACGAACCTATCGACTTCGCGACTCAAATCCCGGTCAAGGAAAAGTGTGTATGTGTTCGCGCGCACGCATGTGTGCGTGTGATGTCGGGATGGGCAGTTTAAGAAAGAGGGCTAATCCGAAGTACGTTTTATCTTCAGTGCTTTCAACTTAAAGGTGAATCGAGGATACGGTAAAGGAGGTATTGGAAGAACTGGATATAGTAATTAAAGTCGGTGGTGAGATCATTAAATTATTTAGGTTTACCAATGTTTAAGCTTTAATTATTCGTTCAGCCGAGACGTTTTAGTTATTGCTTAGCATCATCATCATCAAACACTAGAGGCAGTGCCATAGCTCTCTATTCACTGCTACTTCCTTCAAACTTGCGTATGCAAGTCGGAAGGAAGTGATCTGAAGAAATGATCTGAAGTCCATCTCATGTTCCATTTTCCTGAATAAAGTAGCCATGGGACATTCTCTTGGTTTCTTCCCTACAATTTTCCTTCAAATATGTTCTTAAGGAATCGGTTATACTTAGTAAATGTCCGATTAATTGTGCTCTTTGTTTTCCTATTGTTCTTCAGGTCGAACTTTTTGCTTTCACTTCTACTAACTTTTTCCTTCACTTGTTCTTTACTTTTTCCTTCTACCCAGCTGTTTTTTGTTAGTTTCCTCCGAGTCCACATTTCCATTACCTCAAGCTTTTTTTCTTTTCGCTTTTCTGATTGCCCATGTCTCACATCCATTTAGCAATGCACTCCAAAGGAACTTTTAGATGAACTTTTATTCTGATTTCTATGCTCTTATGGTTAATGACAAGTAAACTGTTCTTGTTTTGATACACTTGTTTTGTCCAGGCTATTCTTCCCTTAATCTCAGTTTAACGGGTATGTTTGTTGTTAATAATACAGGGTTCGTCCGGAAAATAAGTGTACTGATTTTTCCCATTTTTTTTGACAAAAGGGGAGTCGTCCACTACGAATTTGTACCTGAACGACAAATGTCAATGCTGCATTTTACGTCCAAGTGCTCGACAGGCTTCGAAAACGAGTCGCCCGCGTCCGGCCAGCGATCAAAAACATCTGGCGGCTGCTTCACGACAATGCGCCGTCTCACACCGCGCTTGCCGTGTCGGACTTCTTGGCCAAGCACGGCGTGGCAACGCTGCCGCACCCGCCCTACAGCCCGGACTTGGCACCACCGGACTTCTTTCTGTTCCCGAAGATAAAGAGGAGTTTGAAAGGAACGCGATAAGGGACTTTGGACGCCGCCAAAGAGGCCGTGACGACCAGTCTTCGAGAGGTTCCCGATGATGCCTTCGCGGGAGCGTTCCAGGAATGGGAACGCCGCTGGAACAAGTGTATCGACTCACAAGGGTCCTATTTTGAGGAATATTAGCTTAAGATATGTAAAAGTGTAATAAATTTTTTTTCCTGAGCTCAGTACACTTATTTTCCGGACGAACCCTGTACTCCAGAGGTAGCAAAAATTTCAACCTGGGATCCAAGTACAGTCACTTTTGATGTCAGTTTTGACAATTTCTTTTCTCTGTTCTAATACCACCATCTTGGTCTTTTCCTTGTTTATTTTCAATTAAAAATATTCTAGGTCTCTGGATAGTATTTTGAGCATCTTAATCATGCCCTTTTCAGAACCAGTAGTACTACTATATCATCAGCAAAGCTCTGAATTCAACTGTGGATAATACATACACTGTGAATTATTCTTCCATTCAATTTAATACCGTTAGTTCTTTCTTTCTTGTAACTTGTAATTCTTTCATTTTTGTAACTGATGTGTGCGAATGTGATTCACGAGAGTGAAAGCTATTTCGTAACACACCCTAGTGATCGAGTGGTTGTAAGTTTGTTGTATTATTTTTTATTTATTTTATTATTATTTAATTAATTGTTTCGATTTGTGTGTGTGTGGTTTATTTATTTATTTATTATTATTTTATTAGTTATTATTATTATTTTTAATTACTTAGTGCCATTCTACTTTACGGTCCCGGTATTTTTTGTTTACATTGATTCACGACCGTAGCTACGTTCCTTGTGTATTAAAATTTGTAACTGATGTCCTCGATGAATACATTAAATAGATAACGGGATAAGGGACAATCTTATCTCACGCCTCTTTTTATTTTTACTTCTTTCCAGCATCCACATATATCAATTTTGGTTTTCTTCGTCTAGTACAAACCGAACATTTCTGAACATACCTGTATTAGTAAATCTTTTCAGCATGGGTGGGAAGTAGGTTTTCGTCAATAAAACAAAGGTTATGGGGTTTTTGATTAAGTTAAGCGTTAAAATTGGAGGGCAAAAATAGAGCAAGGGGGGGGGGGGAGTTCACCTGTATCGGAAGCGTTTTAGACAAAGATGGTCAAAGCGGTACGGACATAAGTAGGAGAATTGCGTTAGTTGAAGTAGCTTTCACAAGGAGACGGGAGTTGGTGACACGGACGTTGATGGAAGTTTCTACGAAAGAACACTCAAAACCATTCTTTTGGTTTTGTGTGACGTTGAAATACGTATGGCCGTCGAATAAAAATAATTGGCGTTGATTTCAGATACTTTGGAGACACTGATTTGGGGAAGGATTAAAAAGTAAGATGAACGGAAAAGAAAACAAATGAAGTCCCACTTGGCGGGTCGGGGGAGGAGAGAGGATTGTCGGGAGAAATTCAAAGTGGGTAGGAAAGGTGGATTCGGAACATACTGATAGGTGATGAAATATCGAAGACGGGAGGGCGTTTAGCAAGCAAGGCAGGGGTAGGAAAGGAGGATACTGAACGGAATAAAGGGAAGAATAAACGAATACGATACAGTTTCGACATATCGGTGCCTGCGTCATTTTATGTCTTCCTTTTATGTATTCCTTGTCCATTTGATTACGAGTATCTTACTTCATTGGGAATATGGTTTCGCTTCTTACCAAATTTCGTGTATGATGGTTTGCATGCAATATAGTTGAGCTTGCAAAAATGTGCACTCGTGGGTAGCGGTAGTCCAGGGGGTAGAGCGTTGGACTGCTGACCGGAGGTTCGATTCCCGGGCAAGGCACTCTGGGCATTTGCAGCTCCACCCAAGCTAGTTGATTTTTCGGGTACCAGATCTTCCTGGGAAACCATAACCGGCACAGGGAAAGGAACTGGCCCCCCTATCTTGATGTGTGAATATTCACACGCCGTCGGACTTAGTACTGGGTGAACTCTACCATCACCTACCAAACCGATCTTCGGGTTGATTACTGTGTTTTTTTATGTGTGCACTATGAAATATTCCCGATAGAAAACACTTCAAATATAGATCTGAATTCAGCCCAAAACATACTTTTGCCACATACTTACTACTCAGAAAAAATTCTTCTCTTGCCATGCATTGGAGTGATATGGACCATCGAATATACATTAAATGTAAAATCCAATTAGTATGGTAATAAAAATAATCCAGATTAATTAAACTATAGAAAGTCAGGTCCTACGAGGATTGAGAAGCTTCCTCGGATAGCCGAAGCGTAAGACTTCCGTCACACTCCGAAACTAATTCAGTCGACTCCCGCTTATTGTCTCGTCTGGAAGCATAATCCGGCACGTATAATGTGGTAGTTTACCGGGTCACGGGTTCTTTAGGGACAATGATATCAATGGAAATTCATGCTCGGGAAAACTGTGTCGCTTCCTACACTCGCTTCCTGTATATTCCGTCTCCTCGTAACGCATGAAAATATAATGCATACATTTCCAGCACGTTTGATTTAAAATCTAGTGTGCGACGGACTATGTGTATCACAGTAAAAACTCAAACAGCGAGGTTTTTTATTTGCAAATTTATAACTTACGAAGCCATTAATTTTTTCGCAAATCATCTCACTCAGTCGTGAGCTTTTGCAATATTTAATTATTACGACCTGCTAGTAAATTTAAATGGCCTCCCACCTCAAAGGCTTGGGTTAGACCACCGGTAGTGACAGAATATTTCTGTGGTATCCCGATCCGTATTTTGGTTGCGGAGAGCACTTCCCAAGTGAAGTACTCCGTCCGTCGGATGGGTCGTTCAATCGTTACCCATTCATAATATCAATTTGAGACGAAATAACAGAAGTGTAATAACTAATAAGTTTTAAAGAAGCGTGTGTTTTGAAAGCACAAGAAAAAGAATAATCTTTATTAGTTTATACTATAATTTATACATTAAATTATTACGGACATAACAAGTAATTTTACTCCCATAAAAAATAAATAATTTAAAGAAATTGGTAAGAAGCTCTTTTAAGCTAAATACATTAATTTATCATAACGATAACGTGGCAAAGTTACGTTGGAGTCATTCCTCAGGAGTAGCCTAAAGTCGACGTTGGGTTTCTCACCGCCGTTGCCCCAATCCGTGAACATCCTACCCTTACCGGATTCACCACCTATCGCTTTTGGCACAAATGACCTCAGCTGTCGATCGCCTTTCCTAATAAAAACGGCTACAGCTAAAATTAAATCATGATAGGGGTGTCACATTCTCTGAAACAGTCGCGACTGTTCATTACTACTTGGTTTCACAGACTTTAGATGTTGAATTTTAAATAGGACTCTCGCATTCAAGTATATAGTATTACCCGAGGTTGGAGCCTGGGTCCCTCTGTTCATCCGCCGAATCCTCCATCCTTGGCGCTGCACAGCCTCCTATATCGCTGAACAACATGTTTGAAATATGTAATTATTTCAATTAGTGCTCCTTTCTTTTCCAAAAAAAAAAGTATTAGTAAAACATCTGTATGCGTTTCTGCACAATTTATTGCCATGGAATTATATTTTAATGTTTTTCCATATTAACCAACCATTCGTTTTTTCTGTCCTATTTCCGGACTGAGTTGGCCCAATCAATAGATCTTCGGAGCAATGGATCCATATGAGTCCGTCGACTTTTTGCATTTTTATCAGACATATTTTTAATTTAAATTCCTTGATGATTTCAAGAAACTGTAACAGTAACTTTAACGGAGTCACCCGCTATGTGTGCATTATAATGCAACCATTTCAGAGAGTAAAAATCATTCGCCTTGACCGGGATTCGAACCCGGATCCCTCGATATCCGGCCGAGTGCTTTAACCACTTAAGCTACCGAGACGTCCTCTTACACTCTGAAATTTTGGGGGCTTTAAAGGAACAAGATGTTATGACGAAATACCGTACATACAATGTCACAGGCATCCGTAGTCGTGCGCGACGCGCCACAGTCCACGATGTTAATAAAGCCAATTTCAAACAATTAGGCTGTTCATACCTTAGACAAATTTCAAGAAACTGTAACAGTAACTTTAACGGAGTCACCCGCTATGTGTGCATTATAATGCAACCATTTCAGAGAGTAAAAATCATTCGCCTTGACCGATGATGTTTCAAGTTTGTGATTTTGACTTTTTCTATCGACTATCATTATTCCTAACCCGCCAGTTCACCTTTCTGTCCTCGTCCGCCTGAAAATGGATTTTGATCCTCGAACCCATTTTAATACTTTGTCATGGGGAGCGATTTCAACGGAAATGTGTACAAATTTGGTGATCAGCTCTATCTGCGAATGAAATGGGTGAAACGCAAACAGTTGTCTTTTTTTTGGCAGGTAGGGGGAGCTAATTTCCGAGATTATCAAAACACGTGCAAGGGATAAGATAAGTGTCCTGTAGTGAGTGTATTAATATTCTTACGCCTTAGTGTCGGAAATGATGTGAAAATCCTGTTTGGCGCTCTTTCATTTGGTTAAATATGAGTGATATGCAGTACCCATAGCAAAAGGTTGTACGGCCTCTGGGTAGAGCGTTCAGCTCTTGAACAGCCTCGGGTTCAGGGGCCGTGATTCCCCAGGATTATCCCAGCTTCACCCAGCGATTTTGGCTGTTAGACCTTTCATTGGAAACTGCGGTCAGCTGGGACCATTAAAAACAGCATGCGATCCATTGAAAAAAATGTCGCAAATTACCGCGAGAATTTCTGAAATCTGCAGAAGGACCCTGTAGAATGGATTAAAAAACAATGAGAAGACGTAGATAAATAATTGACTCGAAAAGATTAAGGGGAAAAGATTAAACTTATGATGCTGAGAAATGGATAAAATTACGAAAAAATTCAAGAAAAATATTGAAACCAAAGGCATGAGAAACAACTATTAGCAGGAAATAACACTAGCCTGGATGTCAGGGAATGATTCATAAGAAATAAGATGTCTTTCATTTTCAAGACTCTAAGATAAGGAGCGGATATTAGTCAGCAGTGAGGAAATGATCGATGAAAGATTCCATGGAATACGCTGACATGGGAATGATGAAACACATTTGGAATATTCCGGGTCGCGATAGCAAATTCAAGACGCTAATGGAAGTAGTATAGTCGGGGATGATGGAATGGATGGGATGATGAAATAACAGAATAAAGCGCTGTTTTTGAGTATCCAATTTACCAAGCGGTGATGGACATAGAAATAGCTCAACAAAGAATCCCTTCTGGGAATATTAACCAAGAAGGTTTAATATCGTGGAGGGAATAGAACACTTTCGAGATCTGACGATGTTGTAACCTCGGAGCGGGAGATCATGGCAATGGGTAGTTATGGGGGAACTATTCAACGTACTCAATGTTTCCATGATTCTCTGAAATCCTAATGGAGAATATTACTGGAGTCCCGAAAATGTAATGAGTGCGTGGGTTACTTCTTGAATAAATGGTGATATTTCACGATTATTTCATAAGCAAGGGGCACAGCTACTTAGAGAAGAAGGAAACGCCTTCCAAGTTGTTTATAGGTACTGATGTAAAATCATAATTTCAAAGGTGTTTTTATTGGAAGATACCGATTCGATTCAATGTGAATGGATTTTTGTATTTTTTAAATTATCCTTCTCATTGTTTCAGAAACTTCGACAAAGGATTGCTGCATTTACACAATATCAGATTAAACTGGAGCTCCGCGTTCGTATCCATGCAAATCTTGGACATTCTTTAAATATCCATAAAAATAACACTAAATCAACGCTGTTAACATGATAATTATTTTGGTCATAAGAGATGCAATGATAAGTGGTAATGGTGATAAGGTGCCAAATTACGAGACATAGTACACATACATGATAAGGTAGTTTGTGATGAGACGATGGGAGGACTTGTAGGGATATGGTGATATGGGGTATTTGAAATCATCAAATATAACAATTCGCTACCTTTTTGCTTTGACTAAATAATATTCTTTTACGTAACTCTCTTTCTCAGATATGTTTTTGAAAAGAACATAGAAACACGCATTAATAATGCAAACAAATGCGGGCAAGGTGGAATTATAATTGAAATACGTTTACGAAATCATAATTTGCTTTCCATTAGTTACACCAAACATAAAGTTCCTACTTTTATCAGTCGGGAACAGTAATAAGGGGCCTGTTTTAGGTTAAAACTAGCAACTCACTAGCTTTATGGCACACTGTGCAAGTACACTTTTTACGGTTGGAATGCGAACGAAGTTAAAATGCTGGCTATCAAGTAGTATGTCCCTTCAGACCCAAATAGATGGTTTAGAATAGTTAAAGCAGACCAATGTTTCTTCTAGGCTTGTGGTAGCTCTTGTGGCACCTCTTGTGGCACGCTAGTAAAAATGTGCCAAACTGACGAGTACAGTTAACCCCCTAACTGTTACCACGTTATGATACACTCAGCAAGGGTAGGTAACAAAGGTCGATGACCTTTTACATTCTAATCTAGATTACACGTAACTGTCAGAGAAAAGCTTTCTATTATTGAGATATATTTGATCCTAACGGTTGAGGGCCTGAGGACGCTTAAACAACAACAAAGAGTGGGGAGGGTGGAAATAATGGAGGATGGCGTCACCTGTTATTTCAATAGCTGTAATTTCTGATGTTGCGTAAATGAAAGCAACCACGCACATCCCGAATTTGCATCAAGCGCATTAGTATTCGATGGACATTGAAAATATTTCACACCATCAGTCCACAAGAATCGACGCGAATTTTGGTTTTGATGGGCGAGGGTGGAAACCACCCCGGATGACACAAAGGCGTGTGAGATTCACGCATTCAGGTTGGAATTTTCAGTTCCACTCTCTGTGCCAACATTTCGTTTGTCACAAAGTTCTGTTAAACAGAATATCGCACCACTTAGATTCAAAATGGGATTTTCCAAAGGACTATCCAGAATTCGAACCGAGGACCTTCTGGTAGGCAACTCTACCGAATATGTACCACTAGGCCCTCGTCAACTACAGCATCGGACGAACCAAAGCATTCAGGATTGGCCATGACCTCGCTGCATTTCATAATTTCTTGAGCTCCAAAGATCCTAATGGGTTGACGAGGCTTTTTGGAACTAATTGCGATGGTTCACGTGAAGTTCGTTGCAATTGAACTATTGTCTCCTTATCTACGGGTCTGACTTAGTGGACAGTGTTCATGAAACTCTAATGCCATTATAGTTTAACCAAAAAATGCACATTTCAACTGGACCAAACATTTTCAATTCACCTAAGATGTCAATGAGTAACATCATAGGTTATTCAAAAGATATCGATATTCAGGTGCGCATCTATAAATTTAAAATCGATTATGAACGAAGGAAGAGGAAAAAAATAGCAGTTTATCCATGCAATTACAATAATATCATCGAGAAATGAAAAGGGTTGATTTCTCGTTGATTCTCACGGTGAATGGTAATCACATTTAAAAGGAGTTATTCTTGGAAGTGAAAGCAAAAGCGTGGTCATAATTTTCCTGCAGAAGTTCGTCCGACGTAATTGTAATTGTAATTTATTCATTCACCATAAGCATAGAATTATGCATGGCTTTGTCAATACATGTTTTACACTTCATTTCAGTAAAAAAAACATTATGCAAAATCAAAAAAATATGCAAAGTACAAATACATACAATTTACAACTTTTTGGAATTAACACATTTCAGTTATACATTTGAAATGGTATGCATTAGAAAATCATCCACACTATAAAATAATTTACATGAAAGTAGTTTTCTCACGGCACACTTGAATTTAAAGGAACTTTTGATTTATTTTGGTTTTGACAAGTATTTCAAAAGGACCTGGATGAAAACAAAACTCCCCAGAGTGATGACAAGAAATAAAACACGCGAGGAGAAACGAGAAGTTCAAAAAATAATCATTGCTAGCGGAAATTGCCGAACGTTAATTGAAATATACGTTGGACGAACTCGATAAGTATTACAAAGAGGAGAAAACATTATGATATTCGCCAAAGATGAGGAGCTAGAAGAGTTATCATAGAAAGCGCTCAGGGGTTAATCATCGGGATTGGGAAACCTAGTTCTAAACTATTATTCTACGTTACATAAGTATCCGTGTTCGAAACTTTCCTTTCGTAAACGGCCAGAGGTCACTCACTCACTACAGGGAAGTCGTCTAGCAGTCTATCCACGCCCGGCGGCTCGTCTCACGTGCCAAGAGATCTAGTTTTAGGTTTTGCGATTCAGTTGATGTAATGTTTGGCGTGACACCACTTCCTTTCATTTTTCAACTGCGCAGCTTCATGAAACAAATTTAAACAGTAAAGAATTAGCACAAAAGAAAAATTATCCCTGAACCTCATCGTAATATGCAAAATGGATCGGGCATGAAATCAATGCCACCCAACGCCCTTGGTTGGATTATTAGGCACTTATTAATTTATGTTTATTTGAAATTAAATACCGTATATATTTTTATGTGAAGCGTAAGGAAAGCTTTCGCCGGCGTCAGAATGCTAAACATTCTGATCAATAGTGGACTAGTTAAAAAGTTTGAAATCACCCTACTTAAGTTCGCTGGTTGCAGGTTTGTTCACCAAACCTGCAACCAGCGAACATTCAGCCTGTTTGTTGATGCGTTTTGACAGACAAATTTTAATCTGGTTACAAGTGAAAGAAAGTTTTTCAAAATAGTGGTTCCATCCACTTCGTTCACCCATAAGCCACCGTCTGTAGACAGCAAAAATGTTCAATTTATTACAATCATTACTGATCACAAACACCAACTTTGGTTGGACAACGCCCATTTCGATCAGCGAACATAAGTGGCGTGATTTCAATGCTTTCAATGCAAAGCTCGAGTGCCCTTCGTGCGAACACATTTGATGTTCGTCTTCGCTTGTCCCACGTATCCAATCCGGGAACTTCGCCTGTAGTCCTTGCTCTCTATCCCTCTCTATGACCGCCACTACAGGCGACCACGACACACGACAGCGTCTCAAAATGTGTTATCCTGTGCCCTCTTCAGAATTTCGATCAGATCCTTTCCTACTCTTCCCAAAATACGCATCTTCATTAGTTTCTTGATCCGTCCATCTGATCTCCATCTCTCCAATGTAGTACTATGTTTCTATAACGGGTGTGGTGTATTTCTATACCATACAACGGGTGGTAGGGAAATGTAATGAGATAGTTAGAGAAAGGTGTTATTTTGCTCTAGTTAGATCATATTTGGAATATGCCGCAAGCATTTGGGATCCTTGGGAGAAAACCTGGCAAAAAGAATTAGGTAAAGTCCAGAGAAAATCCGCCAGATTATTTAAAAATATTTATGACAAGAATACAAGTGTAACAGGTCTCTTAGGGGATTTAGGCTGGGAGCTCCTTGAAATACGAAGAGAACAAGCGAGACTTAAGACTTTTAGAGAGTTTCAGAGCCAACGAGTTTAACGATGACACTAAAGGAATAATAATGGCCCTACACTACGTAGGCAGATGAGACCACAAAGATAAAATAAGGGAGATAAGCTCCAATACAGATAGATTCAAATACTCATTCTTCCCCAGAACAATCAGAAATCCTAATAGTAAGAAACCGAAGTCCCTTTAGAAATATTAAAAACATTTAATTTCAAGTCGGAACAAAATTAAAAATTGCAAAGATATTAGGTTTAACTGTGGGGTAATGTGTATGTTAGTTGGTAATTTGTGTGTTTGCATGCGTTTAGGGTGAAAGGGTTCTTGCATGAATGTATACCATGTTTGGTTTGTGGACTATAAATTTGTGGCTTCTGCATGCGATTTTTTTTGTTCTTTCTAAATTACGTGTGGTGCCCTAACACCCCCCGCCACACGCCCTTGCGGGGGCTTGCGGGGTATTGAGTAGCTGTAGATGTACAGGGTTCGTCCGGAAAATAAGTTTATGATGCTCATTGTCTTTTTTGACAAAAGGGGAGTCGTCCACTACGAATTTGTACCTGAACGACAAACTGTAAATGCTGCATTTTACGTCCAAGTGCTCGACAGGCTTCGAAAACGAGTCGCCCGCGTCCGGCCAGCGATCAAAAACATCTGGCGGCTGCATCACGACAATGCGCCGTCTCACACCGTGCTTGTCGTGTCGGACTTCTTGGCCAAGCACGGAGTGGCAACGCTGCCGCACCCGCCCTACAGCCCGGACTTGGCACCACCGGACTTCTTTCTGTTCCCGAAGATAAAGAGGAGTTTGAAAGGAACGCGATACGGGACTTTGGACGCCGTCAAAGAGGCCGGGACGACGTGTCTTCGAGAGGTTCCCGATGATGCCTTCGCGGGAGCGTTCCAGGAATGGGAACGCCGCTGTAACAAGTGTATCGACTCACAAGGGTCCTATTTTGAGGAATATTAGCTTAAGATATGTAAAAGTGTAATAAATTTTTTTTCCTGAGCTCAGTACACTTATTTTCCGGACGAACCCTGTAGATTCCCTGTAATTCCAAACCTCTCCTTTCTGTTTCTGTCATTGTCCATCTCCCAAGCCGACAAAGAAGCACTCTCCAGATGTTTGTTTTTTATTGAGGGATTCCGATTTCCCAGCTTGCTTTGCCGGCTGTCAGCAAGCTTGTCTTTGGACTAGAATGCCATTGCGCATTCCACTAATTGTGTTCGTCTTGCTTTTTCCCATCGTCGCTGATTCCCCTCCTCAAACGATGAATCTCATTCACTTCTAGCTTTTGGTTTTTGAGTTATAAATGCGTTGGCTTCTGCCCGATTTCGCACTACGGACCCTAAATCTTGATTTCATTTCTAACATGTAACTTTCAGGTGGTTCCTTTTCATCTCCTTCGGTCAATCAACATGCGTTTTTCGCAGATTTCACTCTTCTTCTGCTACAACCGATTTCTCTTTAGGCAAAACAACGTACTGATTTTTTTCTCCGCGAATACGCATTTCTGAAGCGTTTTCTTAAATTTAAATTGTTGCCAAAATACAATGCAATGCAAAATAATGAAACGGATGTAATGAAACAGAAAGGAATTACGTATAGTCACTCGGGTGTGTTAGACCTTTGTGAATCGCGCCCACCCACTCGGTCAGGGTTTACAAGGATCCTTCCTATGCCAGTGACCCGTCAATTACACAGATGAATACAAAATTATAAAACGGATGTACGCACGCTTTCGCTCATTCACTCAATCACTCAGGTGTGTTCGAAAACAGGGACCTTTGCGATTCACAAGTATTCACACGTTCAGGGTTTACCAGGATTCCTCTTATGCCAGGGACCCGCCATTCAAACAGAAATATAGAAGGACTTACGTAAACATGCAATCACTCAGTCACTCGGGTGTTTGAGTGATTGCGTTTGTACGTAAGTCCTTTCTGTTTCATTACATTCGTTTTATAATTTTGCATTAAACTGTGCGATTGACGGGCCACTGGCGTAGGAAGGAGCCTTGTAAACCCTGAGTGTGTGTGTGAATGCGATTCATGAGAGTGACTGTAATTCCTTAACACACCCTAGTGAACGTGTGGTTGTAAGTTTGTTTTATTTTTTACTATTAATTGTGTATATTTTGTGTGTGATCGAGGTATACGTGGGTCACTGTTTCTCAAACACACCCAAGTGACCTAGTGTGTATTCCCTATTTCTCCCCTTACTTGTAACTTTGTTTTATTCCCCCCCTTTACAGCCTGGTACCCATCAAGTTTACGGTCTCGTCTATTTCGTTTTCAATGCTTCACGATCGTAGGTACGTTCATTCGGTATTTACGTCCGAAACCTACTCGAAGCGCAAGAGAAACAAGTTGTAAAATAATAACGCAAAAAAATTAGGAATAATATTTATGTCTTACGAGTGTCGAAAAAAAATTCCGATTTAAAAAAACGCATATTACTTATTTATTTTTCGTATGACTTCAAAATCGGTGTTTGACTTACAACAAGTTTTACATTCCAATGGAATAGACGCGAGAGGTTAAATTAGTAGTGGCTTTACCGTACTGACGGGAAGAATGAAACCATAACGCAGCAATGATTTTCTCGAAAATAAATTGAACGGAACGCCTATCTTTATCATTGATACGACCTTATCCAACCGATACGTGATAACGAAATTCGTCCCGTGTGCGCCTTTTCTGCCGTCCTTGTTCACAAAACTAACCCACATAATTTGTCCATTTTCGGAGGATACGAACATCACCGAGAAGGAAAGCTCATTGAAAATTCTGAGAAGTGAGCCGCCTGTTTTTCCACGGGTCAGGGCAGAAAGAAGTACCACGGCAACCAACTCGTCTCTGTCCTTACCAAAACCGCTTACCTCAAATCGGGAAGCTAGACCTTTTAATTTCTTTTAGTCATTTCCTGCGGGTGTGATAAAACCCGCGGGCATGAAAACCGAGCATTTATCGTTTGACCTCGATGATATTACCGCCGGAGGCGGATGGACTTATTATCTCCACGAATGTTCATCTACGGACAAGGGCCACCGTTGAGTTTTACTGACGCTCGGCAACGAATGCTCTTGCCTTCCTGAAATACGGCATATAGGGAGGAGGTTGTCGGTGTCAACTCTTCTCCCAGGTGACCGGTCGGAGACGTCGCGATCACTAACGGGGCAAGTCGTTCTTCTTATTCTAGTTTCGCCAAGTATCCTCGTTCATCCAGGGAACGGCGATCTCCGGCTCTTGATTTTTTTCCTGTCACGCTACAGGAAAATCCACGCGCACTTGCGGATGTGCGAGAAAACAGAGCACTTTGCTTTGCGCTCGTGAGGAGTCCCCAAACGCTAGTGTTCCGCAAGGCAATAAAGCACTGCTATCTCCTGTCTTAGTATAGGTCAAAGTGCGAATGCATTGAAATAGCTCTTAATTATCTCCACGGCCAACTGTCAGTGCTTGTGACTTCAACGCGAGGTTTTTATTTCCACACTTAGCTGATACTGGACGCATTTTTTGTCACTTGAACTGATAACGCATGGCTTTGAAATATGAGTCTTTTTTTTCCGTGCACTGAGCCCAAAGCAGCCAAGTGAAACTGGGAGGAGAAAGTTCAAAATAAATTTATTCGGAAAATATTTCTTAACGCAGATTTCACGGAGAAACAAGTGAAATCATTGATGGGTGCATGTCTCCCTCGATACTTTTATTTTCTTCCCGATTTTAAACCGAACCAAGTTTACAGTAACGAAGCGAACTATTTTAGGATAATACCACTCTTACTTTACCATTAGGAAGGTTTTAATATTTATCCATAGCGATTTTCTATTGAATACTTACGCGAGGTGTAGGGAATTGATGACAGGGACGTTGAGTAAGGATGTTTAGAAAAGGCTTCTCAAAACATTAATATGGATCGTAGTTTTGTAGCGAAAAAGTAGTCATTGAAGCAGGATGATAGGTGTAGATTTGAAGCTTTTGAAATATGGGTGTGAAGAAATATGGAAAAAGTACAGTGGACTTGGAAGAATAACAAACGAGGAAATGCTGGACATGGCGGAGTGGGAGAGAGGACTGTTGGGAGGAATCAAAAGGAGGCAGGAAAGATGTATACAGAGCGTTTTTATCGGGAAAGGGATGTTGAAGACTGTGATAGAGGGGAGAACGTTAGGAAAGCGAGGAAGGGGAAGGAAGAGGATTACCATGTTGGACGGAATGAAGGGGGGGGGAGAAAGTAGGCGGAATTGAAAAGGGACTTACTGTAGTGTCCAATGTCAGGTTTTGTTTTCTGTTTGGAGAGACAAGTAAATGTCTTGTTGCACATTGGATAGGGTGTGTCCATCCAAAACCGACATTAACCGGTAGAACACCAATAATTATAATAATATTTTCCATAATACCTGAGACTGACAATTTTCCATAGAATCTCCTGTTCAACGTTTCGCTGTGGTAGTCATTGCCACCGATGGTTCACCTGTGGTGTGTCATCCAATGGTGAACATTTAGAAGAGTCCGCAAAAACGAATCACTTCCTTTGCGCGTGTGGGGAGTCATCGCTAGTGATCCACGTGGCATTGAAGCGCTGCTTGTGATTTCAATTTCAATCAATAGCTTGGATTAAAATGAATTAGCCACCATATTTTTTTCGGATTCTTTTTTATACAATCCAATATTGGGACGCCTTTTGGGACAATTTCACAATTCTCTCCCGCTTCTTCTGGCTGTCTTTACAGTCTTCAGAACTGAATTCTTTCATGTTCGTGTACCTAATTCCGTCTGAAACAAATGCCATGCTGAAATTGTAGCCATGACAACATAAATATAATATCATTGATAATTTCTAAGTTTCACTAAAAGTCCAACTTATATTATTCCGTTTGAAATAGATATGGGATGAAATCAATATAAATAAAACAAAGGTTATGCGATATACCGAAAAGAAAAAGGCTAAGCTAAGCATGAATATAGGAGGCGAAAAAATAGAGCAGGTAGAACAGATTACGAATCTCCGAAGTGTTTTGGACCATCACGGCCAAAGTAGCAGAGGTGTATGGAGAAGAATTGCGCCAGGAAGGAGGCTTTCTCAAGGAGGAGGGAGTTGATGATGGGGACGTTGAGTAGGGAGGTTAAGAGAAGACTCGTAAAAACTCTGACATGGAGCGTAGCTATGTACGGCGCGGAAACGTGGTCGCTTAAGCAGGAGGATAGACGTAGATTGGAGGCTTTTGAAATGTGAGTGTGGATAAGAATGTAGAAGGTGGCATGGACCGAAAGGAAAACAAATGAGGAAGTACTGGAGATGGTGGGCGAAGAGAGGGGTTTGTTGGTAGAAATCCTATGGAGGCACGAAAAATGGATGAAAGGCGTATTGGCCACAAGTGGGATGTTAAAGACTGTAATAGAGGGGAGAATGTTAGGCAAACGAGGAAGGATCAGGAATAGGATAGGGATGTTTATTCTCAATTCTATAAAATGCTTCAACATTTCTCTATCTCCCAGCATATTCATCTCTCCGCCATTCTTCATATTTTCTCAAACAACATAATGAATCTCTGCCACATTTCTTAATTATTTTCGTCCCTTTACTGGTTCTGGCACAGCCCTTCGTACATCACCAAAATCTCTTTCATACTCTCATCAACTTCCTTAACAGACCGGGTTTTGGAACTACAAAACGATTATCTCCACAATATGTACCAATGTTTTCCTAGATTTTCATTATTTCGGCTTCCTGTGAAAATATCCCCATTACATTATGGATTTTTTATCGCGCACGACTACAAATGCCTGTGGGATTGCATGTTTGGAATTTCGTCACAACATCTTGTTCTTTTGATGCCTCCAAAATCTTGGAGTGTAAGAGGACACCTCGGTAGCTTAACTGGCTAAAGCTCTCGGTTGGGCATAGACCGAACCCGGTTCGAATCCCGATCAAGGCGTATGATTTTTACACTCTGAAATAATTGCATTGTAATGCACATTTAGCGGATGACTCCGTGAAAAGTTGACGGTAGAGATTTCTTGGAATTCTCTTAATGTCCTTACTACCATGACCTTTGCCTTTTCACCGGTTCTAATTAATGTCCATTTAGGGCGATAATTACGTAAATTTGTCTTCCCACTTTCTGAGAATCTCAATATTTTGGTTTTATTATGTCTCTTGAGTCACGCATATTGAATCTGTTATGCTGTCAGCGATTATAGCAATCTCTTGGATATCACGCTTACCGTCGAGGGGCGTGGGGTTTCATTTGATTATATTTCAGTTACCATGGGTCCGAATGACCCAATTTCGGTCGTTCGTTCCCTCGCCCCGAATGCCACCGCCTACCTACTGCTGCGTTCTCTCCAGAAGACGATCTCTACTTAAGATGAGACTTGGAAGAGATATCCAGGGCATCGGTATCAGCCTCCCTCACTCACGGGGAGGACGTTGCGAGCAGCGGCGAGCGAGAAGCTCAACGAACTACGACATTTCGCTGAGAACGCTGAAGAGTATTAACGATCACGGAAACGACGATCCGTTCGAAGTTATGGGATGGAAGCGACGGGTGTCGCGTGAGAAGGCTGTGGACTTGCTGGGAAATGAAGATCTCCATAGGAATTGTTATAAAATCCTAAAAAATGCTGTTTCCAAATAAAATATCATTTCCTACGAGGAAAAATGTTTTACGCAACCTACTTGGCAATAAATTTGGTAAAGACGAGAGGGAAAGAAACTATTCTAACGTTTTGTCAAGCATGTACAAAAAGTGCTGGAATGGAATGGGTTTCAAAATCACCCCAGCTAAGCTGTAATCAAAATCGCGCTCCTACGAAATATTGGCTGGAAACAATGACATTGGTCGGAAATATTAGAAAGAATGAATGATAAGTGTTTGCCAAATCTTTATTCAAGATCAAAAAATAAAGAAAGGTACAATTATACACCTTAGGCTTTCATTGCACAAAAGGTTTAACCTTCGTTTCATTCTCCGAAAAAAGAAAATTTTTATCTTATTACTTTCAACCGCGCATCATAAGTACGAACCTTCTGTCGTTAATATGAAATAAAAAACTTAATATCGCCTCAGAATATCACCAATTCGATAAGCTGACATAATTTGTAAAAATGTAGAACTCAAAATGAGTGATATCGCCACAAAATATCACCAAATTTAGAATTGGGTGACCTTCTTACGGCACTGAGGGAGTACACATGTGAAGTTTTATCACCGTGGCCGCCTTTTATTGTTGCAATTTGTGCAAACGCACCAATATCTATTGCACCATATGGCTATTGTGAATCGTATCAAGTGAGAAACAGAATTGAATGTTGGACACAGGGAATGCTACGAAGGAAGAAGTTCTTGGAACACTTGTACATGGAAATGATGCACCATTCCGAAGAAAGAAGAGTTTATCGTTTAAAGAGCGTGATTATAAAACATTTATATCCGAAAAATCCCATTTTTTTACATATTGGAACGAATTACATTCTTCAAGCTTCTTTCCTTATAATGAGAGAATTTAATTATAAGGCATGTGAAATTGGCATAATTTAAATGCAAATGGAAATGGTAATACATTGCATCAGTCAGATCTCTTAAAAGATTTTACCCAGCCCCTCAACAAGGCGATTGAAAATACCAAGTAGTATTGTTTCTCTCCCCTTATATTGTATAACTAAATTCATATTTTTTTGGAAATCTCTCTTCTTCTGGGGTGGAATGGGTTCGCCATTCGTCCTATGAAGGAGAATTAGTCGTCGGCGACAAGCGATTTAGCGATGGTAACCACATTCAAAAGGACCGACAAACACACCAAAATTCCACTTAACAAAGGTTTTAATAATTTTGTATCGAGAATGACACAACAAGCGGTGGACATTATGAGGAAAGTTTTCTATTTACTCGTATAATAATACAATACTAACGCAAATATCCCAGCTCCTTCATTTTCATTGAGAAAATTAAAGTAGCTGTTAACAGAAAGTCTTACAAGTTTTACTAACATGATTCTCCAAACTGCCACTCTATTTAAATGCATTTTATGCGACTCCACTATCTCCCGTTGATAAAAGGCAGAACGGTCACTCCCGGTGGGTGGCTATTAGCAAAAAATGTAATAAATCTGTATATTCGCAATTAAAATTTTATGCGATGGTGGATAACGTAACTAGGTGGACCTCCTTCATGATACGTAGAAAAGGAAACACTCTGCCATTCCACAAAATATAACTTTATTGAGACCGGTTTCGATACAGCGTATCATCATCTGGCAATTTAAAAAAATTAATACACATTCTCAAGCGGCCCATGAGTATACTTTTGAATTTTATAAGGTAATCTACCGGTCAAGGTAGGTTTTTTTTAGATGGACATAACTACTAAATAAATATTTTGTGACTACTAACAAAACACAATCCAGCAACCTACTCTACATCAGGTCCCTCTTCATCTTTGTGTGCTTCCTCCCTCTCTTCATCCCGTCCAACATCCCTATCCTGTTCCTGCCCTTTCCTCGTTTGCCTTACATTCTCCCCTCTATTACAATCTTCAACATCCCACCGCCGACCAACACGCCCTTCATCCACTTTTCCTGCCTCCATAGGATTTCTCCCAGCAAACAAACCCCTCTCTTCGCCCACCATCCCAAGTACTTCCTCATTTGTTTTCCTTTCACTTTTGAATTATCCTCCCAAAAAACTTAAGACACACAAACCTCACCCTGAAAATAACCAAAACGAGTCCCGGGAGATCACAAAACATGCACGCACGAGTATATAGTTTATAAGTCCTGAGGCCGAGTTTTTTCATGCAAGCAATACTTTCCTCGAGTCCGTATTTTCTTCGCTAGTACCTATATATAGAAAGTTCGTATCAAGTTTAACTCACGGGAAGTTTTCGATCCATTGCTGCGATTGCCTGTGAAGGTGGGTAGAAGTATCTGACGTCCTTTCATGCCCTTCTTAAATTATGTTTCTTCATATAAGCTTTTCTGTTTCAATAGGGTGGGGTTAACAGCAAGAAAAAATGTCTTTTCCATTTCAGAGTGTAAATGATTACAATTGTATTAAGCCACTGAGAATTGAAATGGAGTTCAACTGAGGCCGGGGTCATCAGAAAAAAATAAATGCGATGAACATACAGAAAATGATACACTAAAGCCAAGCACTACTGCTATCGCATCAACAGTTCAAAATTCTATCGATACATGTTATAACTGGAATGCGAATTTCAAGAAACTGCGGGAGATGCCGCAACAGTAGCTTTTAACGGAGTCATCCGCTAACATGCATTTCATTGCAACAATTTCAGAGCGTAAAAAGCATTCGACTTGTCAAGGCGAATGATTTTTACGCTCTGAAATTGTTGTTGCAATGGAATGTGAATGTTACGCTCATGTAATGGTAAATTCTCACTCTCTCTCTTAAAATATTTCAGGAAAAATGTTTCATTATCCTTTCCGTTATATTTCGAACGTGATTCGCGCTATTACGTGACAAAATCTGCCTCGCAAAGAACTTCATTCCTCATTATCGGTTGGAAGAGACATAGCGGATCCATTTTGGTTGACCTACGCTTCTCGCTTTACCTCGAAGCGATCCATAACCCACAAGGAAGGGAAATCCGAAAATTAGCGGCCCCATCGTTCAGCAATATCAAATAAGAACAAAATCCCACTGATGACTGGCAGAATCGCGGGAAGAGAGAACACGTGAATATTTACGAGTCCCAAAGCCGAACAAGTAACAATAGCCGAACGGTCTTCTTGAACGGAGGGAATAGTGCCCATCGATCATCAAGAAATTCCAACTGGAAATCTTTTTTACGATTATTGAATGAATAAACGTGTAGCTAACCCAAATATCTTTCAAAAACCTAGCATCGCAAGCGCAAATTCGGAAATGGTGTACGTTTCAGATCACCGGCGAAATTATTGTCGCGACAAGAAGGACCCTGGATCATCTGGACCAGAGCGAAACGGGTGGTACGCCTCGGACCCGGAAATGGTAAGTTCGGGAGTGGAAGAAATCTGGTCCTTGAACCCAGGACAATGGCGCTCCGCAACGCTCGATGCCGGCCCCTCCTCAGACAGAAGAGTGAGTGAGTGAACACTTGTTGACCTCACTAGCCCTCCTCATCCAATTCAAAGATTACCACGAATTGAAATCGAGCGAACGGAGAGGGAAGGAGGTAATTCTCCTTGCCTCCTTCTGATCTTCATCCCCTCCCCTCTTCTCTCTCTCCGTCTGTCCTCTGCGTCTCCGCCCACCCCTCTCCCACCCATCCCGTCCCCTCCCAACCATGGCCATCCCCCCCCCCAACCATGCCCCACTCCGCCCGTCCGCACTCCGGCCCGTTACCCGGATCCGATCCGCCCCTCTCCCGTGCGACCCCGGCTTCGTACGCCCGAGTCACCGACGAACGCTCACGGCAACCCCTCCATCTCCTCCCGCCCTCCCTTTCTCTCTCCCACTCGCCCTGCGCCGAGCAAAAAATCCCTCTCGACTGGGCAAGCGCCCCGTTCCGACGTTTGTACGACAAACACTGTCGGGGAAAGTTCTGCTCGATCCTATCCATACATATATATGTTAATTCAACTTATTTATGCCCCACCTTAAGTACGCTGTGGGTGTCTAAGCCTACCTCGCGGGGTAGGATTAGTTTTGGTACTTGATCGAGTGCAGCGTAGAGCAGCTAGGTTCGTGAAAAGTTCTTAAAAACAACGAAGCAGTGTCACGACACTATTGGAAGAATTAAAAGGGAGCCACTCGTTGACCGTACGTTTAACTACAGTTTAAATATACTGCGTATATTTGAGACAGGTTTCTTATCTGAGGATATTAAAGACATATTACAGGTCTCGACTTACTATGGTAGATCAGATCATGAACAAAATCAGGGATATAGATAGTAGAACGGATAGATTTGAAGTGTCGTTTTTTTCTCGTTCTATTAAAGATCAAAATATACGAGTATATGCCAGCATTCGCGCAGGAGATAATAAAAATTGGCAGTGTACGAATTTTGCGGATATCCTGCATGTTTTTTTTAATTATTTAATAGACCCATCCTTTTAAAGTTCTATCACATGATTTGAATGTACGATACGTATCCTGCTATTGAGTATTGTTTCGTGTAATAACCATCTTTCGCGTGATTAACTATTTTCGAGTGCATTATCAAACTAATATTTGCGTAGAGGTGACATGATTGGGATTGTGCATGCATGGCTGGCGACCTAAAACCACCCGCCACAAGCCCTTGCGGCGGCTTGCGGGATATTATCTAGATGTAGTTCCTTCTTCAATCGACAACCATCAAGAGTTTCGGCGGCAGTTGTGGCCATCCGCGTTCGAATCACGAACGTCACCCGACAGTCACGAGCTAACATTTTCCCAACGCGGAGGGAACACTTCACCCAGGGATGATTCGATCCCGCGACCACTAGATTTGCAGGCAAGGGTGCCACCTTGTCGGTAGCCAGCTGCAATGTAAAAAATGGAGACCCTTCACTGGATTTAATGATGGAATAAAACGAGATACGAAGTGAAGTTTCTCTTATTTCGCAAAGAAACGTCACAAACGAAGAGAAGGCTTCACGCCACTGTTCAGAGACCTTGTTCGAGAGATACTGTAAACGAGAAGATTACAGGCCTGGCTTAAATATTTAGCAGATTACATATCATTAGAGTTTATTGATTCCGCTCACATGAATAATCGCTCCTTATTTCATTGGTAGGCGAAACCACAGCGAAAAGCAAAGGTTAATGGTATTTAAATTCCATGAGTATATGGAGTAATTTTTCGCAAAATTCGAGACCATAAGGGTAAAAAAAAATTTTATTCGACAAATCGCAATTCCAAAATTCCATAAATAATCAATAAAGAATCACTAAAATGACTGATGACCTTTCATTCCCTATCACATAAAATCGTGATGGTTTACCCAGGGTAGGAAGTAGTATGAATTTATTGATCTACCCTTCTCTTGGACCATGTTCCAACTCTCGCTACTTTCCATAAATTGAGCTAATTGTTCCTTGTCTTTACTTTTTTTATAAACCATTTGCTCCGTAAATTCATCCTTAGCAAATGTACGAATGTATGCACCTAATTTTTCTCCTGATGTCATTCAGCAATTCTTTGCTCATTGCTGAATGTTGCTGTTGATGAATATACATATATATGTATGAGAAATTCACGCATGTATGTGTGGATCGTGGCAGTCCAGGGGTAGAGCGTTAGACTACTGACTGGAGGGCCCGGGTTCGATTCCGGGAATCGAACTCGGGCCCCTCCGAGTCCATTGGTATACAAGGCTTCCGAGGCCCGGGTCCATTGGTATACAAGGCTGACTGGAAAAATAAAAAAACATTCTAAATTCCTATTTAGCATATCCTAAGAAAATGCGCTTTCATAACCATTGGTTTCCATTACTGTAACAGTCGCTTTTCATATAATTGGCCGTGATTTTCGCTATTAGCCACTGCCTCAAGACAAAATTTATATATTTATTTTTCATTTGTCCGAAAACAGCACTTTGGCCTTTACATCGGACTTTAAGCAACGATGTGTTAATATTTCCTACCCTGATGTGTGAATATTCACACGCCGTCGGGCTTAGTACTGGGTGAATTCTACAATCACGTACCAAACCAACCTTCGGGTTGATTACTGTGTTTTTGGTAATTTTTACACACCATATAATATATATATATATATATATATATATATATATATATATATATAAATTGTATGAAAATATATGTACATTTATGTATATATATTCACCCACACACATACAAGGGTCTTTTATTTCTGTACGCATTATGTCACCTCTAAAAACAGTACCCTCGACGTTCCAGCCAGAAGTCCAAGGCACTGCCTTCAAATACGTAGCGAACAGTGCTGTCTTATGACTCGTAGGCTGGTTATTGCGCAGCCCTCCAGGGGAAGGGGGTTCGTTGCCATCCTCGACCCCTCTTTCCACTCCGAACCCGCATGCCCACTTTCCTCGTTCCCTCCCCACCTCTCTCTCTATCACCACAGCAGGTCGTCGTAGGGCGCGTCCGGCCTGTGGGCAGGGGCCCGGAAAATTCGCCCCCTAGCCTCCCTCTACAGGACCGGAAGAAAGTCGCCTACGACCGACGAGGATAGGGCCTACGACCAGCCGACATCCCCGCTTATACTCGATTCATATTCGATTGTGAGAATGTTCAAAATTCTTTTGTGATAGCGTGACGGCAGTCTTCCAATTCGTCTGGCAAAAGGGATGAAGCGTGAAATATAAAATGGATTGAATCGAACGAAGCCACACAGAATGGATTAAGTATTTGGGCCTTGGGAGAATCTTCGGGTGAGTTTCAAAGGAAATGTTTCCTTAGACTTGTAATAAAATATAAGGGAAAGGTAAAAGAAAATGTACATTTGATTCATTAAGGACAAATTTGAAATGCTCGGCATGTGCTTGGGATGAAATGCTATGGTATGGTATCAACGAGAAAATAGTAAATTGGATTAGAGTATTCTGGTCATATCGCAAACAAATAGTAGTAATAGATGGTTGTGCTCAACGGAGGTAGGTATAACTTATGGGCGTCCCCCAAGGAAGTGTAATAGGGCCGCTTCTCTCCTTAATAAAAAATTAATGACTTAAGCTCATCTACATCTATATAATATCCCGCAAGCCGCCGCAAGGGCGTGTGGCGGGGGGTGTTAGGTCACCACCCAAAAAGGAAAAAAGAAATACCGCATTCAAAACCAACACACATATAGTATGCAACCCCCAATCCACAGCAGTGCACACATTCATCGTAACATCCCATCATTCGACGCGCATGCAAACACACATCTACCTCCCTTCACTCCACAAGCATGCAAGTACATACGCTTAACTACAACAAATAATTTTACCCCAGGATGCAGCAAGAAATTAATCACGAACGTGCAAGCTAGTTTCTAGCAAGTAGCCAGGCGAATTACCACCACCACAAGAACGTTCCGCATAAAAATCTCTCCTACTCAAGGCGAGGAATTTGGCCCAACGCTGCAGGTGGAAGGAGGGCACACCCACGGAGAGGGACAAGGGATGGAAGTGGAAATTTAGGGTAGCAAAAGAAGAGAAAACAATACTGTAAACAGCAATACATTACTTAATGGCATGCGGGAAGGGTTTTGACACAGCACACAGGAGGTTAGTGAAAGTGCATGCAATTGAGTTTAACTAATTGTTACCTAGACGCCGAGGGTGGCAAGTGGCAAGGTAGTGATGAGCAGGACATAAATGATGAAATGGAGGGTTCAGTGGTAACTACAACTGATCAAGTTCAATATTTGGGGGTAGTTCTAACGCCACGCCTTTCATGGAGAGCATATATCAGGACAATATGTGGATACGCTTTAAAGAAATCCGGCTTCATTAAGCGAGCATTGGGGAAACGCAATGAGAAAGTAAAAGAGGGGTGTTATTTCGCTCTAATTACGTAGGCCACATTTGGAATACGCTGCAAGTATTTGAGATCTTTGGGAGAAAGTGAGGCTAAAAGAACTGGATAAAGTTCAGAGAAGATATGCAAAATTCGTCAAATATTTTTGCACTGAGAATGCGAGGAAACAGTCCTTTTAAGGGGATTAGGCTGGGGGCCCCTTCAGATGCGAAGAGAACAAGCCAGACTTAGACTTTTAGCAAGATTCTGAACCAGCGAGTTTAGCGATGGCACTTAAGGAATTATAATGGCCCCACACTACCTAGGTAGATCAGACCACAAAGATACAATAAGGGAGATAGATTCCAGTACAGATAGATACAAATACTCATTCTTCCACCGAACTATCAAAAATCATAATAGTAAAAACCAAAATCACTTTAGAAATATTAAATACATTTAATTTGCAAGTCGGCACAAGATTAAACATTGCAAAGACGTCAGGTGTATTTGTAGGTACATGTGTATGCTTGTTGGTAGATTGTGTTTCCATGTGTGTGGGTTATAAGGGTTTTTGCATGTTTTCGTTTTGTTTGTGGCTTGTATAAATTTGTGGCTTTTGCATTCAGTTTTTTTTACTTTCACAGAATTTGTTGAAGAGCTTGGCAAGGAGCAGTATGATACACGAAGCGAGTTGGCAAGATTATTAAAAATAGCAAATTTAGGACATTCCAACGTTATCGCCAAAACCGAGGGAATTAATTTGGCCTCAATTGATATACGATGTAACGTAAATTCAACCACGGACCTAAAATAAGAGGACTCCGTCATCGACAGGTTCAATTGCCTGGGAAGATACGATGTCATAACATAAATGAAAGATAATGACGAACATTTTATTGATAAAAATAAAAATGTTTCAGAGGAAAATACAAAAATTATAATGATTTAGGCAAACAAACCCATTATTGAATCGTATGCATGGCATTTATGTGCCTATGTGTGTTTTGCATCTGCCTTACTAGTGTCTGTAACGAGTACGTACCGTGCACCGTCAGTGTAATTCAAGGAGTGTTAAGAAACTAGTTTTTCTAAGGCAAGTTTTTTTAAAATGATAAATATTCGTTATTTAAAACTCAGATGACAACAACTTCTTCGTCATGAATCCTGAATGGCTTATTTTTGATTTTCTTTGTGATCGCAAATTATGCTCTAGGGGAAAGATTACTTAAATCTTTCTGTGCCGGATTTTATTTCTTTTATTTAATCCCGATGGTTTGAGATATAATTCGTTGGCCGTGGTGAGCAGTAATCTTACATCACTTTCTTACGGCATAGTGTTTTACAGAGAAATTAAGAAAAAAAAATTAGGGTTAGAAGTACATATAAAAAAATGTACATCTAGGGAGACAGACGCTATCACAGATAGGTTCAAGTACTTGTTCTTCCCCCGTACGATACGCAATCATAAATAATCAAACTCAAGAATCCGACAAAATTAAATCAATTTAAATGCTACAATGCAACGTATTAATCAACCACAGCAATTATTTAAGGCATGTATATTCATTAGTGTGTTAGTATATGGGCTATGTGATATTTAAGTGATTGCATAGGTATAATTAAGGGGTTGCAAGGATTGCTGAGTGAATTGGATGATGAGTGCGATAGATATGGGATGAGAATCATTATTAAAAAACAAAGGTTATGCGATTTTCCAGAAGGAAAAAGGCTAAGCTAAACATTGCACCTTGCACCACTGTGGATTTGGGTTTGCATGTATGTGTTGGTTTTGAATGCGGTTTTTCTTTTTTCCCTTTCTTGGGTGGTAACCTAACACCCCCCGCCACACGCCCTTGCGGCGGCTTGCGGGGTATTACGCTGATGTAGATGAACATTAAAATAGGAGGGGAAAAAATGGAGCAGGTAGAACAGTTAACGTGTCTCGGAATTGTTTTGGACCAACACGGTCAAAGTGGTAGGGACGTAAGGAGAAGAAATCCGTTAGGCAAGGAGGAGGGAGTTGATGACGGGGACGTTGAGTAGGGAGGTTAAGAAAAGACTCGTAAAAACTCTGATATGGAGCGTAGCTATGTACGGCGCGGAAACGTGGTCGCTGAAGCAGGAGGATAAACGTAGATTGGAGGCTTTTGAAATGTGGGCGTGGAGAAGAATGGAGAAAGTGAAATGGACCGAAAGGAAAACAAATGAGGAAGTACTGGAGATGGTGGGTGAGGAGAGGGGTTTGTTGATAGAAATCCTATGGAGGCAGGAAAAATGGATGATTGGCGTATTGAGCGGGCAGCGGGATGTTGAAGACGGTAATAGAAGGGAGAATGTTAGGCAAACGAGGAAAGGGCAGGAACAGGATAGGGATGTTGGGTGGGATGAAGGGAGGAAAGAAGTACACAGAGATGAAGAGAGACCTGATGTAGAGTAGGTTGCTGGAATGTGTTTATTTTGGAGTTACAAAATATTTATGTGATAGTTGTGTCCATCCAAAAACCTACCTTAACCGGTAGATTACCTTATAAATAGACATAATTCTACATGGTTGGCTGGTATCTTAGCATCCCCCGCCACACGCCCTTGCGGTATCTTGCGAGGTATTGTGTGGATGTAAATGGGTCTCTTACGATTCCCTCGATGTCACGAATGAACTCAATTACCCTATATTTTTCTTAAAGTCTCGCTTTTCTTCTTGCTTCCCGAGGAGACATTAGTTAAATATCTCCAGATTTCATTCTAGTTTCTCCAAAAACACCGTTGTGTGCACTTTCTCTTCTCGATTATTTTAGACAATTATTAGGGGACTTTCTTTTAAATCATATATGTGAAACACATGGTTATATTTACGTTCCAATCAGCGAATATTTATGCATAAAAATCTAATGTCCTAACATTTACCCCTTCAAAAAGCTCTTGCAACGGTTTATTTATTTGTAGATTCAGATTTATTTCCTCGCTTGAAAATATTTCTCTGATGGATCCCTAGTACTCACCGCGTATTCCCATTCAAGGTATTTATATTGCGAAACTACACCTTTTCTTTATTTTCTCATTTTATTTCCCCACAATGCGTCTAATGACATCAATGTTCCATAAGGCTGAATAAACTCTCTCCCACTAATGTGTTTCCCCAGGGATATATTGTTGGCAAGGGTATTGGTCGAAAGCATTAAGAATAAAAGCGACAAAGTGAAAGAAATTTCGCAAAATCGATCATATTTTTATTACGCAAATAATTGGAAAACATATTTTTGTAAACCTGGACTCATATGGTTTTTCGCAGGCCACATACCCTCCGTAGGAATGCAGGTTAAAATATATACGCAAACTAAAGGTAAAACATATCATCTGAGAAAAAACTGGTGGTTTTCTACATGATTTTTTCTGATGAGGAAGAAGGAGAAGATGAGTTGACGCGAAGACTTTAGGATTTCAATGAAATTTAAGATTATAAAAGCCCCACCCATCCAACGGATACATAATCTGCGAAGTTACCAACAGTGATAATTAATAAACGGCATTCGTGACCCATCTTATTATTATTATTAGGTAATCTACCGTTTAAGGTAGGTTTTTGGATGGACACAACTATCAAATAAACATTTTGTGACTCCTCACCTATCAAACTAATCTATATCAGATCCCTCTTCATCTCGGTGTACTTCTTTCCTCCCTTCATCCCGTCCAACATCCCTATCCTGTTCCTACCCTTACCTCGCTTGCCCAACATTCTGCCCTCTATTACCCTCTTCAACATTCCACTACCGCTCAATACGCCCTTCATCCATTTTTCCTGCCTCCATAGGATTTCTCTCAACAAACCCCTCTCCTCCCCCACCATTTCTAGTACATCCTCATTTGTTTTCCTTTCGGTCCATTTCACCTTCTCCATTCTTCTCCACACCCACATTTCAAAAGCCTCCAATCTACGTCTATCCTCCTGCTTCAGCGACCACGTTTCCGCGCCGTACATAGCTACGCTCCATATCAGAGTTTTTACGAGTCTTGTCTTAACATCCCTACTCAACGTCCCCGTCATCAACTCCCTCCTCCTTGAGAAAGCCTCCTTGCCTAGCGCAATTCTTCTCCTTACGTCCCTACCACTTTGACCGTATTGGTCCAAAACACTTCCGAGATATGTAAACTGCTCTACCTGCTCTATTCTTTCCCCGCTTATTTTAATATTTAGCTTAGCCTTTTTCTTTCTGGAAAATCGCATAACCTTTGTTTTATTAATATTGATTCTCATCCCATATTTATCGCACTGAACCTGCAATTCACTCAACAATGCTTGCAACCCCTTGGCTGACTGAGCAACTAATGCTTGGTCATCAGCAAACCTAACCGATTTTACGAATTCCCCTCCGACTTTCATTCCTACCTCCAGTTCTTCCCATGCCTCTTTAATCATTTCCTCTACATATACGTTGAACAGTAGAGGAAATGATTAAAGAGGCATGCCATCTTAACAATCGAAAATTATGAAAGGTTATACTCGGCTCCGGATCTAATTTCGTTTGAGGAACATCAGTCTTCTCTCAGAGAAGCGTAATGAGGCATTTACTGTTCCACAAAAATATCATATGATATGGATTCCAAATAAGTTTATGAGTATTGGACTTGATGCCAAAATAACGTCATTTGCAAAGAAATAAGGAATCATAACAAGTTACGAAACAATTTCAACCAATTAAAACAGCATTCCTAAACGGTAAACTGATTTTCTTCCAGATTTAGCTAATAAAAAAATCCAGAGTGATTTACTCCTTAAAAAGGAGACTGGGTGAGCATACTTACGTTCACATTTACATAAATACTCAGGGATCCATCAAAAAGAAATTGGCAGGGGTTGCAAGCGCCAAGTAGAAAGGGTAACGGATAGGGGAGAGAAATGGTGATTTAATGGTTCATCTACATCTACATAACACCCCGCAAGTCGCCGCAAGGGCGTGTGGCGGGGGGTGTTAGGTTAAGGGTTAGGGAAAAGTGAAGCCGTTCAAGGTATACTATTTTTGATTGGCAGAGTTGCTAACCACTGCTAAATTTGTGAGCCCCGCCCAACGCAACATTATGTAAACAACAAGATCTCTCACCACCATAAACCATTGTGTATCCACGCATACTTGCATGCATTCAATTCTTCCACGAGGCCAAATCTTGTCCTCCCTCCACCACAGTCACCCAACATTTTCCTCACTATCAGCGTCGTCAACATTTTATCACCAAGCAAAACGCTGTGAATCCACATTGATTTCCTCCTATACCCACCATACCGAGTACTTATTATTTTCTTTTAATTTTCATCCATTTCATTTTTTCATCTTTCTCCTCAATCAAATCTTAATAGCCTTCAAGGTACTCTTTTATATTTTCGCCATAGCGACAAGTTTCCAGGACGTGCAAATAGCTAAGCTCCATGTAAAAGTTTTAAAAAAAAAAGTGTTGGAAAACAGATATTGCTCGTTATTTAAAACATATATAGAACATTCAGCCAGAAATTCATATCTTTACGTGAAAAAAAGGTGAATCGAACTGAATTGAAAATTGAAATAGATAGAAAAGCTCTCTTCATTCCGTGAAACTGGAATGGATAAACGCAATTAGTCACAGAATGAATGCTCAGCCTGGGGCAGGGGAATCCCTGAAGGTCCGAGCACGGTAAGCACGGTCAAGACAATTACATAGACGTCAACTGCATGAGTTTGCTCGCGGCATGAAAATGATTCCAGCCCGCATAGCATCAAGCTAACCGGACGCACGTTGGAATAAATGTGGAGTTGGACTGTCAAATCGATGAAACCAAGGATTTTTCTTTTTTTTCCCTGATACTATCCGCGACCATGGCACAGATAGAGGGACACATGAACAAACACGACTTAATTTTAGACCTACCCGTCCGTATTTTGTTTCTTGCCAAATTTCAGCGCGTTCGATAACTTTCGCGTTCAAAAATCGACCCAACTTCCTTGAAGCCAGAAGCTTTCCTAAAAGGGAAACTTAAAAAAAGAAAAAAACGATGAAAACTTACGAAAAATAATGCTCCGGTAAACTGTCACCCAGAACCATTTTATTCGTAGCATAGACAAAGTAAGGTGCAAATGGCCTCAGTCGTCGAGAAACCTAAAAACTAACTTACTACTTCTACGAATAGCACTTGCAGCCACCCATGCATATGCTATTTATTCTCGATATATCAAAAGATTCGGGACCAATATTGTTTTCAAAACTTCTAGGTTGACATTAAAGAAACAGCAAGAAATCAAGAGCTCTACGGCCTCAGGTTAAAATAAACAGGGGGAAAAACTCCAATGGGTCTAATAAACAGTCGCAACTCTCGTCAGACCAAATTGCTGTGTTGATTTTCGCGGGAACCACGTAAGGGACCAACCACAACCTCTCGACCAAGAATACCCTCTGTGGTGGTTTACGGGAAATTAATCCACGCCAGGGGCCACACACAGCCACACACACACTATCCCCTCTGGAATCCTTCACGAGACTGTGAGACCCCGTTAAAGATTCCAGGTGGAAATGTAATCCTTCACGAGGCTGTAGAGAAGACCCCGTTAAAGGTACCAGGATGTTCTACAAGAATGTTCTACATGGATGGAAGAATGCTCTATATGAACCAGGATGTTCTACATGTTCTATTTGTCGATGCAGTTCAGCAGTCGATGTTCATCAACGGGTGACAACCTCTCCGAGCCTTTCGGGGGAGAGTTCGCTGATTTTGAGCCATCTATAAGCTCCACGGAATCCTTAGGAATGGATTAAATGGCACTCCACCTCCTTCTCTCTAAACCCACCGAGGTTAAGGGAGAATCCACAACAAGAAAGTTGTGGACGGTAGTCCTCCCAATTATTATAAATGTCCTGTAGGCTATCCATTTCATTGCAAAGCTATAGAATACAATTTAAAATAAAAACTCATGCAAGCAACGCAGGGAAGAAGACAGTTAAATTATAATATTCTAGTGCCTCAAGTAATGTCGACAGAATCGAAAATATCTCCCTCCTAGCCTATGCTCTAGGTTTGAAAATAATAATCAATATAAAATCCCTAAAATATGGTTGTTTACTACGGGGGAAACATTATAATTGTCTTACTTGATATGTTGTCGTTTCAACATCCATGGTGTCATTTCAAGTGTCTACAATATGGTTCACATCGTACGGGACTGTGGTGTTTAGACAGCTTGTCATTCATCTAAAAAGGAATACTATCTAGGAAAAAGAAATACCGCATTCAAAACCAACACACACATGCAAACCCTAATCCACAGCAGTGCACACATTCATCGTAACATCCCATCATTCGACGTGAATGCAAACACACATCTACCTCCCCATCTACCTCCACAAGCATGCAAGTACATACGCTTAACGCCCAACGCTGCAGGCAGGAAAAGGGTTCCCCCACGGAGAGGGAAAAGGGATGGAAAGGGAAATTTAGGGTACCAAGAGCAGAGAAAATAATACTGTAAACAGCAATACATTACTTAATGGCATGCGGGAAGGGTTTTGACACAACACACAGGAGGTTAGTGAAAGGGCATGCAATTGAGTTTAACTTGTTACCTAGACGCCGAGGGTGGCAAGTGGCATTTTTGTTATCTCCGAGTGTGACCCTACAGTTGTTATCCCGTATTGTCCGTGGGAAGAAGGAGTCCTTGAGTCTGCTAGTCCTGGCATCTATTTCCCGTCATTTGGTATCATCTTAAGATAACGGAGGTAAACAGCAGCACGAATTTCTCGCTTCGGAGGTATTCGAGGAATCGATCCTAGTCTGGTCGGATTGGAGCCACCATCACTACAGGACAATCATCAGATACAAATTTGTAGTCTACGAGAACATCTACTTGTACCCCGCAAACCGTCGCAAGGGCATATGGTGCAATGCACGTAATTAAGGCGTGTTAGGACACTACCCGTAATTAAGAAAAATAACTCATTCGAAAGCCACAAATTTATACAGTCCACAAACAAAACATGGTATACATCCATGCAAAAACCCTTACATGCAAACGCATAAACTACCAACTAACATACACATGCACCCTCAGATACACGTAATAACTTTGCAATGTTTAATTTTGTTCCGACATGTAAATTAAATGTTTTTAATATTTCTAAAGTGATTTTGGTTTCTTACTATAATGATTTCTGATTGTTCGGAGAAAGAATGAGTATTTGAATCTATCCGTATTGGAATCTATCTCCCTTATTTTGTCTTTGTGGTCTGATCTACCTAAGTAGTGTGGAGCCATTATTATTCCTTTTGTGTCATCGTTTAACTCGCTGGTTCTGAAACTCTCTAAAAGTCTTAAGTCTTGCTTGTTCTCTTCGTATTTCAAGTGGCTCCCAGCCTAAATCCCCTAAGAGACCTGTCACACTTGTGTTCTTATCATAAATATTTTTAATGAGTCTGGCAGATTTTTTCTGGACTTTATCTAATTCTTTTTGCCAAATTTTCTCCCAAGGATCCCGAATACTTGCGGCATGTTCCAATAAAAGACACGTGATGAACCTTGTTACAAATTTTTACCTTATGATGCCGTATCATGGCGAAACGCGTTGTACCAAACCAAAAATATTCTGTGGAAAAGTACGTTCTCTTTCTCGTTTGATGGATTCACAGAACGTCCACGGAGTGAAGCCTGACTCTCTTGGGCTTACTGCAGGACTAGCTGGCAACCCAGTCGGCAAGGAGCCGAGGAGGATACGGAGCCTGTCGCCTCGCCGATTGCGCCAACGACCGCTGGATTCGCAACGGTTGAAAAAATATCTTATTGAGCATCACTCCCATGGCGGTGGAGGCAGGTGAGGAGGGGTGAGTAGCTGATCGGGAGCGGAAGTAGGAGAGGGTCCCAGCGGAGGCGAGTGGGACGTAATTGGCCTCGCCCGAATCGAAGGTTCGCTCGGGGTTGCTTAGTTCGAAGGCGTCGTCACGAGCAGGAAGTAGTTATAACTGCGTCAATTGGACGGGAACCGCAAATTCCATTACTACCTCCAACAGAAATTCGTCAACCTCGCGAAAATATATGAATCCACGACTTTGAATGTTCGAGGTCTCGCAACAACGAAATCTAAGGCGGAATATCACTTGACTTTTCACGATGGAAATATATAATAAAAACGGCGGAGTTTCGGGGTCGACCAAAGGATCGCGTTATAAGATAGCCACCGATGTTAACTTTTCTCAGGTGTATCAAAAATTGCTGTGACATTCAAAGTACCATTTTAATATGTCATTAAATAACACGCGAATGGTATCTTCAGAAAGCTTATAATAATAACAGCGATTGGGTTCCATTCGGGCAGTATAAGTGTAATATAATTCGCCTTAATGAGAAATTATACATGTGTGTACATAACATTGGGTTGCATTTTCACTCCAAACGATGTACGAAAAAATGAGCTGGACGTGAATGGAGCAGATCTTCACTGCACTCTTTTTAGTAATTCTACGGATTAGTTTTTTTAGCAACCTCCAGACCTAACGCATTCCCTGGGGGAAGGATTAAGACTTATTTGTGGCTGGGTAACTTTGTTCCCGACATTTCTTGTGGCAAAAGAATGGGGAAATAAGGCCTGCAGAATATCCGGTTTAATCGACGCCGTTATAACCGGAGAGCGGTATGTTGGAATAATTGCAATTAACTTGAAGACACGTGATAAACCACCGATTACATGGTATCAGCGCAAATAGATCGAGGAACGCCTCCCCAAAGAGTGGGTATCGTACTTGGCCCTCCTCTAGCATCACATGGAAATCCACTGAAAAATGTCGTAATTTCCATAGAAAACAATGTAAAATGCCACAGAATCCCCCCCGGAAATCCGAGATTTCCATTAGGGTATCGGAGCGCGGAGGATGCAGCAATACCCTCGCACAGATCCAATAACGAGCAATCGGTTGGAAAAACTCCGTGCGCACCACAGAAAGCCATTGAAATATGGCGTCGTAGGTATGAAAATGTACGCATGGATTTCTATGGAAACCGCCACAGTCCTCCTCGGGTTCCCATTGAATCTTTTTTTTTTAAAGATTTCAAGCAAGGAAGGGAAACAGGACGATGTCATTCGGAATGGACGTGAAACAAACAATCGCGGACAATATATCCGCACATCCCTCGTCGATGTAACGGGAGCTCCCCACGGGTTGCGCCACATCCGAGTGGGCGGGGAGATGTGGTCGCCAGGAAGGGAGGGAGGTGGAGGAGGAGAGTCCGACATGATGCGAGGTGAAAGGAGGAGGGGGGAGTGTACGGGAAGTGCGTTGTCACAAGGGAGGTGGCCGAAAATTTGCGCAATAATTGGGACAGATATACGAAGATAATACTTCCGCAAGGCATGGAGCAGAACGGACGACGGGTGGACGGACTGCCATCGCCGCGGGCAGATTGGGTCGTCCATGCATACGTATTTGTTTCCCGCACGGTTTGGGAGTGACGAGCGCGCGATGGCGCAACACTCACTCGGACGTAGGGTGTTGACTGTTGGGTGGCGATTCTGTGATATCGATAATGTGTCCTTTGGGAGGGCATCATGGTGCCCTATCCCTATTCATTCCACTTTTTCAGTGCCCCAAGAGTTTTGAAATGTGTGAAATAAAAGAAATTTGTAGCTTTTTTTTGGAGACTCTACCCCAGGTTGTTAGTAATCTCGGACATAAAGGTAACAATTGTGGAATCGCTCGACGAATGTTATTTTAGATTTATTATCGATGAATTAGGTGTTTTATATCAGATACTTGTTTTCAAGCAAATAATTGCAGTACATATGTCATAGAAGTAAAATATTGTAGACCAGTATGTGATTATCATCATAATCAGTATTTCAATCCTCGAATTGGTTTACTGCGGCATTCCATTCTATTCTATTTGATGTCAATTCCCTCAATCCCTGATACCTTTCCTGTTTTACGTCTTTCTTAATTTGTCCTATGTACATGTCTCTTGGTCTTCACCGTGGAATCTTCCCTTCTATTTTTCCTTCTATTATATTCCCAATCAATCCATTATGCCTCAGTCTCCAATCCATCTACTTCTCCTTAGCCGTAGAGTTCTCCATATGGTTCTGTCCTCTTCTGCTCTTCTATATACTTCCTCGTTTCTCACTTTGTCTGTCCATTTAATCTTCAGCATTCTCAAGAATGATCTGGTACTTTCCCGGCGAATAACGTTTCCAAGATCATTCGGGTCTCCCACCGGGTCCACGTTCGTAGGTTTGCCGACGTTTCGACGGCCGAGTCGTCCATCGTCCTCAGGGCATGTCGTTATTCAGTTTTGGCCGCCTTATATAGTTTGGCCAAGAGGTCAGGTCACGTCTGATTGGTCGGACGCTTTCCGCCTCTTGTTTTCCGTAATCTTCCTCAAAATGGGTTTCCAAGCGTTACTGAGGGACTGAATAACGACATGCCCTGAGGACGATGGACGACTCGGCCATCGAAACGTCGGCAAACCTACGAACGTGGACCCGGTGGGAGACCCGAATAATTCAGAATTCTCCACCAGCACCATGTTTCAAAGGCTTCTATTCTCCGCTGGTCCACTTTTCCAATGTTCCAAGTCTCGGAACCATAGAGCGCCATGCTCCACACGAAAGTCTTGACGAATTGTTTCCTTTTTTCCAGCCTGGGAGGCAATTACTATGTTCTTTGAACATAGTAATTGCCTCTTCTTCAGGAATGCGTTCTTAGCTTGGGGTATTCTTCGCTTGATGTCGATCGAACTTCTTCCATCCCATGTTATGCTGCTGCCCAGGTAGATGAAGGATTCCACTTGCTCTAGTTTCACCCTTCGATTTGTGATATCTGCATTCAGCTTCTCTCTTCCTCACACAAGGATTTTAGTTTTCTTCTTGTTGATGTTCATATCATATTCCCCCAGTCCATATCATTTAGAGTTGCTAGCAGGTCTTCTCGCGTTTCCGCCACTACTGCAATGCCATCTGCAAACCGGAGCATGTTGATATCTTCTTCATTTACCTCGACTCCTTTGATACCCAATTCTTGTGTTTCTTTTGTTGCCTCTTCCAGGTATACGTTGAATATTGCTGGCGAGAGGTTGCCTCCTTGTCTTACTCCTTTGTTTATTTTGGCTTCTATTTTTCTTCCATTTTTCATTTGTGTGGTTGTTACCTTATTCTTGTAGAGGTTATGGATAATTCTTCTATCGTTGTAGTCCAATCCAAGCTCTTCTAGTATTTTAAACATCTCATTACATTCGATACTGTCGCCAGTCTTCTCTAAGTCCACGAATGCCACATATAATAAAAATATAATGTGAATGCAATGCGATTTTTACGTTCCTCATTTTTTCGGCCAGAACTTTCAAGCTGAGAATTGCCTCCCTTGCTCCTTGGTTTTTCCTGAACCCGAATTGGTTTTCCGAGAAGTTTCCTTCTATTCTACCGCTAATTATCCGAGTAAGGGTTTTTGATGCTTGTGTCACCATGTTCAATGTTCTGTGTTCTTCGCATTTATGTTTTCGATTTTGCAATCTACTTTGCAATTATACTTTTCTCAAAGTCTTCTGGGATCTTTCCGCTGTCGTAGCTATCTTTGATTATTCCATAGAGGGCATCCTTCGCTTTGACTCAGAGTACCTTAATTATTTCTCCGTTTATTTTGTCAACTTCTGGTACATTGTTGTTTCTCAGGTCTGCCACGGCTCTCTCGAATTCGTTTCTTAAAATCTGCGGACCCCGATCGTCTTTACCTACCATGTTTTCATCTTTAATTTAGCCATCTCCTAGTGGTTTGGGAGCTTGATAGAGTACTTCAATGTATTCTTCTCATCTACTCTCAATGTCTTCATCATCTATTAGTATTTTTCCATTAGCGGCTCGGATGTTTTGCGATTTTGTTTTTCTTTCCGCGAATTGCCTCTTCACTAGTTTATAAGCCTCCTCGCCATTTCCCATTTTCCATGTTGTCATTTATTTCCTTTCCTCATAGCAGCTTACTGTCCATTCCTCCTTTAGCCTTCTTACACTCTCGTATGACCTGGTTCCGTAACTGTTTATAGAGGTCTTTTTTACTCTTTATTTCATGGACTCTTGTATTTTCTTCAATCGCGTATGAGACCTCTTATTTGAGCTGTTATTCATGGTTTCTTAGATGTTTATGCCTTACTCACAAGGAGCTCACCTGCAGTTTGGGTAATTATATTCTTCATTTCTTTCCATCGACTGTCAGTGCTGGTATTTTCATCATTTCCTTCTATTTCCCTTTCGACAGCTGTGGTGAACATTTCTCTTACGCTCTTTTCTTCCAGTATCTTTGTGTTCCATCTGGGTCGTTGTGTCTCTTTCTTCATCTTCTTGTATTGCAGTCTGCTGCCCATGATCACCAGGTTGTGATCGCTATTTATTTCTGCACCTAGGTAGCTCTTAAACTTCTTAACTTGGTTCTTGCGTCTCTTCCTGACAAGGATGTAGTCAATTGGTATCGTGCTTTGTCTCCAGGAATCATTCATGTATATCTTCTTCTCGAATGTTGATCGAAGATGGTATTTACCACTACCATGTTTTCTCGTTGCAGAATTCTATCAGTCAATCTCCCGCGGCGTTTCGTTTTCCCTACCCACGCTATATCGTGGCTATATCCCTCGCTACTTCCCTCTCGTCCCTCACCGACCACAGTTCTAATCTCCTATCACTGTGAGGTTTTCCTTCCCTTTTAATGTTCCTAGAACCTCTTACAGTGGTTCGCATTCTTCCTCTATTTCCTCATCTGAATGGCCTGACGTCAGCATATACACTTCATCTACATCTACCTAATACCCCGCGAGCCGCCGAAAGGGTGTGTGGCGGGGGGTTGTAAGGGCACCACCCGTAATTAAGAAAAAAAAGCATGCAAAAGCCACTAATTTATACAAGCCACTACACTTGTACTATCGCTGTATCCGTAGGTCCTGCCTCTTACTTTCTCATCAATATCGTTTCATTATATTGCCAGCACGATATTATTTTCCTTGCCCATTTCTTCGTTAGTATGATACCTACTCATGCAATTTTCTGGTCGTCCCCCGAATATATCACCCTGTAGCCGTCGCTCCAGAAGTCGTTCGCCCCGGCCTACTTTCGCTCAATCCCAGGATGTCTACCCCCAGCCTATCCATTTCCATCTTTGTATTTTCTAATTTCCCACAAACCTCTAATGACCTAACGTTCCATATCCCTATTTGTGTATACTACTAGTATATGCACGTATTTCATAAATTTTATACCTTATTTTGTATGTATATGATAATGGGTTAAATGGAAGAAGGGCTAAATTTCGCCCAAATAAAGTCCTTCATCTATCTATCTATTCTGCATGTATCCACCTGGAATGTGATTATAGTGGATGTTAATTAAATTAGAGAGATTAAGTGTAGAACAGATAGTTTTAAGATGTCATTATTCCCACGAACGATAATGGAATTGAATAAAATAGCTTTTGTTCGACCGCGCTAGGAGGGAAAGGTGTTTTTGGTCAAGGATAGTCTGGTGTGTAACCAACCCTTAAACAAACACCCTAACAGTGACTCCCAGGATATTAAATAACTCTAAAACTATACGTCTACCATGCGAATTGAATTTAATTTTAATTGGCGCAATCAAATATTTTCATAGACAGAGAAACGAGATTTAGCAATTATGCTATAATTGCATGGACAATTGCATAAATGTCAAATAGGGTGGAAAATATACAATTAAATTACATAGAGAGAATGGTAGGGGACAGGGAAATATTCACCGACCAGTCAAAATATATAACGTCTTCCGCTATTTACCTGTAATTACGAGTGGAAAATATTATAATGATCGCGATAATGGCACACCCTAAATGAGTTTTGGCTAGAAAAATGTGCGTCCTGCTCGCTCGAGAGACCAGAGATTAAGTTCATCTTCTTGCCACTTAGACATGCTCTGAGTTAGTCAATCGAATCCCATCAACTTGGTAACGATGCCGTTTTTTTCCACATACATTACGACAAAATTCCATCATGGTCCATTCGTTAGGCACTAATCCGAATGCAACCATTTCAGAGAGTAAAAATCATTCGCCTTGACCGGGATTCGAACCCGGATCCCTCGATATCCGGCCGAGTGCTTTAACCACTTAAGCTACCGAGACGTCCTCTTACACTCTGAAATTTTTTTCCCCAATCCGGACACCACACGGGATTGTTATTAAAATCAAATGGTAATCCGCCAATTGCTTAATTTACATTTTCTTCATCGATTTAACTTTATTGTGCGACAAATAATGCGGTGTTTGAGAAAAATGGGCAGAGAGTTCGGCTACTGATCCGTGGACTCAGGTTTGAATAAAGGTGAAACTTCGTGCCCCCCCCCCTCCCCTCCCCCTCCCTTCCCCCCGTCACCAAACTTGGTGATTTTTTTAAGGCACAAGCCCTTCCTGGAAAACCACAGGTAGTACATTTGAAAGGATCCTCACCACCCTACTTGCGTGAATGCCTAATGCGTGAATTTCAAAAGACTTTCAATTGGCAAGGGGTTATAAAGTCACACCCATCAAATTGACCCTCACACCGATTAGAGTGGCATCAAGGTTCCAACTGCGAATAGTCGCCAATTTCTCCGTCAATCACGCTGGAAGTAAGTATGGAAAAAAAACGGTTATGGATTAAGTGACAGAATGACGTCACCGAAGCTCTATGAATTGAGCCGAAGTGGAGGAATAGATAACCTTCCAAGTTTTCCCTGAAGTAACGTCTACAGAAACGAAGTACATCAATTCTATGACTGTAGGAATGAATATCCGGAAAGGTCTGAAAAAAGAGAACTCGCCTCATGAATTGTGTCTCATGAAACTGTATCGCCCCATCATCTTCCTTGAGTCTGGTAGAACAACACATTCATGCTGAGCAACTATGAATTTCATTCAGCGTTTTAATTTTAAGTAGAGTGGTGTGGCCATGGACGTGAATTGTAACCTTGAAACCTGGTTGATTTCTTCCGCTCTGACTGTAGGATTGACGTCCTTTGGCCGAAAGGGCGGAATAGCAATCTGAGTTGCGAGTAAAGCTTATGACCGTGGACCGGAGGACCTTGGATGAAATCCGACTCTACATTCCACTCCTCACCGTTCATTCCAATCTGTGTGAGTTCTCGTTCATCGGTTCTTCCTGGAATATCGCAGCCCAGGGAAAGGAGATGACCCACGAAACGCCCATATGTCTTGGACCCTAATATAAAAAGTGAATCCACCTTCATCAAGCGAAACGAACGCTTTGGTTGATTACACCCGTGTTGTGATGTCATTATTGCGTTGAAATGCATTTTGAATTGATCAATCAGAAGCAGAGTTGAGGATAACTGTCTTCAGATTCTGTATATTTTTGCGTCGGAAACGACTCTGCTGTCTTAGTTCTCAGAACAAAGGGAACCATCAGATGACTTCCATGGAAATGTGCCATTTTTCTACAGATTCCCGCGGGATTTCTTGTGGATATTCCTAATAGGATGAACCCTGGACACTCATATTCTAACCACTACTACTTACAATCTTCTACTTACCAAAATCTAGCTTGCACGATATTGGATCAATTTCTTACTGCATCCTAAGGTGCAATTATTTGCTATGTTACGGCAAATGTAATTGCATGCATGCAAAATGAAAAGAGGTAGATATGTATTTGCATGCGTCTAATGTGATAGGATTTTTCTATGAATGTTTGCACCACTGTGGATTTGGGTTTGCATGTATGTGTTGGTTTTGAATGCGGTTTTTTTCCCTTTTTTTGGTGGTGGCCAAACACCCCCCCCCCCCCCGCCACACGCCCTTGCGGCGGCTTGCGGAATTTTATGTAAATGTAGATATACTAATTGTGCCAAGAACCGACCGTCCAGCTCTTTGTAACTAGGGTTAAGGCGATTGGGAGGGTATGAATTGGTTACAACCGAGAAAATGCGAGAATCTAATTTTTATTTCAGATATACAAAAATATCGAGAGCAAGTATCGAACGAGACGTGTGATTTAATATTTCAATCTTCTGCCTTTATTAGCATTAATTGGTTCCGAGTGAAATTTGAAAATGCTGCACAAATACGTTTTACATGGATTCATAAAAAAAATAAACTTCTTCGGTGGACGTCAGCACAAATTAAAACGGTATCTCTTGGAGACCAAGTAACTGGAATCACCTTATTGTCCATAGCTGAACGAAGTGAAATGAAGCAAACGCAACCAACGCTACATGAGGTTCACCTGTCTGGAGATCTAAGAAAAGGATGATTCACTAAATAGCATTGAATTTAATTTCACCATTTTTCTCGCTTGTACGTACTTGTCAGACGACTGGGGAAAATTATTTGTGGGAGTTAACTCAGTTAAGCATTATTTATTTTGTTAAAATATATTTAAATTTTAACTGTGTTATGCGTTCAAATGTATCGCCCGATAAAACTAATTTCAGAAAATCAGAATCAATATTCAGGTTAATCAACAAGTCAATTAAAAAATATTTTTCCACTTGCAGAATCTCAGTTAAAAATTTTGGTCAATGATTGGCAGTGGGATGTTGAAGACTGTGATAGAGGGGAGAATGTTAGGCAAACGAGAAAGGGAAGGAATAGGATAAGCATGTACATCTACATCTACATAATACCCCGCAAGCCGCCGCAAGGGCGTGTGGTGGGGGGGGTGTTAGGATGTAGGATGAAATGAAGGGGGGGGAAGGATTTTACGGAGATGAAGGGGAGCTTGTTGAAGAATGGGATGTTGGGTTGTGTATTGTTAGGAGAGACAAGAGAATCATTGGGTAGTTGGTGTCCATACAAGACCTAACTTAGTCGGTAGATTACCAATAAAAAAAATCTTTAAAAAATCAATGCAGAAATTACCCCGCAGTTATATTTATCTAAATTTAACAGAGGTGTTTTGTCAAATTTGAAGTCCTCTTGTTCTACGTGTATCACCTTTTGATTTGCATTGACACTGAATATCATTCTCGGGAAAATCCCCATTCATCAGACGAATCATTATAAAACTTGATAATTTAGAGTTCAAATCAATGCGAAATTCCGAGTCCGCTATGCGTCCAATTCATTTTCTCAACAACATAAGAGCGTTGCTTTAAAATACTGGCAGAAATGTAAGTGAGCGAATTGAGAGTTAATTGAAAAGTTAACCTTTTAACGAAACGCGTCATTAATTTTTAACGCGTCACTACCCTAGTCTGTAGGTCAAAGGTTGTAAGGGGCATGCTTCCTAATTTCCAAAAAGAAATCGATGCACTCATGCGATAATCGAACACCATAGTTTCGATGGCCATTCCATATTCTCCTAACACTCGTGCCGCTTTCATCCGCCATGAACACTGAGCGACGTGGATGGAAGCGACAGCAGAGGGGAGTTCACCGCTTGGAAAGGCGAACGCTCTCTTGGACGAGGTCCCGGAGAAAGCTGGCGTTAATATTTTGCACGGGTGCCATCAAAGAGACCTCAGCTCTACGTGGGCGCGGCAGCGGTAGCCAAAGGCAGGGCGGAACCATCTTTCGCCTCCCTTCTATCAATTCCCACCCCTCTCAGGTAACACGCTAGTCTGTCCGAGCGTGCGTGCAAATGGAATGACGAAATGGAACCCCGCGGAAGGAATAGTACGGCACGACAGAGCAGCTCCCAAGGATTCGCCAAAATGACTCCGTTTCAAGCCTGGTGCACGCATCCGTGCGCGAAGTGGTGGCTTCATTCGGTTTCGATTCGCCCGCCGAAGCTGAAGGGGACTGATGCGAGGCGATGAGGAGATCGAGCAGGTAACTGTAGAGAGAAAATGGCATCGCCTATCACGCACCGGTAAATCCAACCCTGGTGGAAATCATCCCGAGACTTCCATGGAAGCTCATGAAAATTGTTTACAGTCTTCATGGAAACCAATTGAAACTGAGGCCGTTTCCAACGGTATTGCATAGAAAATTAGAGGCGTTTACGAGGAGGGAAGAGAAAACACTCAATGTTCGAAAATTATCGAATCGAACCATCGCACTCGCGATGGAATGGCTATATCCCTTCCGTAAATAAAGTCCGAAAATCTAATATCAAGCCATACTTCATCTGGCGTACATGTTTGAGCACTGCGGTACATATAAGTGTATGTAAGATTCTTGCCAATTCGAACCTTTTCACTTACCCCCCATGGACGTTCAATTCCAGGAAAGTTTAGTGCATTCAATTTTCGGACACTCCTAGAAGATTCATTTTTTTATATGCTAGTGATTTTATTGCACTATATTCCCTGAATCTGTTTGTGTTCGATTAAGGAACCGTACTTTCTATTCCTTCCGACATATTACCGATCTCAAGCACTCATCTTTTACCTATATCGACCAATGTATTTCGATTTCTTTTTTAAATACTCTAGCATCATGTTAAAAAAAAATAAATTCAAATATAACATTCACAATCGGCATAATATACAGTAAAAATACGAAATTCCATGCGCGTATCCAACTTGATTATTCAGCTACATAAATAGACAAACTGACGCACTAGGGAAGGACAGTATGATATCATGAATTCGGCGCCTCAATTATTTGAAAAAATAAATTTACAAATTAAATGTCCTTACATTAAACATCATTATTTTATTTAAGTTCACGTGGCGTTTTATAAACGTTTATGAGGTGGAGAAAATAAATTAGTTTTTTCCAATGATGCACTTTCATCAAACATTTCATAAGGAATACTGTTTCAGTCTTCAGTAGCAGTATCTATTATGGCCAATAGGGGCCAAATATGATTAAAGAAGCACCAATTGACACGGATAAATTTTCTTAAATGATTGGAATCGGATTAAAATAATATTGTTCATAGAAACCATTAAGTCAATACATTTAAAAATTTAAATTCTACAAATTAACCTTTATTTATTAATAGGTTATGAGCATTATTATTATTGGTAATCTACCGACTAAGTTAGGTTTTGGAAGGACACATGCTACACAATGGTACAACGATAATTCCCTTGCCTTTCCCAGCACAGTCATTCTGTCATTCAACACTTCATTAAAACCGTCTTCAATTCTGCATAATTCCTGCCTCCCTTCATTCTGCCCAACACCCCTATCCTATTCCTGCCCCTTTCTCGCTTGCCTAACATCCTCTTCTCCAGCAGTCTTCAACATCGCAGTACCAATGAAAATGCTCAGCATCCATTTTTCCTATCTGCTTATGATTTCTCTCAACAATTCCCTCTCATCTCCCACCATACCCAACACTTCCTCATTTGCTATCCTTTCTGTTCACTTCACCTTTTCCATCATTTTAAACATCCATATTTCAACAGCCTTCAATCGAAGCCTATCATCCTGCTTCAATGACCACGTTTCCGTACCGAACATAACCACGCCACACATAAAAGTTTTGACGAGCCTTTTCTTGTGAACTATTATTTGCCTAACGTAATTCTTCTTAAAGTAATCATAATCATGCTCTCCATCAACTTATTGATGACACTAAAGGAATTATAATGGCCCCACACTACTTAGGTAGATCAGACCACAAAGATAAAATAAGGGAGATAGATTCCAATACGGATAGATTCAAATACTCATTCTTTCCCAGAACAATCATAAATCGTAATAGTGAGAAACCGAAGTCATTTTAGAAATATTTAAAACATTTAAGTTGCAAGTCGGAACAAAATTCAAAGGTTGTGCATGTGTATGTTTGTTGGTGGTTTGTGGGTTTGAATGTGTGTGAAAGGGTTCTTACATGAATGTTTACCATGCTTGGTTTGTGGGCTATAAATTTGTGGCTTCTGCATGCGGTTTATTTTCTTTCTAAATTACGGGTGGTGCCCTAACACCCCCCGCCACACGCCCTTGCGGCGGCTTCCGGGGTACTGAGTTGATGTAGATGTAGATGATCTTGGAAACCACTTCAGCCGCGTGCGAAATGAAACCTATGGCTCTGTAGTCCTGACATATGGCTGTCCTTCCATTTTTTGGAATAGGAAGTATCACCGATTTGAAGAAATCTTGCTGTAAAATTCCTTCCTCATAAACGCTACGAAGGAGTCCTTAAAAAGTTTTCCTCCCACGTTTTCCCAAAGTAGTTTCCCGAGGATGTTGTCTACCCCCACTACCTTATTTGATTTCGCTTCCCTTATTGCCTTATGCTTAGAAATATCTCGCCACGTGTAAGCCTGGATCAAATCCATCTCCAAGCACGTCACATTCTCTTTCTTGTATGTCTAACCTAGCTGGTCTAATTTATTAACCATCCAGTTTTTTCTATATATTCCTTCCATTTTAGATCTTGCTAAGTTCCGTTAATGCTGTTCCTGACAAATCTTTGATTGTTTATGCAGCTTTTCCCTTCTCACTTCCTGACAGTACTTTCACCTTTCTGTCCAGCTCACCAATTTCACCCTTCCTCTGCAAACTTTCCATGTCCTCGCACTGCGTTTTCCAGCGCGCTAATTCTGCTCTATTCATAGCCGTCTCCATATGTTATTCAAAAATCTGTACTTCCTTCCATCTAATTTTGTATTTACATACTTCAATTTTCTTCTTTCGTCCATCTTTCTAATTATCTCGCCCGTAATCCATGGTTTCCAAGTCCTTATCCTAATTCCTAAACCTATCGTGTAATTTACGACCCTCAATATAAAAATTACGTCATTACTCTTTAAACTCTCATTCAAATCAGATTGCAGCCTTCTTTGAACACTTAGCCCCGCCCTGACTTCTCTAATTTTGCATCATTACAAGTGACCTTTTGCGAGTCACTTGTACAAGTGAGTCCTTTTCTTTCGTGTTGGCTGAATCACGTCACACTGGATCGGGGGGGAGGGAGGCAAGGTGGAGGAAGAAGCTTGAATTGCGTGGGGGGATGCTGTTCGTGAGGAATTGAGTGGAGAGGCGAGAAAAGAGGTAGCGGGCATTGAGAGAGGTTAATGGCGGAGAAGGGAAAAGTAGTTGACCCGAAAGGGCTTGGGAGGAACGCTTCGCTGTTGCTATGGCCAATGAAGAGGTCGTAAAATCGAATTTTCCATGGTTGCAATGCTTTTACACTTCTCGGAGTGATACGAATGTGACGAAATGGGTGCAGGCGCCATCTGGGATTGAATGAAACTCAACAGATGCCCGAATAAACTTTTTTTAAACATTTTTTTCATCCCCATTTTTACACCTAAAACCATGATAAAATAATCGACAGGCCACATCTATGGGTGACTGTAATGCACGCTTGTAACTTTCACCCCCTGCCACACACCTTTTTTGGTGGCTCGCAGGGTATTTATGTAGATGTAGATGTAAATTTCTTTCAAAATGCCCCACTGCCCGACGAAAGGGCTTGCAGGACATCATCAGAGCAGTAAACATGAAAACAAAGCGGAATGCTGTAAAAAGTAAATGTTTCGTTTATTTATTGATGTTTCGCGCCCATTCATCCACGGGTTGGGTGTAGAGTAAACAAATCCTTAGTTCTATTTGTAACATAGTCAAAGTTGATTAAGTTACGCAAGTTGATTAATCCACTTAATAGTAAATTTCCACGAAAATAATTTAATCCTTTTCAGACACATTCTTTTCAGGTTTATTTGTATCAACCAATGTCAAAAGAGTTCATTTTGTGTTCGTGTGAGTGCATATAACCCTAGGAGAAGGCTAGGGAGGTAGATGTGTGTTTGCATGCGCGTCGAATGATGGGATGTTTCTATGAATGTGTGCACTGCTGTGGATTGGGGTTTGCATGTGTGTGTTGGTTTTGAATGCGGTATTTCTTTTTTCCTTTTTTGGGTGGTGACCTAACAACCCCCGCCGGCTGCGGCGGCTTACAGGGTATTATGTAGATGTACAACCCCTAATTTCTGGCAATATTTTCCCACCTACGACACAGTGCCGGACGGGGATTATTACGTATATCGGCTTCAGAAGTTTACAATGTTTTTGAATAAGTAATGTTTCACTATTAATGCTATGCGATGATACGAGGTTGGTATAAAAAGTATCGGGAAAAATTTGGAAAAAATTATATTTGTTTAAGATATATAAGAAGGCTAAGCTAAACATTAAAATAGGAGGGGAAAAAATAGAGCAGGTAGAACAGTTTACGTATCTCGGAAGTGTTTTGGACCAACACGGTCAAAGTAGTAGGGACGTAAGGAGAAGAATTTTGAGTAGGGAGGTTAAGAAAAGACTCGTAAAAACTCTGATATGGAGCGTAGCTATGAACGGCGCGGAAACGTGGTCGCTGAAGCAGGAGGATAGACGTAGGTTGGAGGATTTTGAAATGTGGGCGTGGAGAAGAATGGAGAAGGTGAAATGGACCGAAAGGAAAACAAATGAGGAAGTACTGGAGATAGTGGGTGAGGAGAGGGGTTTGTTGAGAGAAATCCTATGGAGGCACGAAAAATGGATGAATGGCGTATTGAGCGGCAGTGGGATGTTGAAGAAAGTAATAGAGGGACAGGATAAGGATATTGGACGGGATGAAGGGAGGAAAGAAGTACACAGAGATGAAGAGGGACCTGATGTAGTTTAGGTTGCTCGATTGGGTTTTGTTTGGAGGTACCAAAAATTTATTTGATAGTTGTGTCCATCCAAAAACCTACCTTAACCGGTAGATTACCTAATAATAATTGTTATATTGCCTCGAAATTCTTCAAAGTATCCCTAGGATGTTGACACACTTTTGCCAGTGGTTTTTCCACGATTCGAAGATTCCCTGGTAGGCGGATTCAGGAAGGTCCTTGAGGCTACTTAAGGAGGTTATGGATAATTGTTCTGTATTTGTAGTCCATACCAGGCTCTCCTAGTATCTTGAACATTTTGTACCATTCGAGATTGTCGAAGGCCTTCTCCAAGTCCACGACGGCCACATATACGAGAATGGCTTGTTTACATGGATCAATTTTTTGACCAGTATCCTCAAGGAGGATTGTCTCTCTTGCTCATCGGTTTTTCTTGAATCTAAATTGGTTTTCTAGGAGGCTTTCTTCTACCTTTCCTTCTATTCCTCGGCTGATTATCCGAATACGTATTGTCGATGCGTGATAAGTTAGGCTCAATGTTCTGTGTTCTCCACATTTATCTGTTTTCGGTTTCTTCGGTATTGCAATCATTACACTCTTCTCGAAGTCCTCAGTTCTTCCACTGTCATAGATATCTTTCATTATTTCAAATAGGATATCCTTTGCATTGGCTACGAATGGTTTGATAATTTTTCCGTTTATTTCATTAATTCCCGGTGCCTTGTTGTTCTTCGGGTCTTGGACAGCTCGGTCGAATTAACTTCTCAGTATCTCCGAGCCCTGTTCGTCTTCTTCTATCAGGTTTTCTTCTTCAAGTAAGTCACCTTAAATTGGTTCGGGCCCTTGATAGAGATCTTCAATCTATTCCTTCAATCTCTTCCCGATGTCTTCATCTTTTGTCAGTATCTTTCCATTAGCATCAAGCACGTTGTGAGATTTTGTTTTTCTTTCTCCGAATTATGTCTTCACCAGCTTATAAGCAGTTGTTCCCTTATGTTGTCATTGATTTCCTCGAAGCAGCTATCTATCCATTCTTCCTTGGCCTTCTTGCACTCTCGTATGACCTGGTTCGCAACTTCTTGTAAAGGGCTTCTTCAGTTTCATTCCTTGGATTCTTATATTTTCTTCTTTCCTCTATGAGGTATCTTATTTCAGCTGTTATCCATGGCCGTTTGGTTGGCGCCGTCTTACTCACAAGTTGTTCATCTGTTACTTTGGTTATGATATTCTTCATTTCCTTCCATCGTCCTTCTATGCTAGTCGCTTTTATTCCTTCTATTTTTCTGTCAATGGTCGGGATGAACTTTTCTCCTGTCTGCTTTTCCGCCAGCATTTTTGTATGTCATCTGGGTTCCTGTGTCACTTTCTTAATTTTCTCGTATCGCAGTTGGCTGTCGATGACCACTAGGTTATGATCGCTATTGATATCTGCGCCGGGGTAGCTCTTGCATTGCTTAACTTGGTTTCTGTATCTCGTTCTCACGAGGATGTAGTCAATTTGGTATCTTGCCCTGTCCCCTGGCATCTTCCAGGTGTGTCTTCTTCTCAAAGCTGAAAAATAAATTTATGTTGCTCGAAGAGGGTGTTTCCCACTACCATGTTCTTCTCCTTGCAGAATTCTATCAGTCTCTCTCCCGCGGTGTTTCGCTCTCCCAATTCGAAGTATGCCACGCTACTTCCCTCTCGCCCCTCGCCGACCACAGCGTTCCAATCTCCCATTACTACGAGGTTTTCCTTCCTCTCTAGAACCTCTAGTTCTAGTTCCTAGAACCTCTTCCAGTTGTTCGTATACTTCCTCTATTTCCTCATCTGAATGGCTGGACGTAGGCACATACACTTATGCTATACCGTATCCGTAGTTTCTGCCTCTAACTTAATCATGAATATCCTTTCATTAATATGCCAGCACGATATTGTTTTTCTTGCCCATTTCTTCGTGAGAATGATGCCTACTCCTGCGAATTTCTGGTCGCCTCCCAAGTATATCACCCTGTAGCCGTCGCTCCAGAAATTGCTCGCCCCGGCCCACTTAATTTCGCTCACTCCTAGGACATCGATTCCCAATCTGTCCATCTCCATCTTAGCATTGTCCAACTTCCCGCACGCTCCCAATAATCTCACGTTCTATATCGCTATCCTGCATTTGTCTACCTTGACTGATGTTCCCCTCCCGTTAGTCCCCACCAGGAGATCCGATTGGGGGACTATTTTACCTCCGGAAGATTTTACTGGGAGGAGTACCATCACATCTTATCTTGAATGAAAGGCTGCGTCTGATAAGGGTCCCATATCCTAGCAGCATATTCTAAATGGGCAGTAGCATAATAGCATATTTATGCATTTTTTAACCAGCAACTATTGAGAACGAATTGATTTCATTCGTCTTATTTTTACTGCGAACTCCATAGAGTTCTTCCTTGCCTTGCTCTCCTGGCGGAAAGCCATGGTATCTCTCTCGTCTGAATGCAAGGTACAAAATATAGTTCATTAGCATTAGAAAAACATTTTCAACCAACTCGCCTGACTAACCACCCCACCCCGCCGCCCGTCCTTACTGAGGGAGCGTCCCTCTCCTCAACTTCAAGGGGGCCCTCCCATTCTTTGCAATCACATCTCCAACGACCCCCCCCCCTTCAGCAACTCCCTTCCTCCGCCTCTTCATCCACCCCCATTGTCCCCTCCTCAGCCGACGTCCCTCACCGATGACTGCATTAACGAGCTCGCTGACCTAATTCAAGCACGACAGACCTCGAACACCAAATTTCTTGGGCTAGAATATTTTCTCCTGCTTCGACTCGCGTACTTTCCCCCGTCCGTGACATGCAAGCGGATCTGCCATCAACATACAGCACTCTTCGGACGGTAGGCACCCTTCCGGCCGCTTACCGCCCACGCAAACACCCGACCCGTTTCCCTCCCCACCCGCGACACTACCTCCGAAGGACAAGTAAGAGAGATCCACAACCTTCGCCGAAAGCGAGCACAATGAACCCTCTCGGACACGCGCAGTGGTGGTGCACAGCTAAATGTCGCTCTGGCAAGGAAAAAAGGTGAAGCGAAATAGTTCCGTGGAATACAAACGCTTGACTAACGCGGGTGTCTGTTACGGTTTCACGTCCATCCGCTCACAAAGGATGTACGAATAATTCGAAATGTTGTTGTGACAGTTAAACAGTGGATATGGGAGCGAAGTTTTATTCATTCTGTCGCCGCACCCGACAAACACGCAGCGAAGGAATTCCACCAAGTGCTCCCGGAAAGAATTTTGCCGTCGATGAAAATGTTTCTGGGCTCCAGTTATGTTTTAAATGAAACTGACGCTGAGACCACATTTGGAATATGCCTCAAGGATTTGGGATTCTCGGGAGAGAGCGTTGTTAAGAGAATTAGATATAATTCAGAGAAAATTGGTTGGTTTTGAATGCGGTGTTTCTTTTTTCCTTTTTCTTTTTTCCTTTTTTTGGGTGGTGGCCTAACACCCCCCGCCACACGCCCTTGCGGCGGCTTGCGGGGTATTATGTAGATGTAGATGTAGATGAAAATCCGCCAGATTCGTCATAAATTCTTACGATAAGAAGACGAGTGCGACTTTCCTTTTAGTGGAATTAGGCTCGGAGCCGCCGAAGATTCTAATACATTTACATCTACTTAATACCCCGAAATCCACCGGAAGGGCGTGTAGTGGGGGGTGTCAGGGCACCACCCGTAATCGAGGAAGAAAAGAACCACATGCAAGAGCCACAAATTTATACAAGTCACAAGCAAAACATTGTATACATTCATGCAAAAATCCTTATGACACACATATGGGAACACAAGATCTCCCAACATACACATGCACCTACAAAAATAAACCTGATGGCATTGCAATGTTTCATTTTGTTCCGAATTGTAAATTAAATGTTTTTACTATTTCTAAAGTGACTTTGGTTTCTTACAATTATGGTTTCTGATTGTTTTGGGAAAGAATGAGTATTTGAATCTATCTGTATTGGAATCTATCTCCCTTATTTTATCTTTGTGGTCTGATCTACCTAAGTAGTGTTGGGCCAATAAAATTCCTTTAGTGTCGTCGTTAATCTAGTTTCTTTTGAGTCTTTCTAAAAGTTTAAGTCTCGCTTGCTCTCTTCGTATTTCAAGTAGCTCCCAGCCTAAAATTTTATTAATTTTAATTAATATAAAATTTGTTCCCTTTTTTGGATGGTGACCTAACACCACCCGCCACACGCCCTTGCGGCGGCTTGCGGGGTATTATGTAGATGTAATAGAAATATGTATTGCATATGCGTAAGTTACTATGGGTTTTGCATTGATATATACATCTATTTAAATGACCATTCGCATTTTTTTACTTGTTTTGACTGTGGCTGCAATATATTTCACGGGTGATAAAACCCCCCGCCACACGATCCCCTTGCGGGGTCACGTGTAGATGTAGATGATGCTGGCCCTGGATTTCGTATTTCAAAAACTAGTTTCTAGGTTCATTTTTAAGTCAAACTATTCCCGATAATAAATTTCGATCCATTCAAAACTGTTTCTGAAATTTCCTGTCTTTGAAACACCTCCGCCGTATTCCGTAGCGGTGGGATTTCAGGGTACATCTGCCGGCCGGACATCGAGGTATCCCGGTTCGAATCCCGGTTAAGGCGAATGAATTTTACCCTCTGAAATTGTTGCATTGAAATGCATGTTAGCGGATGACTCCGTTAAAAGTTACTGTTGCGGCATCTCCCGCAGTTTCTTGAAGGTTACAAGGGTTTTTGCATGAATGCATACAATGTTTTATTTGTGGCTTTTGCATGCGATTTTTTTTCTTTCTTAATTACGGGTGGTGCCTTAACACCCTCCGTCACACACCCTTGCGGCGGCTTGCCGGGTATTAAATAGATGCAGAAAACAACGTTTTACAATTCTAACTCCTCCACGCTGGACGCGATCCAATTCGCAATAATTCCAACTTCATGAGGATCCCATATACTAGCACCATATTCCAAATGAGGCGTAACCAGCGAAAGATAATATTGCTCTTTAATCTTTTCGCCACATTTCCCTAATAATCTTCCAATTAACCCTCATATATTATTAGTTCGTTTGCATATTCCCCATTTCACCAAGGACAGGTTATGGGTGAGACTAACACCTTAGTATTTGCGAAAGAAAATACTTTGTTCTTCCACATATAATTTTATTAATCACAACCTGAGTTTCGACTTACTACGTCATTATCAGGTGAAGTGCAGAAGGTACAAGGAAGTGCTTTATACACTAGACACTGTGGAGGACAGGGGAGGCGCAGGTAACTGCGAGGAGGGAAAAGAGAAGGGAAACTTGGTGAGTGTGTGTGCATGAGGCGTGGGATTAGGGGGAAGGCAGTTGGGCATGGCGTCAGTGGGGAAAGGGACTGTGGAACAGAAGGATGTCGAGGAGGGGAGAGTGGAAGGAAAACATTAAGTCATTAACCAATATACCCTTATAATGAGGGTTCTTGGAAATTTCGAAATGTTCCAAGGCATCTTATCTTAAGCCCTTCTTCTCCGAAAGCATAAATCTTAAGAACAGAGTCACTTGTGTGGTTATTGTCCAGTAGATTCTTGGCAAAATGGGGCGAAGAAACCCCCGAGAAGGACGAAGGAAAGGGACGAAGAATCCCCCATAATGCCAATCGCCTCCTTTTCCCTCTCCCCCATACTGCATTTACTGCTCTGTGGTCACTAATTCCTTTCATAGTTTCTATATTTAGTACTTTTTATGCTATGTTCGTCGTTAGCAAGTCGGGAATGTTATCGCTGACAGTTGGTGAAATGACAAGTTGGTGCATGGTGTTCAGCGTAAAGGAATTCAATAAAGATTCGCAGGTATCTTTGTCTTAACTCCCCGTTTTAAAACTATATGTTTTCCAATCAATAGATGGGATGTCGAAATATCCACCGGTTATAATAATCTCACGATCTTTGTCTTGGAATGAAAATTTTTTCAGTTGCTTGTCTAGTTCTAGTATTGGATAACATTTTTGTCGTCCCACGTCCTCTAAACTTCGCAAAAAAAATAGTGTCTTTTGAATTCAGGACTTTTACTTGAACACAAAACTGCTGTCTGAAATTACCTCAGCCCTGCCGACGCAAGAATTTTTACGTGCAATAGAGACATGTACATAATACCCCGCAAGCCGCCGCAAGGGCGTGTGGCGGGGGAAAACGCCCCCCCGTTTCTATTTGCTCTATCATTTCATCGCCGAAGCATTTCGCGCATAATGTAAGAATTGCGCAAAGTGTACCAGGCAGAGTTTTCACCGGCAAAGTTACCGAAGAAAGGAAAACCGGCGGGCTAAGATCAGAGCATTAGCTCATGAAGTCGGTAAGATTTTGGGAGTTGTTCACACTCAACCGACGAGGAAAAAGCCTCTTCCAGCAAGCATTTCTAGGACTACGGTGCTTTTTCATAGAAGGTGGCTTTTTATGCGAGAAGACGGATCAAATCCAGCAGGAACAGTCCGGGGAGGCTGGTTACTGATTTTCGGAATCTTTCGGGCGAACATACAATGGAACAAACACCCTTCCGTGGGCACATCTAGTTGGCAAACTCGCGAAATTTGATCATATTCGTACCTTTCTGGAATTCTTATAATCGGCAACACGTACAATACTTTATGATTGACCATCGATTATTTCCCGCTTTGATGATTTTATGAGTTTCACAAACGCGAATACACATTAATTAATTGTGAAATTGTTGCATAAATGATAATTGAAATATCCACCGAACCAGCAATCAATTAATATGGGTGACCATTATGACTAATCTTAAATGTGAATTAGTTAATTCAATGCTTTGGTTGCTGGTCGAGAGACTGAGAATCAACAATAGGTTGGTTAAATTAGGCCATAGTTGTGTTGACTATCTTCTACTTCTATGAAATACCCCGCAGGCCGCCGCAAAGTTATGTGGCAGGTGGTGTAATGGTACCAGTACCGTGTAGCAACCACGTCATATTCACATTCCTTTACTTCTAATTTCTCTATTTGTTTGTGTAGTTTTTGGTTCGGGAGAGAGTAATGTTCCACTGGACGACGGTTTTCTTTTTTTTCAATCCTTTGACAAAATATAGAATCCTACAAACAGAGATATGCATAATACAAAGAATGAATGAATAAATATAAAATATATTTATTTATTTATATGTGTGCATATATATACATTTCTATATATATACACACACATACATACATTTACGAGCAATTTGACTTTGACCCTCCGCCACACGTCCTTGCGACAATTCAAATTCAAAATGTTGTATGTTTATATTTATAAGTACTGGTACATAATAACAGGTAACACATATCAGATTTTAACAGACATAAAGGAACACGGTACAAGGAAGCCCTGTCGTAGGCAGCATGTCTCTTCAGCGTCTATACGTCTTTTGCGACCCACCTTGCGGCGACTGGTGGGGTATTGTGTAGATGACTGTAGCACACTGTCGATTTATGCAATTGGCGACCACGAAGAAATCCCGCAGTGTTAGGAACACAAACGCATAAATTTGTTTATCCATCATGCTATATAACCACATATTTATCCGATCAAGGTGTGCGGGAAGTGTGTTTTGAGAAATCATGGATGTAAGGAGTGCAACGAAATCACCTACATGTGATTCATTACAAGAAAAATATTCAGTAGGCAGATAAGAGTCCTAGCATTCGTGAACGCGTGAGCCAGAGCCAGGATATGACAATAAAATTGGCATTCAAAGTTTTAACAAATATATAACTTCAGCATACATATTATCAGACATGAGGCAGAAAATATCTGAAATATCGCTCGGAAGGAACTCTAATCACAAGCACACTCCTCTAACGAAAGGCAAATTTAATATCCCAAGAAGAAGCAGTTCTAAAAAATGACCGATAGAGATTTTCTCTAATATTTAATTCATATTTTTATAACCTCTAATAAAAATTTAAATTTCAAAACAAATAATTGTGAATCTCTCTATTCGGGTGCTCTCATTTCTTTAAACTTCGGCACCCAATCGCACCATTCCTTAGGTCCTGCGCTAGGGATATCAGAGAAAATCCGAGTTAGCCCACGCTCTGGTTTAGTATTTTTATTTAGCATTTGTTTACAACCCTTCAAGACACCGCTAGGGTGTGTGGAAGGGAGTGAACACACCCCAGACTAATATTGACCCGAATATTTTTACCCCTCCCGCGGTCGGACCAAGTTCCTGCGACCCCTGATCGTTCGTGGAAAACATATCTAAAATGTTATCTATTCTAAAATTAATCTCTCTACTTTTACAGAATTATCTCGCCTATCGAGGTACGATGGGGGTGATAATACATTTTAAACATCAGTACTCGAGAGACATCCTTCCAATTAATTCAAGAGATTCAATATTGACTCTGTTAGTGATTCCCAGCCTAGTCCATCTAATAATTTGGTTACGCTACTCTGTTTTTCTTAACAACGTTTTGCAAATCTGGCGCCACTGCGCTGCAATTCGGTAATCAATCCAACTTCATGAGAATCCCGTTTACCAGAAGCATATTCTAAATGAGCCCTAACCAGCAAAAAATAACATTTCTCTCAAAATCTTTTCATCAAATTTACGCAGTATTCTTCCAATAAACCCTCATATTTTGTTAGCTTGTCCACATATTCCCCGTGTACGAGTTTCACCGAGGGGAGGTCGTAAGTGAGGGCAACACGGTTTGGGCGACGACGGAAATGCGGGAAGGAGGGGGGACCTGGAAGGTTTTTGAGGGAGTGAGGAGTTGATGAGGGGGTCACGGACGCACCTGGCGGGGGAGGAGAACTCTAGGAGGTGGCAACCATGAATGGGGGAGAGACGTTGCAACGCTGCGCGACTCCCGACTCTCGAGAGAAACCGCTGAGGCCGATTTGTCGTGGCTGCAACTCTTGCCGAACTGGTGCTTGGGAAACCGAAGGGATGCATAGGACGGAGACGGGGCACGTAGATTCACGACTGAAACCCAGGGCTCTTGAGTTAAGCAATTCGAGAGAAGGTCAATTAGATAGTTGGCTGTTACACTTGCAACAACCTTTTCGTTGGGTACCCAGAACAGGAGAATATGCAGTTCAACCTTAAGCTAGTATTAATTCCATGAAGCTTAAGAAAATGTAATGAAAATATAGAGAAATTCAGAGAACCTTTTCCAGGTATGTTAAAAATTATTACGAGAAGAGAATAAGAGTGATGGGTACGTTGGAGGAATGCTACATCCACACAATACCCCGCAAGGGCGTGTTGCCGGTGGTGTTGGAAAACGACCCGTGAAGTATAATGCAACCATATGTAAAACTAACAAAACCATGCCAATGCAAAATCACTCCGAGGAATATATTCATGAAAAATCTTTTTCAACTTACACACATGCAAATTCATATTTCTATTATCACTTCGGTTTCTTAGAATTATGATTACTGGTTGCCAGAAGAAAGAACGAGTATTTGTATCTATCTCTACTGGAGTCCATCCCCCTTGTCTATTCTTTGTGGTCTAAGCTATCCAAATATTTTGGAGCCTTCAAAATTCCCTTTGTGTCGTAGTTAAACTCGTGTGTTTTCTGAACCTTACTAAAAGACCCGAAGTTTGACCCGGATATTTATACCCCTATCTCGGTCGGAGAATTAATTCTGACCCCTTATCGTTCGTGGAAATAGTTTCATCTTGAATGTATCTGTTCTACACTTAATCTATCTTATTTTATTGACATGATATTGGCTACCGTATTACGACGGGAGTAATGATGCATTTTCAATATCATTGCTCGAGAAAAATCCTTCCAATTTATGCGAGACGTTTTTTCTTGGCTCAGTGAGGAATTCCCAACCTAGGCCATCTAATGATTTGTTGACGCTACTCAGTTTATCATAACAATGTTTAACATGTCTACTATGCACACGATCCAATTCGGCAATTATTCCAACTTAATGAGGATCCCATGTACTAAACCGCATATTCTGAGGCCTAACCAGCCAAAGGTAATATTTCTCTTTAACCTTTTCATTACATTTCCCCGGTACTTTTCTGACAATTTTTAATATTTTGTTATCTTGTCCATATACTCACGTGTATATGTTTCACCCAAAGAGGTCGCGAGTGAAGTTAACGAGTTCAATTAAATATTCCTGAATCATTAGACAGTTCGGGCGATAATGGCTCTTCTTTATCACACAATTCATTAGTTTGTACTTTCTTAAGATAATTCACATTGTCATGTGTCGCATACACACAGCATTTAGGTCATCTGATAAGGTTGCTGCATCCGCAAGACTACGAATTTCTCTGTACACCACTGCATGTGATACACCACATATTTTTTCCACGGACGATAAAGGATCAGAATAACATTGTCCGACCGCAGTAGGGGTAAAAATATTCAGGCCAAAATTGGTCTGGTGTGTTTTCACCCCCTGCCACACATCCTGACGGTGGTTTGCAAGGTACTAAAAAATACAAATAGGCACGTAACCTGTGTTTAAGAGGTGCACAAGGGGCGCGGGGGCTCAGCACTGGATTGAACACATCACAAAGATTCATTAGTGAAAAATTGCTTTTCAAAAACATTTATGAAGTCGACGTACGTAATAATCGCAGTCTGGCACCGTGGTGCGGGTCGAAAAATATTGGTCGAACTAGAGGGTTGTGTCCACTGAAACAAAGACGAAATAAATTCTTATGACATTGGTTAAAAAAATAAATAAACCACTGATATATTTCTTAACCCGCAATGAGCGTGTCACAAAATGTTTCTGAAAAGGAAGCAATTATTTGGGTTGAAATTTACGCGTAACTTAAACTTTTACTATGTTACAAATAGAACTAAGGATTCGTTTTCTCCGCACATTGTCCATGGATGAATAGGCGCGAAGCATGAAGAAATCAATTAAACATTTACTTTTTACAGACTTCCGCTTTATTGTCATGTTTACCGCTCTGATGATGTCCTGCAAGCTCTTTCGTCGGGCAGTGGGGCATTTTGAAAGAAATTTACGTGAAAGTTACAATCGCGCATTACAGTCACCCATCGATGCGACCTGTCAAGTATTTTATCATGGTTTCAGGGGTGAAAATGGGGAAGAAAAAATATTTACAAATGTTTATTCGGGCATCTGTTGAGTTTCATTCAGCACCAGATGGCACTTGCACCCATTTCGTCACATTCGTATCACTCCGAGAAGTGTAAAAGCATTGCAGCGACGGAAAATTCGATTTTACGACCTCATCATTGGCCATAGCAACAGCGAAGCGTTCCTACCAAGCCCTTTCGGGTCAACTACTTTTCCCTTCTCCGCCATTACCCTCCCTCAATGCTCGCCACCTCCTTTCTCGCCCCTCCACTCAATTCTCCACGAACAGCAGCAGCCCCCCACGCAGTTCATGCTCCCTCCTCCCCTTGCCTCCCTCCTCCACTATCCAGTGTGGCGTGATACACCCAACACGAAAGAGACTCGTCAACTGCAATTAATGGAAGGGAAGTTTGTTTTGGTTTAAAGGTGTTTTTTCCGCAATGACATTTGTACAGAGAAAGAAGGATATCAACTCTCAAGACGTTAACAAAAGCGTGAAGGAAACCCCGTTTTTTTGAGAAAATCCTCACCGGTGTGGAAAAGTAAACATAAGAAAGACGCCACAAAGAGGCAGCGATGGCGGAAAACGGGAGGGAAGGGTAACTTTGTTTATAAGTACACGTACCATATGATGAGAGAGGGAGGTCGAGAGTCCGCGTGATTGGCTCCTTTGCCTACCCTAGCTACCTCCCCTCATGACCTCGCTTCCCCTCCTTTCCTCCGCTGGGAGAGTGCAAGAACTCTCCACCGGTGCGTCGCTGTTGTCGCTTAATCGCTCTAACGCCGTCGTCGTTCAGTGAGCGCCGGGAGACGTGATGTAGTGCGTCAAGGGAATGCAGAGTTACGATACTTGTTGCACAAAATCAAAGAAACCTGTACATCCCAGTGATTATAATTTGTGCAACATACGTAGCGTTCGGGAATGTGATAAGCTTGAATCGGAATCACATTCTTTTGAACTTCCATCCATAAATTTTCGCCTTTGCCAAGCGAGTGAGTTAGCGTCTTTTACCAAAGCATCATCTTCCCCCGTAAGTGCCGTGTCAACAGTGCTCGCGATGCGGATGGAGATACTCTCGGCAGCGGACTTCCTTGTCCATCTCCTACGCCTCAACCAAAACAAAATGGCTGAGTCCAAGCTGGAGTTATTTAAGGCGTCATTGACGGAAGTTCTCCGTCGGCGGTACCGCGACCATTGGTTCCCCGAGAGGCCTACCCGAGGCTCCGGCTACCGTTGCCTACGAATCAACGTGAAAATGGACCCCGTTATCGCACAAGCCGGGGAGTCCGTCGGTCTTCCAGGGCCGTACTTACACAGTCTGTTTCCATCGGAGCTCACCATGTGGATAGATCCTCAGGAGGTATCTTATCGTATAGGCGAGAACGGATCCATTTGTGTTCTCTACGAGGAGAAATCAAGTCCTGACTGCAGCGAAGAGTACGTCCTGGATCGCGTTGGTGCGCCGTGCAAAGAATCCCTCCTGAGCACGTATTTATTCCTCGAAGCTCAAGGGGTGCCCTTCGAGCAAATGGCTCCATACGTCTCAAGTTGAGATGTTTTCCGAATCCCGGGAAACCTTCGAAGCTCCTCGACGACTCCCCCACCTCCCTGCCAAGATGTGAAGCCCCCACGATCTCACCCTCGTCCTGTATAAGTCACACTATCCAGTCAACTCATTGGAGAATCAAATGCGTGTTTTGACCATTACCTGGCAATGGATTACGTTGCAATCGAGAATTGGTCAAGTTTTTACATCGGTCATTTATTTCGCATGTAAGGGAAATATTTTTTAATACCAACATCGAGTGTAGATATGATAATGGAGAAATGTGTGTGTGTATGTGTGCTTAGAATATTCCTGTGATTTCATTAAAAGATAGAACAAGATGGGGTCAACAAACTGACAGGGTATGAAAATGGTACTTACTGCACCTATGGGCTGCCATGTCGCTGTCCCGAAACGGTATGTCCGTTGTATATTTCAGAGGCAAGCGAGAGACTTTACAAAGAATGAACTAACTTACATAAGGTACAAAGATAAAAATACCAGACCGTGATATTGGTAACAGTATTTCATTTCTTTTCAAGGTGTTGTAAACTAATTGGGTGGAAGTTTCGAGTAACAAAACTTTCATTTGAAATTGAATGATGATAAATAATTGCTGCATTATGACAATTGTATTGATTTTATGTAAATAAGTTTGTTTAATTCAAAATTCGCCCATGAATTTACGTACACATGATTTTTGTACAGTGAAATAAAATGTAATCTATATTTAACTGTGCTTGTAGCCCTTATTCATAATTACCAATTATCGGGGTAGATAATTAATTCTTTGCACCGGGTAAGGCGAACGGGTGGGTACCGTCGTCGCTTTTTAATTCATCAATTGGATATTATCAGTTCCTAGGAGAAATGTTCGAGTACTGACGGACCACCTCTCATCGGACTCCATCCCAAGGTAAGCCATAGGGAGAATTCCTTAATTTGTGTTGTGTCCCCGAGTGTTTTACCGCTGGAAAGAAAGGCCAAGGATATCCCTTTTGGGGTAATATACATGTATGTATGTTGATAGGTGAGGTTAAATCTCTTCTAATACTAAGCCCAACGGCGTGTGAAATTTACCTCATGCTTAGTTTGTCAAACTGGTGATTGGCATTATTATTCAATTACTAAAAGAAGATGATGAATCGTTGTGTGTGTGAGTTATGTGTTGTAATTATTTAGAAGATTTCATGTGATATATTGTGTTCTCTCCCTTTCGGTGCGATTGTTTGGGAAGTGGCAGTAGCAAACGGTAGAATAGTGTTTGCAATGCGGATTATAGCCATTAGTTCTGTTTACCCCAGGAGCCAAATAGTATTTAATGTGCCAAATCGGACTACTCGAAGAACATGCAGGATATTATAATCAACGTTGTTCTACGCACATGTGTTTTGAACGAGTGATTATGACCAGGTATGTGGGAGTATTTTGTTCGTTTACGCGAATATTACTTGGGTAATTCTTCCCCCTTATTCGTGGCACTGAAAAATGTCTCCTGTCTTAGGCCCTATTGTTAGTAATCGCAGATATTGTTAGGGCCTGGGTCGTAATTACCACTATATACATTCCATAACAATGCCATGTGATGCACCCGTATATTTACTAATAATGAGTCCGCCATCTTGATCCACGAAGCGACGCGGAATGAAGCTCCAGCCGTAATTGTTATGATTGTTGTATGGACTCGCAAAGCTGTTAATTGCAGACTGAAATTTTCTCCCGCATACATTGATTTTCAATTTTTGTTTTTAACGTTGAATAGTAATGGCATAGGAATTAATAGTTCTCACTTCCACAACAAAACTTGAATTTGTCATACTTTGTTTCACGGGATGTGGTTACAATATTTTCTATTGTACCTAAACGAATTGAAGTAAAGGAAAACATGCCATTGATTATTAATATATCGCTGAATTCTTGCCGGATATCAATGATTCATACTTTTGCTTTCCCTTAAACGTGAACAGCAACATGGCGTCTGATTTTATTGGACTTCCATGTTGATACATACTTAAAGGGAGAATGTGTATAGTTATAACTATTTGAGGAATATTGCCAGTTCTTTTAAGGTAAAATGATAGATTAGTCATATCTGTGTAAGTGCTTCGTCGAAACCCAGCTTTTAAAATTTCATTGTAGTAGTCTTCTGTCAAAATGTAAGATCTGTTATTAATTTGCTATGTGATAAAAATCCCTCAATAGGTCAACAGTCATCAAAGTAATTTCTAATAACTGTAGGATGTGACTGTTATCATCCGCGGGGATAACTTTCGGCGGTGGAATTCAAGTTCATCATGTATTGATTTTCTTCAAATGCGAGGTTGCCCCCTCGGCGAAGGTTTTTGAATCTCATGTTACTTCCATCATACTTGTGTAGTCATCAATATTCTTTCTCGCTTGTTCGCCCTTCGCTGCGGCAAATCGATAGCCATATATGGTCGATGTTAGTTAAATTTCATCCCGCTTATTTCCTTGTCGTATTCATGTTTTCCCCCATTCTGTAAACAGAAATGGACACTTTAAATCATCAAGATGGTACGGCGACCGAAAGCCTCGCCAGCTGGTTCGTGGTTGACATGAGTTGGTGGCGCCCTTTATTTTAGAGGTTAAACTTTTTGAGGAATGATTTTCCTCCAAAATTTCTTCATTCGAAGAAACCTTGGAAATAGATCGTTGCATATGTAGAGGAGACGAATTGGGACAGTTTCGTGGCGACAGAATTATCAGCGGGTGCCAGCTGATTGCAAAGCGAGGTTTGCAATAACGAAGTAGTCGGTCTTGGATCCTACGGTAAGTGTAATTAGGGGGCAGCTGTTAATAACCGTCCATCCGGTTGGGTTGGAGAGATTAAGGTGTTTCGCCATGTTACGCTTTCCTCGACCATTTCTCAGCAATGTCTCGATGGATGTCAGTATTCGATGGTTAATTGAATATAAAGGTTAAATAAACTTAGAAAAGATGTTTTGAAATGAAGATTGAAGAAGAAGAAGAAAACGGGAATTTATTTACCGAAAATAATAATTTTTTCCAGAAGATCCTTCGAAATTACAAGCATGGGTAACATCCTGAACTAAAGGGTGAATATCATATACCTTCGAAGAACACTCAGGTCGCAATGGTAACGAAATATCATCCGTCCACGTATGCACTGTTTTCTTTTGTCTGAAAGGGAATTATTATACTGTATTGGCCTTCATACGCCAGATTTAGCCTCTGAGCGAGGCTCCGATTTATAAACTTCCGTATGCGTATCCATCCCTCTTGCCTAACGGTGGTGAAAGTCCCCGAAAGCATCGTCCCTCTGTTTCCGCAGACCTGCTTCATCCAGGGAGAAGCGAGTCCCCACCCCACCGTCATGTCTTCCAAGGAGCTCTTTAAAGCACCGCCCCCTTACAGTCGCTGTGCTCCGGGAAATCCGAAGACGGGCTACGGCTCCAAGAAGCTTTCGGATGCATTGCCGTCAGCACGGGAAAACCCGTCTCCCTGCTCAACGCCCTCCCCCCCGCCGAGGGCACAGACTTTTTTTCTGTCCCAACGCACTGCCAGACGGCGTCGGAACATGGCCGTGCAACGCAGCGAGATGTGCGATCGTGCTTCGAGGGGTGGAATACGTCCGAATTGGAGAGTGAGCGAGCAAGTGTTCGTCACTCCGAAGTACACTGACGAGCGAGCCAGTCGTCGCGGATCGTTATTGCCGCTCTGAAATTTCGCCGTGTGGTGCTACGAATTCTCATTCACCCAGCCTTCTCACAGAACCTAAATCCCGATTTTCCTTCCACTTACATGGTGGGCCACTGTCATTTCTCTGCCCCAGTCAAGGTTGTTTACAATTGCTGCGCAGTTATTAATGCTTCGATTGGATAGGCGTAGGATACGCTTTGGAGAGCGCAGCGACAGTGGAGCCCAGCGGAGAAAGTGTTAGTTAAAGCATTTTCGAGAAGTTAAAGGCGATGTGCTGACTGCAGTCAGTGATAGCTCAGAAAGCGTTACGGGGAACTTTATTGGGGAACATCTGGGCGAGAAGTAAGCCAGTAGAAAAAACTGTTTCTTTTCCATTTTCGTATTTATCTCTTAATAATTTAGTATTAATTTTCTGTCATATCGCGCTTGCATCGAAGGGATTTGAAGAAAATCTAGAAGATAGTGTGGAGCAGATACATGTAAATTTGTTTCGTTCAACAGTACCTGTTACAAAAGATTAATCAATTTAGTTTTAAAATATTGAATGGATTTTTAATTTTTTGTAACCTAGCGTAGAATTAATTCCAAAACTGTGGGCATTAAATAGCGGATTAATTAAACGTTTTAGTTTTATGGTCAGGGCCGCGTTTAAGAGCGTTTGATTACCTTTAGTGGTAATCAATACGCTTCACAGGCACTAGGTAAGGTCGATAAAATAGTTTGTTGATGCGAGGTCAACTATATGCAAGTGATCTCATTCTGCATATCTGAGTCAATTCATTTTTCATGAAATCATTGTATTATACCTGTCCGGAGAAATCTACATCCTGCTGTGGAATACCATTCCGAGGTGTTTGGAAGGGGGTGCCAGGTCACCTTTGTCGTCGGGGTAATTAGTGATTAATGGTTTTGGGTATATGTTCATATTCGGCCGGCTAGAATTATTACGCAACGAATGTTCTCTACTAATCTCACGAATTTAACGATGGGAAAGGGACCTTTTAAATCGTTTCTTTCAGGAAAGAGTTTTCTTTCTTCATTTATTGGCTTCATTTTGCCTTCCCACATAATTTGGCGAGGAAATTGATCAAGTCACCATTTATCTAACTCCTATGAGTCGAGGCATGTATTCTTCAAGCCTCCGAATTGAAATGGGAAATAGAATATAGGAGGAACTATAAATCATGCAACAGTCCTGAAGTCGTTGTAGAAGTGGAAGATTCGTTGGGCCACAGGACAATTTAGTGCATTTGTGATAAACCGTGCCTGTTAGCTAATTTAATGGTATTTTTGCTGTGCAAATTATTGTTCATTTAAAGCGTTTGCACAGCAATAGAAAAATGACACGAAAAATTCCGTTTCCTCTCACAGAAATGACAAAGCAGGCAACATCGTGTCTTTGTTGCAGTTAAAAATTTTTGTGCCATCAGAGCTGAGGTAATTCCAGATAATGGTTTGCAAAGCGTTTGGTGTTCATTTAAAAGTCTTGGATCGAAAATAATCTATGCATGTGCATTTTACCGGCTGCCGAATGACAAAGGTAATGTTACAACAGATGAGCACGTCAAAAGGTTCTCATCCCAAAACAAAGATTGTGACATTATAATTGGTGGAGTATTCAATGTTCTATCTGATGATTGGAGCCCATATTAATTTGTTCATCATCATCTTCGTTTGTTCTGCCACGTGGAAGGTTCTCTCATGGTTGACATTCATGTCTTCCTGTCGTGACTCGTTATCTAGATTTTTTCATATTTTCTCCCATTCTTAACCATGTCCAACACCGAATATTCCTTTATCCATCGTCCTCTATTCCCTTCAAAGAGTAAGATTCCCTATAACATAGTGTTCAACAAGCACTCTCTCCTCACAAAATCCTCAATCCTTGGTCAGCTCTTGGCTGTTGATGTGAAAGGACGGTGGTGGTTTCAATTAGAAGTCCTGAATCCAAAAAATAAATTATGGATGCGCATTTTACAGCCCGGCGGACGACAAAGATAATTCAATACTAGAATTAGATCAGCAAATTGAAGGTTTCTTATCCCAACACAATGATCGCGACGTTGTAACCGGGGTATATTTCAGTGTCCGATCTATTGATTGGAGTACATGTAGTTCTGAAACGGTGGGTTAGAACAAAGACATCTGCGAATCGCTATTGAATTTAACTCCATGCATCAAATTGTCACTTAACTAAATAGGGGCGATTATATTCTTGATTTGTTAGCAACGAACATACCCGAAAAAGTTATGAAGTATTGACATTTTTAAAGGCATTTACCACAGGGCAGTAAATGCTAAGTTTTCACTACATGGGGTCCGAGATAATAAGCCTAAAAGAAAAACTTCCTTGTTAAAAGAAGGCGACTGAATCAAGTTACTAGTTTTAAGAAATATAGTAATCTCCGAAATACTGAGGATACGTGGAATCACTTCCTTGAGATCACGGGCTCCGGGGTCAAGAAGTTCATTCCCATTAAATTTGTAAAAGAGAACTAGGAACCTAGATGGTACAACGGGGATGTTATAAAAGCATTGTGAGGTCAAAGACTCTTTCACGCCAAGATGAAAAATATTAGGGATGATATCTTGAATGACAAAAGGATTGAGATCACTTATGATTACAACATACCTAGGGATAATGCCAAGAATTCACCAAGGAGAGAATCAGCGGGAAATTTGAAACAAAAACCGAAAGCATTTTGGTTAAACGCCAGAGAAGTTCAGGGGAATAGCCAGCTGTTTGGAAAAGGCTGATTTATTCAATTCATTCATTTCTTCTTCTTCACCGTTGTCTCACTGAATGTCTCAGATAGCTTAACAAATCGTGCTAGTTAACCGATGCTCAAAATTGAAATATCATATAATGGAATAGAACGTTTGCTGAAACATATTCGGCCTAGTAAATCCTCCGGACCCAATTAAATACTCGCCCGCTTCGGAAATTGCGCCGTATCTAGAAATCATATTTAAGAAGTCGCTGTAGATCTCAAGGTTCCCAGAGATTGGAAAACGGCTAACATAACACCTTTATTTAAAATCGAAGGCAAGGAGGAACCGAGCTATTACAGACCTATTTCCCTCAAATCCATTTCGTACAAGGTTACGGAATCTATAGTTGCTAGTTCGATCGTGAGACTTCTTGATAATCTGAAGTTTGTTTAATGAATTATCAGATCAATGAAAAAACAACTCGATTTCCGAAAAGGCATATCATTCGAGACACAACTTCAGCTTGTTTTTCATTGTATACTTATTTCGGGAGAGAGCAGTATTCCAGTGGACGTGGTTTTTCTGGAATTTAAGAAAGCTTTCGACCAAGTACCACATAGTAAACTACTCTTAAAATTATAAGCATATGGCATAAATAAATGTGTTCGGTATTAAAGACTTTTTGAATGGTCGGGCACAAGTAGTGTAGTAGTATCACTACACGAGTAGTGATGGATAGAGTTAGCTCACATGCAGTAGTAATTACTTTAGGTGCTCTCCAGGGAAGCGTCATCGGACTTATTTAATTCCTACTTTACGATAACGACATGGACTCCGTAGTATACGTGTGCATGCAGTGGTTTACCGTGATATCCACGATCCTGAGGACACAGCAGCAGTATCAGGTGAACTTAAATGTTGTACAACGCTGGTGCGACACTTGGCAGTTTGAATTAATCATAAAAAAGATACTGATACAGTAAAGATACTGTGAAAGTGTACTGATAATTTTTTGGAAAAAGAGCAATTCCCACCCGAACGTCTACTGCATTGGGAACACCGAAATGGAATGCGTAGACTCAATTAAATACGTAGGCGTTACCCTCACTCACGATCTCTCCTGGATGAAACACATACGGGGAATGTGTGGACAGGATATCAAAAATTAGAATTTATGAGAAGAATACTGCGTAAATGTGATGAAAAGGTCGAGGAGAAATGTTATCTTTCGATGATTAGATCTCATTTAAAATATGCTGCTAGTATAAATGGATTGATTGCCGTATTGGCGCGCGTGCAGTGCAGAGGAGACCAATTTGTAAAACGTTGTTATGATAAATTTGGTAGCGTATCCAAAATATTGGGGCAGCTATACTGGGAATCACTCACCGGAGCGATTAAATCTCTTTCATTAATTATGTTTAAATTACAGATTAAATCTCTTGCATAAATTGGAATGAAGTCTTTTTAGCAGTGAGTGATGTTGAATATACGTACAGAATTACCCCCATCGTATCACGGTAGGAGAGATCATGAAATCAATTACAAAACTTAAAAAGATTTGTTGAACAGATAGATTTAAGGTGACATTCTTTCCACGAACGATAAGGGATCAGAATGACATTGTCCGATCGCTGTATGAGTCATATTATTATTATTAGGTAATCTACCGGTTAAGGTAGGTTTTTGGATGGACACAACTATCAAATAAACATTTTGTAACTCCAAACGAAACCCAATCCAGCAACCTAATCTACATCAGGTCCCTCTTCATCTCCGTGTACCTCCTTCTTCCCTTCATCCCGTCCAACATCCCTATCCTATTCCTGCCCTTTCCTCGCTTGCCCAACATCCTCCCCTCTATTACCCTCTTCAACATTCCACTACCGCTCAATACGCCTTTCATCCATTTTTCCTGCCTCCATAGGATTTCTCTCAACAAACCCCTCTCCTCACCCACCATTTCTAGTACTTCCTCATTTGTATGAGTCATATTCGGGTCAATATTAGTTTGGTGTACATTCACCCCGTAGTGGTGGCTTGTATGGTATTAAAATTCCTCACTAAAATGTTAGAAATTTCCCATTGTGCTCTTTGATTTCCCTCCTCAGATTGCCAAACCTTATTTATTGTTATGCATAAAGTGGATATTTACGCGTGAAAGACTAGCGCCATAGCACCTCCCGCCACACACCATTGCGGCCACTTGCGTGCTATGCGTACAAATGTTAAGTGAGCGCACCATGAAAGTCGACTTACCTATGTACCTAACTTAATTTCATGGCGCTCAATATTTATGCAAGAAGTATTGAAAGGGGATGTGGTTATGTAAGGAGACAAACATAAGCTTTCGTCCAAAATCCGCTAGATTGATGACAAATTATTCCTAGAATTAGGTGTGCAGGATTGATAGCGATTCCATGACATTACGAGAGGAAGAATAGGCATTAAAAAGGCACTTTGATTTTAGAACTTACTTCTAACATCCCTGAGGGGTCATGATCTTGAACATATGAAATGCAAAGAGTTGGGGCATAAGAATTGTACAGGATACCTTAGTGGAAATTCTAAGATTTGATCGGCACACAAGGAATGCATTGAATATAACCAACATTTACAGGCGTTTGCAATCCCAATATTGGGCTTTTAAAATTTCTCGCCTTTCTTCAGATTTGCTTGAATTTTAAATTAAATATGTATGAATATATACGGCGACAGTCGCTATTAATTAATCAGCGAATGTTAAACATACTTTCCAACTGAATACATGTCGAAGGTACCGGTGGAAGAAGTGAGAGGAATGGAAATGCTTATTAGCATTAGACGCTTACGTCCGAGGGTACGGCACCAAGTAAAATAACTTGGAAAGTTACTTTGATAATTAAATGTACTATAAAAGGTAAATGTAAACAACTTCATCTACATCTACATAATACCCCGCAAGCCGCCGCAAGGGCGTGTGGCGGGGGGTGTTAGGTCACCACCCAAAAAAGGAAAAAAGAAATACCGCATTACTGTAAACAGCAATGCATTACTTAATGGCATGCGGGAAGGGTTTTGACACAACACACAGGAGGTTAGTGAAAGTGCATGCAATTGAGTTTAACTAATTGTTACCTAGACGCCGAGGGTGGCAAGTGGCATTTTTGTTATCTCCGAGTGTGACCCTACAGTTGTTATCCCGTATTGTCCGTGGGAAGAAGGAGTCCTTGAGTCTGCTAGTCCTGGCATCTATTTCCCGAATTTTGTACCCATGATCCAAGCGACCAATGTATGTTGGAGCGCGAATAATTTTCGAGACCTCGGTGCTGAAACATGCGGATCTGAATTTATTTAGTAAGTTTAACCTAGCATTGAGTCGTTTTTCTTCCAATGATTCCCATCCCAACTCCATAAGCATTTCAGTGACGCTTTTCGTTTTATCGTGACAGTTTTCCACGAAACGAGCTGCCCGGCGTTGGACCTTCTCAATTTCCCGAATGAGGCCTTTTTCACACGGATCCCATACGCTACATGCATATTCTAAATGGGGCCTTACAAGAGCGTGATGACAACGTTCCTTGACCTTGGAGTCACTTCTGCCGACAATTCGTCTAATAAATCCTAATTTTTTATATGCTTGCCCGCAGACTTTACGTATATGGGCCCCCCAAGTTAAGTCTTTAGTGAATGTAACACCTAAGTATTTCACCGTATCAACTACTTCAAGGTCAACTCCAGCTAATTTGTAAACTAATCCCGTGGATCTTTTAAAGAAATTTACCACCGAACATTTATTACGATTTAAAGGCAATCCCCATTTTGAACACCATTCATTAATGCTATTTCGTAAATCACGTGCTAGAGTTAAAATGATCCTCATCCTCAGATATCTCCCGATAAATCACTGTGTCATCCGCGAGCATCCTTATCTTACTTTTCACTTCGCGGTTCAGATCATTAACAAAAATCAAGAATAGTAACGGTGCGATAACACTTCCCTGAGGAACCCCCGAGGTTACTCGTACGCTGGTAGATCTAGCGCCGTCAAGGACTACCCTCTGTTCCCGGTCTGAAAGGAAGTCTTCAACCCAATTTATTGCCCCCTTGTGTATACCTGCGCCCTTTAATTTATGGATGAGGTTACCATGCGGAACCTTATCAAATGCCTTTTGAAAGTCTAAAAAGATCGCATCCACTTGCCTACCACTTTCACCCGATAAAAGTAAGTCATGTGTGAACAATCCTAATTGGGTCTCGCATGAGCGGGTTTTTCTGAATCCGTGTTGATTGTCACTTAAAAAGTTAATGTTATCAAGATATCTCATTATGGAACTGACAATTATGTGCTCTAAAATTTTGCAACATATAGAAGTGAGAGAAATGGGTCTGTAATTGCTGGGGTCCTCCCTGTCACCACTTTTAAAAATAGGCGTTATTTGCGCGGTTTTCCAATTCTTAGGGACTTTGCACTCAGTCAGTGATTTGTTAAATATAAATTCGAGATACGGGGCGATGTTAGGAGCTAAGTGTTTTAGCACCCTAGCTGGTATGTTTTCGGGACCCCGGGATTTGTCTGGTTTAATGTCTTTGAGCAATTTGGTAATTCCTTGCTCGTCCGCTGTTATTTTTGCCATGGGTTCAGTATATATTGTTTCTTGGAGATACGTGGTGGCTACATCGTTCGTGAAGACACTCTGGAAGAATTCGTTTAGAATGTTGGCTTTACCCTCACTGTCAGTATGAATGATTTTGTTGCAGTCCCTTAAGCAAGCCACGGTTTGTTGACCCCCATTTACTTCCCTAACATATGACCAGAAAGCTTTGGGGTCAGTGTTCAAATACTCGCAGAGTACTTTACGCTTAAAGTCTTGCAAAGCGCTACGTAATTGTGTTTTAGTTTCAATTTTAGAGGATCTATACTTGTCCAAAAGCTGTTTATTGTCCAAGGGTGATGAGTTCAGACCTGCTTTCTTTACCCTAGAGTGTAACATTCTCTGCTTTCGAAGGGCTTTTTTAACGCCTTTGTTGTACCACCTGGGGTCGCGATTTGCTTTAACGTATTTTACAGGGATGAAATCTGTTATTCCTTTTTGCATAATTTGGACAAACTGTGTCCAAGTTTCTTCCACGGTGGCAAGACTTAAGCGCGTTTTGAAATCGTGTAGTGAAGAGTTTAAATGGCTGGCAAAAGTTTCAAAATCTGCTTTGTGATAATTATAAATTTTTCTTTTTGGCTTAACATTCTTTTTTATTTCTACGTTCAAGTTGATGATAACTGATTTATGGTCACTCATACCCTCGTCGGTTGATACACTATTAATGCGTTCCGGTGTGTTCGTAAGAAATAAGTCCAATATGTTCTTTCCACGGGTGGGAGTGCGTACTGCTTGATGGAGCGAGTTTCTTTGAACCAATTTTAGTAAGAAATTGCAGGATTCGCGATCACGGGTCCGAGATTTAACGCAATTGCTGTCCCAGTCGATACCAGGGAGGTTAAAGTCACCACCAATTATATTGATGTATTTATTATTTTTGCGTGTAAATTTATTTATTTGTTCATTGAGGGTATTAAGTGTTTGAAAATCTGAGTCTGGGGGTCTATAGAAAGAGCATAAATTAATGTTGGGTTGATTGGATCGCAGTATGGTGCACCAAACACTTTCTATGTTATTATTTTCAAATGCAAGTTGTCTGCTTTCAAGATTACTTTTCACAGCCACGAAAACTCCTCCTCCGGGTCTTGTACCTCTATCATGTCGGTAAACTGTAAAGTTTATTGGGAAAATTTCTTGGTCATTTATGTCATTACACAGCCAACTCTCTGTGCCTAATATTGTATCAGCCGAATGACATTGGATTATGTGCTCGAGATCCGCTATTTTATTTTTGAGGCTTCTGCAATTTAATACAAGTATATTTAGATTGTTTTTCTCTTGAGTAACGCCCTTGTTTGTGTCTGACCGTAATTTACGACACGTTTGTGAAGATGTGCATGTCAAATGTCTTTCTACGTCAATGCCAGGGTTGTCGGTTGCTTTTACTTGTCGGTTGTATGTTGTATTAAAACAAGTTTGTGTTTGTTCTGTTATTTTTGGGATCTGTGAGGCGTAACCTGATCTCAAGTGACAAAAAGTGCTGGATTCTACTTTATTCATCCCAATATATGACCTGCGCTCTTGCCTTCAAACTATGCTAAACCCTAGAAACCCTGGGTGAATGCATAAATTATAATATGGTACAAGATGCTTTTTAGGATAACAAAATGGTGAACGTCTTTGTAATATGTTATATCGCCATATGTTAGGTGTTAAAACGAGCGGATCATTCAAATAACATTGATTCCCTAACTAAATGTAGTTTTACAAGGATATTCGTTTACTGCGTAGTTATCTACCTGTGGGCATATCTATAAAGTTTGTTATCATTAGTATTTCTCAGATGTGATACATTTTGGCAATATTTACAAAATATGTAACTACATAGTTTGAGGCAGCTTTTTCTGGATGAATAGGCTTTATCATTCACAACCATATGTATACAATAGCCTTGGTCATTCTAAAAAAATGGTGTGGGGTATATACTGTGTTAAATTCGCATATTTAGTTGTTTGTACCTGTAATGATATGACCATGAATCTATGTGGATGACATGTAGATTGCCTGGATTTTTTGCGACGATATTAATCAGCTGCTCTTTGAAGATATAGAAAAGCTTTCCGTTAAGTGGCGGCTCATACTTGCCTCTCCACGATTATCCTTAATACAAGTACATTTTTTCAATAATACAAGCCCTTGTCTAATTGAAATTAATGTACTTGGCTTAAAATGTAAATTTTCGGCCTGATTTGAAAGCCTTAATAGATTTACAGTTGAAAAATTTTGCTATGCGTTGATATACGTTGTTTAATGCAACGTTTTCCGGGAAAATGTTAATATAGCATATATTCCGTGTTTCCCGTGCCATGCTTTCTCCGAGGGCGGGAAATTGCCAAATAAATCGATTTCCTTGAAAGCACGACGGGAGAAGTGTTCTTAAAACGCTATTGACTGAGCGCGATAGAAATAAATGGCCATTCTTCGCGGAAATTGCCGTGATTACATCAGCATTTGGGAGAGATATGACTCGACAAATTATCTATCTCACGATCTGTCTGGAGCGGCGTATTAGGCATATCAATGCGTAGTTGAAAGAACCTTTTATGGGGTACATGCTTCAGAAGAATACGTTAGTCATCCCAGAAGAAATTAGTTCTCGTTGAAATTGTGTTCTAAGTAGATATAATGAAAACTTAACAATAGAGATGGTACTTTGCTTTATACCAAGTATGGATAAGTGCAAGTAATTAGGATCCATTGAAGAAATTGTTAATTAAGGGCTTGTAAAGGTTCCTCTAAAAGAAATACCCCTACATTTGTTAAAAATACATCGAGGGGAGAGTAAGCATCGCGGGTATGTTGGTAGCCAATTCGATTCACGAATGGGAGCTGGCAACTGTTGGAATTATCTTTATTCGCAGGTGGAATTTTTATGGCCTCAAAGTGTTTTGGTTTGACTAGGCCGTAAGGATAAAATAAAAGAGGTAGACAACGCCTACAACTATTCAATTACTCGTCCTTCTCTTGCATGCTATGCAGTCATAACTACACGAACTGGTAAAAATCGAGCCCAAGTACTCGAATATTTTTATTTAAAGACCAATATTAAATGATTTAGTCAAGCTTCAAGTCATTATTACAAGGTAATCTACCGGTTAAGGTAGGTTTTTGGATGGACACAACTATCAAATAAATATCTTGTGATTCCAAACAAAACACAGTGGAGCGACATACTCTACATCAGGTCCCTCTTCATCTCTGTGTACTTCCTTCCTCCCTTCATCCCTTCCAACATACCTATCCTGTTCCTGCCCTTTCCTCGTTTGCCTAACATTCTCCCCTCTATTACAGTCTTCAACATCCCACTGCCGCTCAATACGCCTTTCATCCATTTTTCCTGCCTCCACAGGATTTCTCCCAACAAACCCCTCTCCTCGCCCACATACCCAGTACTTCCTCAATTGTTTTCCTTTCCTTGAAGTCGCGTTGATGAATAATTTGTGAGAATTTGAACGTGAATTTAGCGCTTTAGCATCAGCGTTTATACGTATCATTTGGACTGCAAATGCATGTTTACGGATAGTATTACACAATGATTAGGAGTCGAGATAAATACTGTATCCTTTCCGTCGGCATTCAATCAATGCCCCAATAAGTCATGCCGCAGGGGATATTGGGATATGAGTATAGCGAAGATTTTTAAAAGTAAATTGGAAAAATAGGTATGATATGCATGGATTTGTTAGCGTTTCTCTGCGTTGTCTGATTTTGTCAGCAGGTTACATGTATTGGCACTTCCCCAGTTACGTCACACCCTGAAGGCCCTTGCAACTGCAGAGGACTGGCGCCTTAGTCTTGAAGATATCGTTGATTATGATGGGACAGAAGTCTAATAGAATTTGTGGAATAGCTAATAAAAAGTTAGTTTTCATGAAAATAATACTTGGGAATTGTAATGAAAGGATCGAGGAGTTTTGTTATTTCACGTTAGTTAGGCCCTACCGTGAGTATGCTGCAAGCATATGGAACCCTCATTAAGGAGGCTTAATTTTGGAACTAGATCGAGTGAAACTTGGAGAGCAGCTAGGTTTGTGAAAAGTTACTATGAACAAGGTAGCAACATCACGACAGTTTTTGGAAGAATTAGGATGGGAGCCTTTTGTTGACTGTAGGCTTCCATACAGATTTAACTTACTGCTATGTACGGTAGGTTATGTATCTGAGGATATTAAAGACATATTTATAAGCCCCGAATTACTGTTGTAGATCAGATAACGTATGTAAAATCAGGGAGATTTATTGTAGAACGCATAGACTTCCAAAGTTTTTTCCACGTGCGATTAGTGATCAAAATAGATATGACAGCAATCGCGTAGAAGATAATTATAATTGTTAGTGTTTATATTTTTCGATATCCTGCATGTTTTTCTTATTCAATAGACCCATCTCTTTGACAGTTGTACAGCATAATTTGAATATACGTATCCTGTTATTGAATATTGTTGCATGTAAGTACTTCCTTTCGTTTGATTAAAATTTATCGAGTGCATGATCAAACTAATATTTGCGTAGAGTTAATATGATTTGGTTTTGTATATGTGCATACATTTTGACGGCGAGGCGCAAGAATTAGCGTGGAAAATGTCAACTTGATCTTTCCCTGACCGAGCAGCGTACGAGCGAGGAGCAAGGAAGGCAGTGGAAGTTTATGTGTGCCTTTTGGACGCTCGAGTTGAAATGACAGGATGATGGTGGGTGTAGGGGCTGATGGTCCCACCCACCTCCGGCCCCCCCAACCAGAAGGCCAAAGGGAACAAGACGAAAACCGTGGAGATGACCGTTCTGTGGAGAGGGAGCTAGGGACCATCGGGTCATTCGTTTACATCCGAAGAAGGCATTGGCTCAGATCCCGTGTTTAGTAAGAAATTAACTAAAGTTATCGTTCAAGTGGACTTGGCTTGAGATTTCAATAACGACGCTTGTAGGACGCAATCGAGCGAATCGTAGTATCTGCGATATGCCTCACGGAACAATTAATCTCTCTAAATTATTGACATGATGAAATATGAATTTACATGTGTGTACGTTAAAATAGATTTTTCATGAATATATTCCTCGGAGTGAGTTTGCATTGGCATGGTTTTGTTAGTTTTACATATGGTTGCATTTTATTTCGCGGGTCGTTTTCCAACATAACCGTCACTCTTACTCGTAATAATTTTTAGCATATCTAGCGAATGTTCTCTACACCTTGTCCAATTTTTTAAATAACGTTTTCCCCCATGGATTCCGGATACCTGCCGCACACGTCCAAGTGTTGTTTCCGACTAAAGCCAGGTACTTAGTCGTACTAGGTATTCTCTCTTATGTTTTCATTACATTTTCCTAAGCTCCATGGAATTAATAATAGCTTAAGGCTGATCTGCATATTCTCCTGTTCTGGGTACCCAACGAAAAGGTTGTTGCAAGTGTAACAGCCAACTAACTAATTGACCTTCTCTCGAGTTGCTCAACTCAAAGAGCCCTGGGTTTCAGTCGTGAATCTACGTGCCCCGTCTCCGTCCTATGCATCCCTTCGGTTTCCCAAGCACCAGTTCGGCAAGAGTTGCAGCCACGACAAATCGGCCTCAGCGGTTTCTCTCGAGAGACGGGAGTCGCGCAGCGTTGCAACGTCTCTCCCCCATTCATGGTTGCCACCTCCTAGAGTTCTCCTCCCCCGCCAGGTGCGTCCGTGACCCCCTCATCCACTCCCCACTCCCTCGAACCTTCCAGGTCCCCCCTCCTTCCCGCATTTCCATTGTCGCCCAACCCGCGCGTGGGATTTTCTCCGATATCCCCAGGGCAGGGATGTTGAACCGAAGGGATGGTACGATTGAGTGCCAAGGTTTATGAAATGAGGGTACATTCTTCGCGTGCCAAAACCATGGAGTGGGATAGTTGTTTCGAATATTTTTGTTTATTTAAGTGCCATAGGGTGTTTTTATAATAAAAACAATGAAAGTTGAATGATACTTAAATTTATTGATGCGGACGACCTACTAGTCTTACCATGCCACATACACGACTAATGAGAACCATGTTTTGCGTGCTTTGATGCGAATGGAAACAAAGTGCACAGAAACAAATATATTGTTAGCCCCATCGTACCACAGTAGGGGAAATCATGCCAATAATATGTTTCTAGAGATGTGTATAACAGGTAGATTTAAGATGGTATATTTTCCACGAACGACAAGGGATCAGAATAAGGTTGTCCGACCGTACTTAGAGGGAAACGTGTTTTGGGTCCATGATATCTGTTGTGTTATGGTAATAATGTGTCTGTTGTGTTACCCCAGCCACACACCCTAGCGTTGGCCTGCAGGGTACTATGTAAAAAAGTATAGAGTGCTGCAAATGTCTGATCCCTTGAAGTCAAATGGATTTTTCCGATGACAGAGTACAATAACGTACACGACATCCTTCTTTGCCCCTGAAACAACGAATAATTTTAGTTGCTATTTCGACCCTGTCATCTAAACTCACTGTGGAATTGTCCGTAGGGAAGAACGTGGTGGTGGGATTTAGCATTCGTTCTCGGGCACTTGCCTAAATGTGGAGAACGGCGTTTCAGATGTGCATTTCAACGGAGAGAGAATAGGATAATAGACTTGGGAGCTAGAATTTAAATTTCTCACTGCATCCCAAGGTGCAATGTTTTGTTAGGAGATAGTAATTGTATTTGCTTGCGCGTGAAATTAAAGGATTTTTGCATGAATTTATACGCCACTCTGGGTATTGATTTGTATGTATGTGTTGATTTTGCATTTGGTGTTTTGGGCCAAATTCCTCACCTTGGGTAGGAGAGCGTTTTGTGTTGCACGTTCTTGTGGTGGTGGAATTTCGCCTTGCTACTTACTAAAATCTAGCATGCACGCTCTTGGTTATATTTCTTGCTGCATCCTATGGCACAATTATTTGTGATAATTAAGCATATGTACTTACATGCTTGTGGAGTGAAGGGAGGTAGATGTGTATTTGCATGCGTGTAAAATGATAGGCTGTTTCTATGAATGTATGCACTACAGTAGATTTGGGTTTGCATGTATGTGTAGATTTTAAATGCGGTTTTTCTTTTTTCCTTTTTTGGATGGTGGTCTAACACCCCCCTGCCACAAGCCCTTGCGGCGGCTTGCGAGGTATTATGTAGATGTGATCTATCCACCATAGTAAGTGGGGCCTGTAATTTGTCTTTAACATCCTCAGATAAGTAACCGGCCTCAAATTTACGCAGGAAATTTAGTCTGTATTTAAACCTGCGGTCAACTAGTGGCTCCTATCCTTATTCGTCCAAGAGTGTCGTGACTCGGCTACGTTGTTCGTAACCACTTTTAACAGGCCTAGCTGCTCTACGTTGCACTCGATATAGTTTCAAAATGAAGCCTACTTCGTTGGGATCCCATACACGCTTTAGCAAGGATATGCAGAATTTCGGGGAAAAATTGTTATTGCGACTGAATTCCATGTGGTGTTTTCCAAAGAGTTGGAGTTCTGATTTTTGTGACACCTAGCGTGTTCTTTGGGTCGCGTCTTGAAAGTTCTTCCTGTTGAACCGACAGAAGAGATTTGGCAACCATCGCCTTTCATTTCATAAATGCCCCAATGCCCAAAACGATCCTTTGTAACGAAAAATTGTACCCTCGAGCCTCCCCTCTCCTTTCCGGGAAACTAACCTTGAGGAAAAAACAAATTCAACCCTTCGACGCACCTGTTCGCCCCCACCCTTCGCATGCCCATCCACCCCACCCCATGCCACGTCATAGCCACGGCACCTTATCCTCTTCCCCTTCCCTTACCCCCCAAATAACTCCGACCCCAACCTTCACCATCTCATCCTTCTTCACCCTCTAACCATGGGCACCCCCCTCTACTCTGTTCTGAGCGAAAATACAAACAGTTCCACGAAGTGAAGGTTGAAACCTTACGAGTATGCGTCATTTTCGTCGCATTCATAGTTTTGGGAACTGAGTGGGAATTTGATGCAATGAATACTGCTCCATGCAATGAATACTGTTCTTTCTGTATTGCAACCATTTTGAAAAACCTCCCTTTTTGCTATATCTTCCGTGAGCCAGGTATCCGTTCCAACTACTATGTCTACCTTTGTACCTACAAAAATATGTTCAATATCCGATCTTTTGTAGTCTATGCTATGACATTTTAAAGTTATAATTTAATTTGGTCTATCACCTCGTTTTAGACGTTTCCTGGATGTTCCCAAAGCCATTTCGCCAAGATTCATTGCTAACAGAGACACCACTTTTATATTCTGACTCTTTTACCGTTTTTCGAGGTTCTAATTTTATTTTTTCTGTGTGAGCAATGGGTCTTTAGTTGTCAATTTTTTTGGGCGTGTACTTGTGGAATCGGAATGTTTACTAAACGGTGGATCAATGAGTGGAAGGCTGCTAACTTTTCTGGCAAATGGGGTATTGATGTTGAATAGATGATTTGGTCTGTGTATGTCTTTTCTGCAAATTGAAAACTCGAGCTTATTACGATTCTTAGTGATGGTTATGTAAGTTCAGCGATGCGTTAATTTAATTTTACATATTGAAATTAATTTATTTGTTTAAGGAGTTAAAATATTGTAAAAAGTTATCTAGTTGTCTCTGCATTCCTGGTCACACGCAAAAAAAAACATCGCATACGTACCGGAACCAGCAAAGAATATTTTTCACTTAAACTTCCCCGGAAGATAAAAAGTGTATTCTTGAATTCATGAATCGCTTCTACAAAGAAACGCCGGAAACTACATCGGAATTCGGTAATGCACTTACACTGATTTCAGCGATGTGGTTTAGTAAGTTTCCTTTACGAAATGAACAACTTTTGCAGGGGAAATATAAAAACCGTGCAACAAAAGTGGGAAGTAGACATAAATACTCAGTATATCCCGTCTCCAAATACCATTTGGATTAATTTCCGCGACAGATTACCCGCAAAGTTCCCATTAGATGCCACTGTTTTTCTCCTCCGAAAATACATGACACTAAATCATTTAAGGAAGGGACTCACAAAATTATTACTGTGCTCGTTTGAAACTACTAAGGGCTAAGTGGAAATGCGGTCTGATACAACAAGGAGTCGCATTTTCTCCTGCACCATCGCCGGTCCCTCGCCACCCCTTTCGCATGCCAAATCCCTCCCTCAGCCGTCCGAAACTTCCGCCCAAGTCTCCAAAACACGCCATGTCGGCTAGTCCCGGAATTCGGGGGAGGGGGGGGTGGTTGTGGATAATAATAATAATAAAATATCTTTGTTGAGGCGAGATTGAGACTAGATAGTCCCTTCTTCCACCTAACCCCTCGTCGTTTAGATGCCAAAACACGTCAGCAATCATAACAACAAAGAGTGTAGAACTGTTTGCTGTGATTATAGGAAAATACTATATGAAATATTTTACAAATATAAAATAATGAAATGCTAAACTGGTGGAAGATTGGGTAGAGTTTTAAAAGATGACAATATTCCCACACATGTGTGGGAAAGGGAAAGGATTGTGAACTGATGTCCTCAACCCACAAAAAAACCCACTGCAGGGAAACAACCACATAGTAAGGGACATGTGAAAAACCTGCAAAACATGCTTGGGTATGACTAATACCTGGATATCTAATTCCGGTGAAAAGGTGATACATATGCCAGGAGAACACAAAGAAAAATTACATGTTAGATTTAAAATAAATTGCAGGATAAATATATAGAAAAAATCAAATTTAAATTAAATGAAAAAAATAAATAATACTATGGATAATAAATTATATGAATATAGAAATAAAATATAGAATAAATTACTGTGGTAATCATATGAATGGATATGCGTTGTGTGGCGAGACACGGGGAAATTACGAAGGGGTGCTAATGTGTCAAGCACTAACAGGAGATAGGCGTCGAACTTCATGGAGTATATTGCGTTCATTCAACGCTTGGGACCATAAGAACCCTCAACGATCTATGAAAAAATAAAAGAAGATTGGGACGCCGAATGGCCATTTCGTTCACGTTCATCTCGGAAGTAATCACATTAGGCGCAGAATAAGACGTATCGAGCCATTAGCGGGAAATTTGGGTAAACAAATATAACCTAAGAGTAAATCATACGCTACGAAATGTGCTACGAAAACTACAAAGGTGGGTGCTCCATAATTTTTCCGGAGAGATAATGAGTTGTTTCTCTGAAACTTGGAGCTCCGTACCCGAGCGTTTATTCAATTATTGAGTGCCCCGTGCTTCCTCTAGTTATCCGCACCAAGGAGCGTCCCAAACCTTTCTCGGGGTTCATCTACTCCATACCCCGCAAACCGCCGCAAGGGTGTGTGGCGGGGGGTGTTAGGGCACCACCCGTAATTTAGAAAGAAAAAACCCCAATGCAGAAGTCACAAATTTATAGCACACAAACCAAACATGGTAAACATTCATTCAAGAAGCCTTTCACCCCACACACATGCAAACCCACAAACTACCAACAAACATGCACAATCTTTGAATTTTTAATTTTGTTCCGACTTGCAACTTAAATCTTTTTAGTATTTCTAAAGGGACTTCGGTTTCTTACTATTATGATTTTTGATTGTTCTGGGAAAGAATGAGTATTTTAACCTATCTGTATTGGAATCTATCTCCATTATTTTATCTTTGTGGTCTGCTCTACCTAAGTAGTGTGGGGCTATTATAATTCCTTTAGTGTCATCGTTAAACTTATTGGTTCTTAATCTTTCTAAAAGTCTGTCTCGCTTGTTCTCTTCGTATTTGAAGGGGTTCCCAACGTAAATCCCCTAAGAGACCTGTTACACTTGTGTTCTTATCATAAATATTTTTAACGAATCTGGCGGATTTTCTCTGGACTTTATCTATTTCTTTTTGCCAGATTTTCTTCCAAAGATCCCAAATACTTGCGGCATATTCCAAATGTGGTCTAACTAGAGCATTAGGGTTAGATTTCTTTTTGGGCTGTATGACATAGTGGTGAATGTAGAGGGCTCAGAATCTGAAGTTGGACGAGGGAAAGACCACAAAGTCTTGTCCCAAAAGGGATTCACACAAGCGGAGATCCTAGAATGGACCGAGTTGATTTTAAGGAGCCACCCAAAAGGACTGACTCCCAAGCGGAGGAATTCACCCTAATCTGCCCTCGGAACGGCCATGTTTTTCTGGAGAGAGTGCTAGAATTTGAGAGGTTACCGTAGAGTACGGGACGTCGTCCCCGTCTCTCTTCTCCCGATTGACTCGCCTCGTTGCTGTCCTCTGTGGAGCGAGATGGGAAACTCTGTGCACAGCCGCATCACGAGGAGAGTTCGCCGAGGTCCCTTCGGGACAAGTCTGTGGCGGAACCGAGTTAATTCTCCCTCTATCGGAAGGGGAATTGGGAGTAGTTGCGAGGCCAATGTATCCCGTATGGGTGCGATCACGTTCGTCAGGTGAAGAGAAGTTTTTCTCTCTCCTCGGTCCTGTCTGCCCTCCAACAACATCCGAAAGCTAAACCAATTGCCAATGTATGCGCTATAGAAATTGTTCACGGAAACGGAATCCGTAATTCACTTTTCTCAACTCTACCGCACGTGATTAAAATATCGATCCCGAAGGATTACCTAACAAGTCTAACTCAATTTCAGTTCAGCTTTATAATAATATATGGTTGATTTATTAATATTTAATGTATTTTTCTAAATATTTATTTGAATGTTTTAGTCTATTTTCTCGTAAACTAAAACTTAAAGAAAAATATCGATACATTTCACAGATGAGTAAACTAAAATCCATTGCAAGTACTGGAGTACCTGTATATACCTGTATGAATAGCCGTTGGAATGATTGAAAATAGAAGTCCTTGTGCGAGAATGGTCTCGATTCATTATTCCAATAATTGACTTATTTTAATTATGCATTGCTACTAATTGTCCCCATTATTTCTTATAAGATCGATCAAAGGGAAATTTTTGTCATTTTTTTCGTTTAGTTGGTGGTTAATGGTGAAAACAGAGTTCAACTAAAGGTTTTGCTCTCTACCCACTGGATCAAAATGATATGGTCAGGTTTCATTTAAAAAATAACTTTTGAAAAAGACTCCTCATCTTCCAATAATGTCTGCACATAAATATTCTGTTACGTTTGGATGTGAAGTCTTGCAACCCGTCTTGCAAAATTATTTTTCATGGGCAATTTTTCTGTGAAAACCCTGTGATTGACGCTCGATAAAATATTCAGAATTTCTAATAGTACTCATAACATTAATTACACAGGCCTACAAAAAAAATTTTTTTTGGTGCCGGGAATCTTTGTGATGATTTTAACTATATTTGTAGAGCTGAATCCAAATATGAAATCCGTTTTTATTTAACAGCTCTACATTTTTAGATAAGGCACATCTTACGATTAGTTGTTTTAATATTTGATATATTCCGGAAAATAATTTTCAAAGTTAAATAAATCTATAAGTATACTAATTTGTAACCACTCTGCCGTGTTCCTTTTATTTTCAATAAACTGTCAATAAGTTTTATGTATATTTCTATATTGTAGGCCAATGAGATAATTATTAATATAATATTCCCATATCATCATGTAGAAGATTTTTTTACGTAAGTAACAACATATTTATATCTTGAAAACTATAGCTGACAGGAAAAAACTAGTGTCATAATTGGATTCAGCACCCCAATTGTTCTTTAAATCAGCATTAAAAGCTCCGGCACCAAAACCACTGTTTGCCTGTGTTATCAATCTTCTCTTACTACGGCATCAGGACGGCGTTGTCAAATTCTAATTCTGTAAGAATAGTGACTGTAGTTCAGTTCCATTTACCTTTTAAATTGATTGTCTCTTCTCGTCAAATATTTTAAACCATCTTTTTCCTATGTTATAGGAGAGAGCAGACACTCCATAGGTCTTTTATAGCATTGGCACACAGCCTCTGCTTTATTCAGGCGATAGTCAAATTTCAATGAAGCTTTGCATTGTCTCCATCATTATTATTGGCAAACTAATATATAATTTAACTTGCAAAGGCTGCCGCTGATGTAAAACTGGAGCCATTTTAATGAACTGTTGGCCACATGTGAATTACGCATAGAGTTGACAATGTAACATAAAATTAATACTTTATGTAATAATTTATGGAACGTAAAGAACAACATCCTGGAAAATATAATTTAAGGGGAAATAACAGGAAAAATGGAAGAGGAAGGCAAAGAAAAAAAATTTATGGATGATATAAAAAGAACCATGGGAGTAACAACACGGGTGATGTACTAAAACCCCCCGCCACACACCCTTACGGCGGCTTGCGGGGTATTATGTAGATGCCATTGCAGCAATGGGATCACTAATCGAGAGGCATATAGGTTGCAAATAAAGGTCTGTAATTGGTCGGTTCCTCTTTGCCTTCGTTTTTAACGAAAGGTGTTATGCTAGCCGTTTTCCAATCTCTGGGAACCTTGAGATCTTCTAGCGACTTGTAAAATATGATTTCTAGATACGGCGCAATTTCCGAAGCGGGCGAGTATTTAATTGGGTCCGGAGGATTTAGTAGGCTGAATATGTTTCAGCTAACGTTCTATTCCATTATATGATATTTCAATTTTGAGCATCGGTTAACTAGCACGATTTGTTAAGCTATCTGAGACATTCAGTGAGACAACGGTGAAGAAGCTTGGAAAGAATGAATTGAATAAATCAGCCTTTTCCAAACAGCTGGCTATTCCCCTGAACTTCTGACGTTTAACCAAAATTCTGTCGGTTTTTTGTTTCAAATTTCCAGCTAATTCTTTCCTTGGTGAATTCTTGGCATTATCCCTATTATTATTAGGTAATCTACCGGTTAAGGTAGGTTTTTTGGATGGACACAACTATCAAATAAATATTTTGTAACTCCAAACAAAACCCAATCCAGCAACCTAAACTACATCAGGTCCCTCTTCATATCGGTGTACTTCTTTCCTCCCTTCATCCCATCCAACATCCCTATCCTGTTCCTACCCTTTCCTCGCTTGCCCAACATTCTCCCCTCTATTACCTTCTTACAATTCCACTACCGCTCAATACGCCTTTCATCCATTTTTCCTGCCTCCATAGGATTTCTCTCAACAAACCCCTCTCCTCATTTTTCTCCTCCTATTTTTTCCCCTCCTATTTCAATATTTAGCTTAGCCTTTTTCTTTCTGGAAAATTGCATAACCTTTGTTTTATTAATATTGAATCTCATCCCATATCTATCGCACTGAACCTCCAATTCACTCAGCAATGCTTGCAACCCCTTGGTTGACTGACAAATTAAAGTTTGGTCTTGAGCAACCCTAACTGATTTTACGACTTCCCCTCCGACTTTCATTCCTACCTCCAGTTCTTCCCATGCCTCTTTAAACATTTCCTCTACATATATGTTGAACAGCACCGGTGACAATGGGCAACCCTGCCTTGCACCTCTTCCTAACACTGCCCATCCGGACTCTCCGTTCCCCACTCGCACCTGAGCAGTCTGAGACATGTACAGGTTGCGGATCAGTCTCCTGTCCCTCCAATCCATTCCTATTTTCTGCAATACACGAATTAATTTTTCCCAATTCACTCTATCAAACGCTTTTTCGAAATCTACAAAACAGGCAAAAACATCCTGATTGTATTCTATATTCCTCTCGATTAGTGATCTCATTACTGCAATGGCATCACGCGTACCTCTTCCTTTCCTAAACCCAAACTGATCATCCCCTAAGTAATCATTTGCCTTACTCTCTATCCTTTTGTTGATGATCCTGAGAATAACTTTAGCTGCGTGGGATATCAAACTTATAGTATTGTTCTGTAATCCTCACATGACGTAGCCTTTGCCTTTTTTGGAATAGGAACTAACACCGATCTCAAAAAATCTTCCGGCCAGATTCCTTTCTCATAGATACTACGAATCAGTCCATATATGGCCTTCTTCCCACCTTTTCCTAACCATTTCAACATTTCTACAGGAATTTTGTCCACCCCCACAGCCTTATTTGCTTTCATCTCCTTTAATGCCCTTTCTATTTCATCGCCGAGTATGCCTGGACCTAAGCTATCTTCTTCTACGTCATGTTCCTTTTCTATATCTAACCTTGTCGGCCTAAGTTCTTTACCATACAGTGTTTCTATATATTCCTTCCATCTCTCTTGGATTTTTCCTGGTTCAACTATTACCCTACCCCACTTATCTTTAACTGTTAGCACAGATCTTGCCTTCTTACTTCCCGATAATAACTTAACCTTGTTGTATAGAGCACCAATTTCACCCTTCGTCTGTAAACTTTCCATATCCTCGCATTGCGTTTTCCACCATTCTTCTTTTGCTTTATTTGTGGCCCTTCTCAATTTATTGTTTAACTCTTTGTACTTCATTTTGCCTAACTCTGTGTTTACATTTTTCCATCTTCTTCTCTCATCCATCTTTGCAATCATCTCATCCGTTACCCATGGTTTCCTTATCCTTTTCCCGTTAACGGTTCCTATAGTGTCTTTAGCGGCTTCCAATATCCGTTTCTTGATACCTTCCCATTTTTCTTCGATAGTACTCAGCTCTTTACCGTCATCCATCATTTTCTCTACTGCCTGCTGATACTCCTTCCTCCTTAATTCATTTAATGCTTCTAAATTCCATTTCCTAACCCGCCGCCCTTGCCTTATCTTCTTGAAACGAACGTTACATTTCATAACAACTAAATTGTGGTCAGAGTCCGCATCCGCTCCTGGGAAACTGTGCGAATTTATCACACTGTTCCTAAACCTGTGCCTAACCATACTATAATCTAACTGATACCTTTCTGAGTTACCTGGCATTTTCCATGTATACCTACGCCTTTTGTGGTGTCTAAACCATGTGTTAGTGATGACTAACCCCTGTCTCCTGCAGAATTCAATTGCTTTCTCCCCGCGTTCATTCTTCTTGCCTAACCCATAGTCCCCCACCTCACCCCTATCTCTTCCTTCGCCTACCGTCGCATTCCAATCCCCCATCACTATCAAATGTTTCCCTGCAGGAACACTCGCGATGATATCCTCTAGCTCATCGTACATCCTATCGACTTCTTCCTCCTTGTGGTTGCTCGGTGGCATGTATACCTGAACAATGACCAAGTTCGTCGGCTCTGCTTTAATCTCTACGAGTAAAATTCAATCAGTTCTTGCTCTATGTTGACTACGCTTCTTCCTACCCCTTTATTTAAAATTACGGGAACCCCTCGTTAGCTCTCGTCCCCGCCGCTGTATATCACCATTATCCCTAGGTATCTTGTAATCATAAGTGATCTCAATCCTTCTGTTATTCAAGATATCATCCCTAATATTTTTCATCTTGGCGTGAAGGAGCCTTTGACGTCACAATGCTTTTATAACATCCACGTTTTACCATCTAAGTTCCTAGTTCTCTTTTACATATTTACTTGGAATGAACTTGACTCCGGAGCCCGTGATCTCAAGGAAGTAATTCCACGTATCCTCAATATTTCGGAGATTGCTATATTTCTTAAAACTAGTAAATTGATTCGATAGCATACATTTTAGGCCATTATAGCCGCCTTCTTTTAACAAGGAAGTTTTTCTTTTAGGCTTATTATCTCGGACCCCATGTAGTGAAAACTTAGCATATTCTGCCCTGTGGTTACTAATGCCTTTTAAAATTTCTATACTTCATAACTTTTTCCGGTATGTTCGTTGCTAACAAATCAAGAATAGAATCGCCCCTATTTAGTTAAGTGAAAATTTGATGCTTGGAGGTAAATTCAATAGCGATTCGCAGATATCTTTGTTCTTACCCACCGTTTCAGAACTACATGTACTCCAATCAATAGATGGGACACTGAAATATCCGCCGAGTACAACGTCGCGATCATTGTGTTGGGATAAGAAACCTTTAATTTGCTGATCTAATTCTATTATTGAATTATCTTTGTCGTCCGTCGGCCTGTAAAATGCGCATGCATAAACTCTTTTGGAATCGGGACTGCGAATTGAAATTGATTTATCATCAATATCTCATACTATCTAGGTGTCTCGCGATCGAACTAGCAACTAAACGAGCCGTTTTCCAATCTCTAAGGACCTTTGATCAACGAGCGACTTCTTAAATATGATGTCTAGATACTTGGCAATTTCCGAAACTAGTTCTTTAAATATACGAGCGGGTATTTGATCGGGTCCGAAGGATTTATTAAGCTTAATATTTTCAGCGAACGTTCTGTTCCACTATATGATATTTCAAATTTGGGCATCGGTTGGCCGGCACGATTTCGTAAACCATCAAAGACAATCGGGGAGACTTAGGTGAACACGCTTTGAAAGAAGGAATGTAATAGGAGACCTTTTTTTTCCTAACTGCTGGATACTCATTCGCCTTTATCATTTTTTAGTGAATTAAGTGCTGCTTGTTTTCCCTGAAACTATCTGACGTACGCACCAAATGCTTTCGGATTCTGTTTCGAATTTTCCACTCTCCTTTTCTTTATGAATTCGCTTAACGCTTTCCGGAATTCCTTCTTGGCGTTCGCCCTAGAATTCTTACAGGTATAATTCTTATCCTGTATAACCAATCATAACTGATGTCATTCCCGATGTCGCTAGAGATATCATTCCTAATAATTTTCATCTTGGCGCACCATAGCAATGATTTTTCTAATATTTGTGTTGTACCATCTAGGTTCCGTGTTATCTTTTAGAAATTTACGGGAAATGAACTTTTAGACTGCTGAGCGTATGATCTCATATCTTTCTTAGAACTAGCAAATTGACTCGGTGGAACGCATTTTAGGACATTATAATCCCCTTCTTTAAACAAGTAAATTTTTCGTTTAGGCTTATCTCGGCATTATTAACTTAGCATTCACTGCCCTGTGGTCATTAATTCCTGTGATAATTTCTATATTTAGTACTTTTGACGGAATTGGGAAAAATTAATGCGTGTATTGCAGGTAATAGGAATGGATTGGAGGGACAGGAGACTGATCCGCAACCTGTACATGTCTCAGACTGCTCAGGTGCGAGTGGGGAACGGAGAGTCCGGATGGGCAGTGTTAGGAAGAGGTGTAAGGCAGGGTTGCCCATTGTCACCGGTACTGTTCAACGTTTATGTAGAGGAAATGATTAAAGAGGCATGGGAAGAACTGGAGGTAGGAATGAAAGTCGGAGGGGAATTCGTAAAATCGGTTAGGTTTGCTGATGACCAAACATTAGTTGCTCAGTCAGCCAAGGGGTTGCAAGCATTGTTGAGTGAATTGGAGGTTCAGTGCGATAAATATGGGATGAGAATAAATATTAATAAAACAAAGGTTATGCGATTTTCCAGAAAGAAAAAGGCTAAGCTAAATATTAAAATAGGCGGGGAAAAAATAGAGCAGGTAGAACAGTTTACATATCTCGGAAGTGTTTTGGACCAACACGGTCAAAGTGGTAGGGACGTAAGGAGAAGAATTGCGCTAGGCAAGGAGGCTTTCTCAAGGAGGAGGGAGTTGATGACGGGGACGCTGAGTAGGGATGTTAAGACAAGACTCGTAAAAACTCTGATATGGAGCGTAGCTATGTACGGCGCGGAAACGTGGTCGCTGAAGCAGGAGGATAGACGTAGATTGGAGGCTTTTGAAATGTGGGTGTGGAGAAGAATGGAGAAGGTGAAATGGACAGAAAGGAAAACAAATGAGGAAGTACTGGAGATGGTAGGGGAGGAGAGGGGTTTGTTGAGAGAAATCCTATGGAGGCAGGAAAAATGGATGAAAGGCGTATTGAGCGGTAGTGGAATGTTGAAGAGGGTAATAGAGGGGAGAATGTTGGGCAAGCGAGGGAAGGGTAGGAACAGGATAGGGATGTTGGACGGGATGAAGGGAGGAAAGAAGTACACCGAGATGAAGAGGGACCTGATATAGATTAGTTTGCAAGGTGGGGAGTCACAAAATGTTTATTTGATAGTTGTGTCCATCCAAAAACCTACCTTAATCGGTAGATTACCTAATAATAATACTTTTGACGCTATGTTCGTCGTTATCAAGTCGAGAATATTATCGCCCAAAGTGGTTAAGTGACAATTTTATGCATGGAATTCAGCGTAAAGGAATTTAACAGAGACTTGCAGGCATCTTTGTCTTTACCCCCCCCCCCCCCGGTTTTAAAACCATATGTGCTCCAATTAATAGATAGGCAATTGAAAGATCCACCGATTATAACGTCACGATCGTTGTACTGGGATAAGAAATCTTCGATGTGCTGATCGAATTCTAGTCATGAATTATCTTTTTCGTTCGACAACCTGTGAAATGCGCATACATACGAGTACATTCTCTTGGATTCAGGACTTTTAACTGAGCAACAAACTCTTTGTAAACCTAGAATTACCTAAGCCCTGCTGACTCAATTTTTAATCGCAATAAAGATACCAACCCCGATCGTATTTACTCGAATCTATATTAAGGAAAGGCTAGTTTTAAACCGTAATGCGCGTAATGAAATACGACGCGGAGACATGGTCATTTAAGGAGAACTATACGCGTAGATTGGAGGCTTATGAAATTTGGGCATGGAGATGAATGGAGAAGGGGAAGTGGTCGGAAAGGAAAACAAAGGAGGAAGTGCTAAGTATGTTGGGAGGGGGAGGGGATATTTGAGAAAAATCTAGGCTTTTGAAATGTGGGTGTGGAGAAGGATGGAGAAAATGAAGTGGTCAGAAAGGAAAACAAATACGGAGGTGTTAAGTATGTTGGAAAAAAGGGGATTTTTGATATGAATCATAAGCAGACAGGAAATATGGATGCAGGGCATTTTGGTTGGCACTGGGATGTTGAAGACTGATGGAAGGGTGAATGTTGGGCAAGCGAGGAAGGGCCACGAATAGGATAGGGATGCCGAACTGAAGGATGACTGACGCATCATCTGGAATCGCCTATTTGAATTCAATACCCTAAGTAGTTATTAAATGTATGCATACTACCTTGAACAAAAAGTTCCCGGAATAACCACCGTGTGGCGCTCCCATCGTTCCGATTTGAGTTCTGTTTTTTTTGTTAAATTGGTACATCTGTTGTTGATATTTCCTTTAAATCTTAGTGTCATAACTTGACATTTGCAAAAGTTACGTAGCCAAGAGTACATCTATCTCTGTGTGTGTTGGCGATTTTTTACAATTGCAGAAATGGATTTAAATTTGCAACAACGAACTTGTATTAAATTTTGCGTAAAAAACGGATTTAGTGGCGCACGGACGTTGGAAATGTTGGAAAAGTGTTTCGGCAACGATTCTCTAAAAAAAACGGTCGTTTACCAGTGGCACGAGCGGTTCAGAAGTGGTCGTGAGTCAATCGAAGATGATGAACGCAGTGGCAGACCATCGACATCGAAAGTCGGTGAAAAAATTGATAAAGTAAAAGAAATGTTGGTCAATAACCGCAAATTAACCATCAGAGAAATAGCGGAGGACTTGAACATTGCCTATGGATCCGCCCAAGACATTGTGGTTAATGATTTGGGTTTCCGTCGTGTAGCAGCAAAGTTGGTGCCAAAAGACCTCAATTTCATGCAAAAAAAGAGACCGTGTTGACGTCGCAAAAGACATGATTTGCGAGGCTGAATCAGATCCCACATTCATCAAAAGGATCATTACTGGAGACGAGACGTGGGTTTATGAGTACGACACGCAATCCAGACATCAGGCAAGTGAATGGCGTTCACCAAATGAGCCGAGACCAAAAAAACCACGTCGTTTTCAGTCAAAAAAGAAGGCAATGCTGACGGTTTTCATGGATTACAACGGTGTAGTGCATCATGAATTTTTGCCAGAAGGCCAGACAGTAAACAAAGAGTATTATTTGGGCGTTATGAGACGTTTGCGTGAAGCAATTCGCCGAAAGAGACCAGAAATCGTCGCACAGTGCTATCATTATTCGTAATTTTTTGACGAAAAATGCAACAAATACCATCCAACAGCCACCGAATTCACCTGATTTGGCTCCCTGTGACTTCTTTCTGTTCAATCGAGTTAAAAAACCATTACGGGGAACGCGTTTTAGCAGCCGAGAGGAAGTAATGGAAAAATCGCAGGAAGCACTGATGGACATACCGAAAACCGAATATAAAAAATGTTTCGAGAATTGGATCAAGCGCTGGCATAAGTGTGTTGCAGTCGATGGGGATTACTTTGAAGGGGACGATATAGATTTAGATGAATAAACTTGTATTTTTAATTTTCTGAATAAATTCCGGGAACCTTTTGATCAAGGTAGTATGCTCTTGTTATTGTAATATTTTTATTGGGATTCAATTTCTGACAGCATATTTCTCTCCTTATAAGATATTAGAATTCAGTATGGATTGACCGTTTCATGCGTTTCATAATTCGTAGACAAGTACATTTCACTTTAAAAATAGAAAATACACTCTTGGCGTCAATTTTATCTTTCCAGCTAAGACTCGGAAGCCCACCATTTTATTATGTTGTTCTACACAAGTTTCACGGAGGCATGCTTCCATAATACTGCAAAACTAAATCAGTTTGTCTTAAATGGTTGTGTGAAAAAATATACGACAATCTACGTAATTTCAAGTCGACCTAATAAATAAAAATTACATATATTTGCAGTTTTTCATTTTTTACAAGATATTGTGCATTGGAATCCAGCTGTAGTGTTCCACTGTGAAGAAGTGTTGAAAATCTGATTGGATTTCAATCAAGTAGAATTTCAGTTTGTTCAATGTATATGTCTATCTCGATTTTAACTTACTAAATGGAAGTTTCCAACTGGAATAGTCAGGATTATGGGTAATTACCGTATTTCCCGGTCAATAAAACGCACGTTTTCTAACTTCAAAATGTGTTCTAAAATCAGCCTACGCTTAATGGGCCGGGGGTGTACGGATAAAACTTTGACCAAGCCGATTCGCCGGAAAAATACTAACTATTAACTACATTTTACTGCTTCAGACATAGAAAATGGTTTTCTTCAACACAAATTTCGCTAATATCACTCTTGAGTTAGTAGTAAGCAACACTTTAAATATTTCGTTGAAAGTACTAGCTAAAAAAGTACCTATGTTAATCGCAAATGTATCGTTTAGTTGCAAATCACACTTGTGGTGCTCTGCGAAACTTATTACGCGTTGGGCAAACGGTGATGTAGCCCCTCTGTTAATACATACATAGCGGCAGAAAGGCGGTCGCTGTTCCGCGAGGGGAGACGGGGGTTGACGAGGGGGAGGAAACCCTTCCATGGATGATGTCGGGTCCTCAAGGGAGAGAGGGGAGGGCAAGTGGTCGCCCGAAGGGGTGGCTCCCTTCTACAGAAGGAAGGGGAGGGATGGCAACCCCTCCCTGGGGAGGATTTTGTTAAAGCGGGGGACCCTATATCCATGTTCTTTAAAACCAACTTTACTCTTACAACACACATACATAAAGACTAAGGTTTAAGACAGTTTGGAAGGAAAGTAAGTTAGCGAACGAAGTGAAGCAACGAGGTGAACGAAGGTTAGCAACCACCAGTAAGACAACCACCACCCGTGTTCTCTGCCGCGTTTCTGTACAGAGGTTACGTACGCCATGAAAGCGTTTGCTTCCCTATTTCGATTCTCCAAGTATTCCATTTTTCACTCCAAGCACTTCATATTTTGTTACTGCCACTAACTAGAGACAGCGACTGAAGTACGCTGGCTAACAGGGCTGGGCATTGATGGTGTGCCGGCCCCCTCACTGGGAGTTAGTTTCTTCTTCTGCATATTAAGGGTAAACTTACTTGTGAACGGACAATACAAAGCTTTTTTGGCACATTTTACTTCATAACATGTCTCTTGCCGTTTGGCGTAAAACATTAAAATGAAAGGGAATCGGGATGGTGTGGTAACTAACTGGCTTCCAATCGAAAGGGCCCAGGTTTGAATCCTGGAGACTGCATACCTTTTTTAGTGGTCTCCCGATCCCTACTCGAGGTGCTCTACGGTGAACACAGTGAGTACGCCGTCCGTTGTATGGGACGTTAAACTGCGGACCCTTTGGCGGCTTACGCTAAGGAGTAGGCTAATTCCGACGCCGGGTTTCTCTCCACCCTTCCTCCTTTCCCATCCATCTTTTATGGCGCAAATGACCTTAGCTGTTAGTCGCCTTCCCTAAAACAACCAACCATAAACACTATTCAACCCGAAGGTCGGTTTGGTAGGCAATGGCAGAGCTCACCCAGTACTAAGCCCGACGGCGTGTGAATTTTAGCTGAAGTCTTCCTGAGAAGAAGAAGAAACAGTAGTACTGCCTGCTGGTATAGGGGAGGCGAGATTTAAGAGAGAGGGGGCGGGGGAAGGGGAGAGCAGGGGGTGGGGGAGGGGGTGAAATGAAGGGCTGGGGAAGTGGAAAGGGAGAAGAGAGGCGAGAGGGGAGCAAAGATAGGGAAAAAGCGAGGAGGAGGGGGATTTAGTGCACAACCGGCAAAGAAAACAATTCGTTAACCCACACATACTGCAACATCCATGAACCAGGTGTCATTAAGTCATCAGGACTTAGTAAGTCAAATAACCTAGGCCACAACAAAATACAGGCAGAAGAACAAATTATTTTCCTTTCCGATATGAATCACTTCCACACATTTTCACTTCAGACCATTCTTATTAGTGAACTTTGTTTAGTCCAGGGTAACCGAGGGAGACCCAGGATTAGTATATCTAGGTAAAGGAGTGAGAAAGGGTTGTTCTGATTCTCCACTTTCTACTTTTCAACATATATGGTAATGTAATGTTATGGGAAACATGGGAAGGGCTTCAGCTGGGAATAATTGTTTGAAGCCAGGTAATTAAGTCAGTTCTGCAGATTTATTAATAGTTAGCCAGATAGCCAAGGGATTTCAGTATCTATCTAGCACTTTACACAAAATCCAAGAGATATGGAATGAGGATAAAACGGAAACCTGCACAAACTGAAAATCAATAATGGTCTTATTAAATGATGTGCATATCATTGAAATTTGATTTGCAATACATCTATTGGGATATGTCAAAAAAGGTGATTAACTGGTCACAATAAAACTATTAATTTTGCAAGCGTGAGCATTAACCCCACAATGCCCAAGGGCTACTAAAATTCAACTAGTTTCTTTCTGCTCAATAGAATCCAATAATTTCATGAATATAAAGATTTAAGATTAATGAGATATTTTATTTTCATTATTTTCTTCAAATTTAATACACTGTACATAAATATATTTAGATCTATAAAATATCAAAATAAAACTGTGTGCAGGACAAATACATTTATAAAATAATTATAGTAATTAAAAATACATGATACACACCCTACATGGAATTTGATATCGATGAAAATTTACAGAGATCACAATACGTACAATTAACACTTCATATACAATGGCACATAATGAAGTATTACTTTATCGCGATATCACCAAATTCAAATCATTAAAACAAAAACTAATGGGAGAGTATTTGGCTTGAAATTATTTCTTTAATTGGCCACGTATCCCTATAACAAGCCAAATTAAGACTAATAATCTTTAATTATACTTGGAATGTTATTTCATGCACCATTTTTAGGTTATACATTGAATATTCTGGAACAATTTTACTTTAGGTTAAATGAAATCATTATTCACAGTAAGAAATTATCAACATCCATGACCAAATTTATGAATCCCACAATAACTACTTTGGTCTCCTCTTCTCTGCCTCCCGCTGTTTTACCATTTCTGCATATCTCTTGGCTTTTGCAGTTGAAGAATCCCAGTAAGGAGATTTGGGTGATGGTAGCTTTGGCTGGAATCTTGGAGAAGGCAGTGCCAGTTGACCAGTTTTCTTTATGTGTGTATCTCCTATTGATTTCATAACCACGGGAGTACTAGTGCATTTATAATCTGATGAATCATTAAGGATACAAGGTAAAGAGTTGATGGAGCATGAGAGCATGGAATCTTTACCCTCGGTCCCAATACACTGAAGACTCCTGGAGGCCTCCATTCCTGAATCTCTCTCTTTTTCAAATACACATTCAAGTGACTTTACAAGTCTCTCACCAATAGGACATTGAAAAGGAATATTGTCTTCAGCTCTAGGCCAAATAATACTTATCAGAGAACTTAAACAAATTCTTATCATCAATGCCTTTCCAGGTGTCAATTCTGGTGGAAGAGAAATCTGCATCTCTGCACGTTTCAGGTTTGTCTGGAAACATTTATTTATATTACTTTTCATCTCAATCCTGTGTAATACTCAAGAACAGCTTTCATTAACCAATTAATTTTATGTCTTAGAGGACATTTTTAAGGACTAAACCTAATTCCAGCCAGGATCAATACTTATAAATAATCTTGTAACTCTAATAGAGCAAAAAAACACAGCTTTGTTAATTCTACTTAATATTTCAATGTTGTGACCCAGGTTTCAATATATAGTATCAACATCAAGTACTTTACGTCCAAATATACACTTTTGGTTCATGGAACAACAGTATGGGGAGCGAAAGAAGGCATTTTGGAATTGGACAAGAGTAGGAAGAGGGGGTTTCAGAGGAAAAAGGTTTTGCACATAATCAAATTAGAAAAACATTACATCGTCCTCCTGAGTCTTTACATTACATTGTAATCTTAAAAATGTTCCCCTTTGTGATCACAATCCCAATTATTATATAGCTTTCCTGGGAAGGGGAGATTTATTTATTTACTTATTCCATGACTATATTTGGTTAAGATCGAGACTTCTTAGTCTCTTCTTGTATCCAACCCCTTGAGATTAAGTTGGTGGGGAAAACTAAATGACTAGGAAAAGTGGAATGTGGAGAAGGTAATGCTCGACAGTACCTGATGACCTATGTATTGAAACTGGGGTCACAAGATTAAAACATTAAGTGGAATTAATAAAGCGGCAATCTTTCTTTCCATAATGGATAAGTTACACAAAGTCAAGCCTGGAATTACTAATTTTATCGTAATAAAACAAGCAAATGGACCCAATTTTTATTAGGAGAGTAATTTATGACAAATGCACCTGTTTATTGAAATCTGAACTAATATTAGTTTACCAGCTCCAGTAGGGGCCCTTTTTAGTATGCTTTAGACTATTGCTATTAAGTTTTTAGCTGTTCAGTTTGATTCATGAATATTTTCTTTTTTAACCCAGTGGAAGAATATATTTAGAGGCACTATAAAATAAATTTGTATTCCAAAAAAACACCTGGATAATATTGTAGGTTGTCTCAAAAGTTACCTTGTGTTTGAGTGAGACTGCTTTATTGGATAGGTCATGAAAGTGCTCTAAATGGAACACAAACTATATCATATCAATAATGTATTGAAAAAAATCTACGAGGAATATACACGTACCAGAAATCCCAAAAAGTAGGAGAGAAAGGAAGAGCAAGATGAAACAGGGTCAATGAAAGAGATCTAATATACATATTAGAGAATTACTTATGTAACATATGTTTAGACAAAATTATCAATAGGAAGCTCAATCTCAGAATATCATGCCTTACGATATAGCACATACTATGTTTGATATAGCACATACTATGTATCCTAAATCGCATTGACAATAATATAAATTGAAAATGTAGGTAAATAAAGTAGTTGGGGAAAAAACTTTGGGGAGAAATGGAAAACCTAATTAAAACATGGGTTGAAAAGGTTAGGATTTTGAGACATTTCTTTGGCTATGGTAACACTTTGCATATCTTTTATAAAAAAAGGCTACTTTTCACCAACTTCCCTATTTCCCCCAATTCATTCTCTGTTTTCGTGTACTGTGGTCCTTGCCCTAATTGAACCTAAAACTGAAGCATAATAAATTTATAGAAAAATATTGTATTTATTTTATTATTCATTATAACAGCAAGTATTACTTATAAAAGCACAGGAGAGTAAATCTTATACATTAATTATACTACATTTCCCTTGCTTTATAATGTTTTATTAGCTTTACTATTCATAAGTCTTTGCAAAGTAAAAAGAGACATTTCAGGCGTGATATGGTGGAATATCATGATTAATAAATTGGCAATTTTCCACAAAATAAAATTTTAATACGACCAGTTTTGATGTAACTACATCATCTTCTGGCCATCGCAAGGACTTGGACCTAATCAACTAAGTCCAATTTTTATCTACACCCTCCCCCCCCCCCTCCATCACCTTCCCTTGACGTACTTGTGACCAGTGATCCCTTGTCTTTACTATTGGAATTTCCCCCATCCCCCTGGCAACCGCTGACCACGTTTTCCTGAAGATGGCAGGAAGCCTTGTGTTTCCCCAAGGTCTTTCTTCACGGAAAATGTGGGAAGGCTCAACGCTGCCTGACAACTCCCACCCTACAAACCCCCCCTCTCATGACGTTGCAATTGTATCCATACTCCACCCCTCCCTAAACCCTTTGCTAGGGTTTTCCCACCGTTCCCCCCTTGGAACCATTATAGACAAGTGATCCCAAATCTTTATCTCTTTTCACACCCCTTTGTGCTTCGATATTTTGCGCCCAGTCAACGACTGGGGGGGAAAACCCAGACCCCTTTTTCCATGGTCCTAGGACTATGGCACCACTTAGAGAGAACAACGAGACACCCACTCCATCCAGCCACGAGGTTTTCTCCGGACTTGTTTATGTTCCCCACCCCTTTCTCCTCCCCCGCACCTCATCACTCACATGTCCTTCCACCTCCCCTCCCTCTATCCTCCATTTTCCACTACATACCAACCCCCCCTTACTAGCTTTTCAGCATATATACTAGATACTGAGTTATGACTGTTACCAGAAGATGTAGTTACATTGAAACAGGTCGTATTAAAATTTTATTTTGTGGAAAATTGCCAATTTTATTAATATAGTAAGAATTATCAAGAGCTCTACGGCCTCTAGGTTAAATAATAATAAGGGGGGGAAAACTCCACTGGCCGTGGAGTTTTCCCCCCCTTATTATTATTTAATTTTATTAATCTTTGCGAAGTGCCCCCAAAAGGTATTTACTTCATAACAATAATATCAAAGGAGTTCTTAAATTATTTATTTTATTTATGAGTATTAAAAACTTTAAATAAGGGTGAGATATGGACTTTTATTGTCCCTCTTCCACTTAAGCCCTATATGTATGTACTTGCATACATGAAAGAATATCTGACTCCTATGCCTTAAGTGGTGGAAAACCCATCTATGTGGGAAAAACCTGTGACCTCTGGGTTGGCAGGCAAGGCCGTGACCTTACTACCACTAGGGCCTGCAAGAGTATTTTGAAAGGCAGGCATGTGAGAGCAATGGTGTGAAGAACCCTTGAACAAAAAAATTGAGTATGGGATACCTAAAATGGTAAATCCATTTTAAGAGACCTCTCCAGTCCCAAGAGCAAATGAATCACCTGTTTCATTTTTAGGCAACAAACTGAGTTCAAATATTTAAAGAAGAATTCACTTGATATTCATAACTGTTACTGTCTTTTGGAGATGAATTGTTGATGGTATATAATCAAATCTTAAATTAAGTTAGTATTACTAGCAATATAGAAACACTGTATGGTAAAGAACTTAGGCCGACAAGGTTAGACATAGAAAAGGAACATGAGGTAGAAGAAGATAGCTTCGGTTCAGGCATACTCGACGATGAAATAGAAAGGGCATTAAAGGAGATGAAAGCAAATAAGGCCGTGGGGGTGGACAACATCCCTGTAGAACTGTTGAAATGTTTAGGAAAATGTGGGAAGAAGACTATATGAACTGATTCGTAGTATCTATGAGGAAGGAATCTGGCCAGAAGATTTTGTGAGATCGGTGTTAGTACCTATTCCAAAAAAGGCAAAGGCTAGATCATGTGAGGATTACAGAACAATAAGTTTGATATCCTACGCAGCTAAAGTTATTTTCAGGATAATCAACAAAAGGATAGAGAGTAAGGCAAATGATTACTTCGGGATGATCAGTTTGGGTTTAGGAAAGAAAGAGGTACACGTGATGCCATTGCACAAATGAGATCACTAATCGAGAGGAATATAGAATACAATCAGGATGTTTTTGCCTGTTTTGTAGATTTCGAAAAAGCGTTTGATAGAGTGAATTGGGAAAAATTAATTCGTGTATTGCAGAAAATAGGAATGGATTGGAGGGACAGGAGACTGATCCGCAACCTGTACATGTCTCAGACTGCTCCGGTGCGAGTGGGGAACGGAGAGTCCGGATGGGCAGTGTTAGGAAGAGGTGTGAGGCAGGGTTGTCCATTGTCACCGGTGCTGTTCAATGTATATGTGGAGGAAATGATTAAAGAGGCATGGGAAGAACTGGAGGTAGGAATGAAAGTCTGAGGGGAATTTGTAAAATCGGTTAGGTTTGCTGATGACCAAACATTAGTTGCTCAATCGGCCAAGGGGTTGCAAGCATTGTTGAGTGAATTGGAGGTTCAGTGCGATAAATATGGGATGAGAATCAATATTAATAAAACAAAGGTAATGCGATTTTCCAGAAAGAAAAACGCTAAGCTAAATATTAAAATAGGCGGGGAAAAAATTGAGCAGGTAGAGCAGTTTACATATCTCTGAAGTGTTTTGGACCAATGCGGTCAAAGTGGTAGGGACGTAAGGAGAAGAATGCGCTAGGCAAGGAGGCTTTCTCAAGGAGGAGGGAGTTGATGACGGGGATGTTGAGTAGGGATGTTAAGACAAGACTCGTAAAAACTCTGATATGGAGCGTAGCTATGTACGGCGCGGAAACGTGGTCGCTGAAGCAGGATGACAGACGTAGATTGGAGGCTTTTGAAATGTGGGTGTGGAGAAGAATGGAGAAGGTGAAATGGACAGAAAGGAAAACAAATGAGGAAGTACTAGAAATGGTGGGGGAGGAGAGGGGTTTGTTGAGAGAAATCCTATGGAGGCAGGAAAAATGGATGAAAGGCGTATTGAGAGGTAGTGGAATGTTGAAGAAGGTAATAGAGGGGAGAATGTTGGGCAAGCGAGGAAAGGGCAGGAACAGGAGAGGGATGTTGGACGGGATGAAGGGAGGAAAGAAATACACAGAGATGAAGAGGGACCTGATTTAGATGAGGTTGCTGGATTGGGTTTTGTTTGGAGTTACAAAATATTTATTTGATAGTTGTGTCCATCCAAAAACCTACCTTAACCAGTAGATTATCTAATAATAAATAATTACTAGCAAGTTATGCTTATAAAAATTTGCTAGAACAGGAATGTTTAATGTTATACAGCAGGAAAGAGTACTTTAATAAGTCATGATTGATGGGAGAACTCAAAAATAGTTCCATTATTAGTACGGTAAGGCCATTAACTCAGCCAGGTTTGCTAAGAACCTTGGATATACATACTGTTGTGAAACTCCTGAAAGCATTACATAGAAAAATAAGGGAAATCATTTTTTGCTTTTAAGTCTCAACTATAGGCTTCTTATTACTAAAAATAGCATTAACATTTACAATGGAAAGTAAGATAAGCAGATGAAATTTTTGTAAAAAATGTGAAATTTAGGCCACACAAAGTAGATACATATGAAGTAGGATCACATGGTAATGTGATATTCTAGCTTCTATAATACTTATTTTGCAATGTGCTGCATTGTGAGTAAAAATGCTTTTATCCGTAACCTGGAAGTGCCTGTACCCTTAACCTGGCTTTCGATTTCACGCTGAAAATTGCAGCATACAACTGCCCATAGGTAAAAATCAGGTGATTTTGTGATGTCAGAATATTTTCAATAAATTGGAAACTTCTTACACTATAGTATGAAGAAAATATCAGCATCATACACTGACGTCAGCCTTGGGAGAACCACCTTATCACTCAAAGGATCCAGTCAGCTTTTCACCATCAAAATTACTATATAATGCAATAAGCCTCACACCTAAACCAAGTCCTTCCTTCAAAGACAAGCCTAAAGGACGCTATTGATATGGAAGATGAATGAGACAACTATTGTTCATATCAAGTTCTGGTAGACAAAATTGCATATGAATATTTTAGAAAATCTTTTTATTACATTCTAGGCATCTACAATGTAGCTGGCTTTAAAATAAAAACCCTTAATGATAAATTTGATACGATTTTTTTATATTTTATATAATTTTAAATAATGTTTGTTTACGAGAGTAAATGTAGCACTCACCACAGTCATTAATTATGACCTGGAAATTTGGGGCTTTGCTCCAGATGTAAAAATCTGGTCAGTTCTACCAAAAAAGCTATTAGGACAATCTTCTGCAACAGAACACTGCAGACCAATATTTATAAGGATGAATATTCTGTGTATGCGATTCATATCTATAAAATATTTATTCATGCAAAAGAATTTGCATTTGTTTCCTACAAGACATGAAGCTCATGATTAAAGCACCAGAATAAAAAAAAATCACAACTCCATCTGTTACTGCTAATTAAACAAATCACAGCATTACTTGAATAATTTGCAAAAAGCTATTTAGTCGGATGCAGAAAACTGATAGAAAAACTAGCTTTGCCAAATTTAAAGGAATCTAGTATTAATTGTTAGCTTCTAGAGCTCTGTACTCAGCTAAGCAGTGCAAAAGGTTCGATTGCTGGCCTTCAATCACTGCTTTGAGAAGATAGCTGGCCTCTCGCTCAATGGTTACATCCACATCGGGAGTGCGTCCGTATTCAAGCAGAAACTTTCAAGGAAACTTCCATTATCTCAAGAAAATGTATGCTTTGCAATTCAAGAGGGAGGTATGCATGCTGTGGCATGCAGGTCTCACACACTGCTGTTCGATGCACGACGTTGCAAGCTGTGAAGAAAATATCTACTCTATACACAGTGGTTGTGGCATTTGGTCAGCAAGTTTCCAGAGGAACGTCCTCATGATAGGAACTGGGCTAGGTGTCCTCATTCTTTGACCTGTGGGCCAGGAAGTACATGGGGAGTCCAGTTCCAGTCTGACAGTCTTAATAAAAGCATCTAAGGGACGGGTAAATAAAACAATTTCTGGCATGACTTTGTGGAAAATCTTCATATTGAAATTGAAAAATGAACAACTTGGCTTTTCCATATAGAAAATTTTTATTTACTATATACCATAACGAAACCTAGGTAATAAATAAAAATTTTCCATGCGGAAAATACAAGTTGTTTATTTTTCAATTTCAATAAGGGATGCGTGTTTCCAGATTATGAATTCCTAAATGTGTTGCAAAACATGAACCTACCATCTACACTAATGACTCATCTGGTACAAGGTTGTTCATGGCTGGAGGACCCCTGCAGGCCAATCTCTATGGCAGTTATGCAGGACTGTGGCAATGAGTGTAGTTTAATTGCTCTCCCCAAACTGGAGTCCGAAGCTCGAAATATAAAGCCCTGGAGGCTATAAATCGTACTTGTGAGAGAAACTCCCACACAAATTGTTACAAACTTAAATACTATGGTATCAATGAGAAAATCATTGATTGGATTAGAAACTTCTTGTCAAATCACAAACAAATATTAGTCGTTGACGGGTTGTGCTGAATGGATAGAGACTTCGGGCATCTCCTAGGAAAGTGTGATAATAGGACCTCTTCTGTTCTTAATATACACTAATGACAAGCGCACAGGTTAGTAGCAATTTCAGGTTATTTGCTGATGACACAGTGGTATACAGGGGAATGAGGAGCCAACTAGATCGCGAGCTACTCTATAGAGACTTAGACAATCTTAGATTGGTGCAAGAAATTGTGATTAATGCTTAATATAGACAAATGTGCAGTTTTGAAATTTTGAAACGAAAGAAGTGGCAAACAGGACAAACTACGAAATAGAGGGTTCAGTACTAACCACAGATAAACAAGTAAAATATTGGGGGGTAGTTCTAACACCACGCCTTTCATGGGTAGCACATATCAAGACAATATACGGATCCACTTTAAAGAAACCAGGATTCATTAAACAGGTGGTGGAGAAATGTAATGAGAAAGTTAAAGAAAGGTGGTATTTTGCTCTAGTTAGACCACATTTGGAATATGCCGCAAGTATTTGGGATCCTTGGAAGAAAATCTGGCAAAAAGAATTAGAAAAGTCCAGAGAAAATCCACCAGATTCATTAAAAATATTTATGATAAGAACACAAGTGTAACAGGTCTCTTAAAGGATTTAGGCTGGGAGCCACTTCAGATACGAAGAGAACAAGCGAGACAGACTTTCAGAATGATTAAGAACCAATAAGTTTAACGATGGCACTAAAGGAATTACAATGACTCCACACTACTTAGGTAGATCAGACCACAAAGATAAAATAAGGGTGATAGATTCCAGAACAGATAGATTCAAATTCTCATTCTTTCCCTGACAATCGGAAATCATAATAGTGAGAAACCAAAGTCGCTTTAGAAATATTAAAAACATTTACAAGTCTGAACAAAATTAAACATTGCAAAGATATTAAGTACATTTGTAGGTGCATGTGTATGTTAGTTGGTAGTTTGTGTGCTTGCCTGAATGTATACCAGGTTTTGTTTGTGGATTGTATAAATTTGTGGCCTTTGCATGCAGTTTTTTTTCTTAATTACTGGTGGTTCCTTAACACCCCTCACCACATGCCCTGGTGGCTTGCGGGATATTAAGTAGATGTAGACTAATGGATTTTTTATCTATAGAAAAACATGATTTTTTGATGTGATATATGCCCGGTGTGCCTGTGTGTGTTACATGTCCAATGTGTTTTGTTTGAATAGGTCTATTGTATGCTTACTAAATGACCAATGTAATTATTATTAATATCATCATTAATATTATTATTACATTCCAAACCAAAAGACCTTTTGAATTCACATTCAGGGTATGGAGGACAGATCATCTCTCTACCACTTAGTTTCTTACAAATTTCTAGCATTCAGAAGATCTGCATAATATTTAGACAATAATTAGAATCTTAAGATATTTCTTAGAATTTCCACCAAGAGGTGGAAATTCTACCAACTAGATTACCACTACCAAGTGGATTTATATAAGCAATAAAATTTGATATCCTACACTTATTACGTCAACAGTTATTTTTTTACAAAATGATGGAATGGAGGCACAACCTTTTGGAAGATAATTGTATAGAAAGATATCCTGTAAGGTACCCTGAGATTCAGCAGAACAAGCATTAAGTGGAGCAGGATATATTCATACAAAGTCAATTAGTTCTTTCATGATAGTTCTATATAATTTAAGGATTTGTAGTCCAGAATAAAATCCTTATGTTAGCTATAGTATTATTAGTTTTTAGGTGAGGGGACCGACAATTGAGGTCATTTGCGCCATTAGGGATGGACAGGAGAGGGATGAAGGGTGGGGAGAAGAAACCTGGTGTTGGCATTAGCCTTCTCTGAATGAATGGTGCTAAAGGGTCCACTGCTTAATATCCCATAGGACTGACAGCATACTCAAAGTGCCCTCCACAAAGCACCTAAAGTAGGGATCGTGATTCCACAAAAACATCTGCTGCCACCGGGATTCAAACCCAGGCCCTCTGAGGTGGGAAGTCTGTACGTAAGCCATTGCATTATGTTAGCTATATCAGGCAGAAGAAGCATTTGTGGATCAGTGTCCCAGACTCAAATATGTTCACTAACCTAACCCCCCTATTATCTACTTTGTCATATAAAAGACTTTTACATGGCCAAAAATAAGAGTATTTTCACTTACCAATCCAGCTGTTGCTCCTGCCCATGACAAACTCCATGATGTGTCTAAATTTCTTTGGCAATGACACAATGCTTCTGGAGATGACATAGTTATCTTAGTTTTTGACACTGGGCACTGAATATCTATGGTACAGCCATTAAGCATACCAGGGATCCAGGATTCACCCTCCATTCTTTCAACTTTGGTTACATGAAACCCGACTGATTTCAGCAAGCCGGTTATCCTGACCAAGTCCGGAATTTGGTAATGCAAATCCTGTATATTAGAAAAATTATAAGAAATCAATCTCCCAGAATAAAATTGGAATAATACATGATCAAAAATTATAAAAAACCTTTAACCACTTATCTCAATCAGCTCAAAACCTTCATGAAGGCTTTATGCTAAGGTCACACTTAAAAATTATTACATGAAAATGCTTCCTTGTGGAGAGAACAGTTAAATCCATTAAAATTAATTAAATTCCCTTCATGTAGCAGCCAACATTGAATACAAAAATGGTGCTATGTACTCATACATTTTAATCTGAAAGTTGGTTAATCCAAATCCATACCCACTAGCTGATATTTGATTTGTCTTAACTATTTCAGCAAGCCAGAAATTTTACCAAACCATTTCATCAACCCTTTACAAAGCGAGTAATTATTAATGCAAGCATGCTAGATCAGTCATTTCTAAAGAATATTGTCTAATTTACTAAAACCAAGTCGTGCTGCTAAAAGGCAAAGTCCTGCTTATAAACAAGTCATCAGGATTTAATATATGATCAACACAAATATTTTAAAAGTAAATAAAATAATAGCTGTAATGTAAAAAGTTTCACAAGTAAAACTCAGATTATTTAAACTTGGAGGTTGTTATTTCTTCCACTGACTATAAAAGTGACATGGAAGGAATTTTCTTTGCCAACACTGACATTGACAAAATTCACTCAAGTTTCCTCCTCAACCTGGGAAAAATTTCACCAACAGATCAAATTGAACAATTAGCTTTTGACCCAAAAAAATTCTTACAGAAGATCCCTGACATGCAAGGTTTGCTCAAACCTGTGACCTGGTTGATCAGAAGGCATGATACAGATCTAAAGAGAGCAGCTTCTAAAATCTGTAATACATTTTTTAATGATTTAGATTTCTTTCCAAATCATTCACATTTGTTATCTTGAACCTTGGAGGGCAATGGCAACACTTATCAGAAGTGAATTATTAACCAGCAGCTCATAATGCACTAGATTTCACTTAAAAAAATTAAAATGCCAAGATTCTCTTATGCTCCATATTTATTTTCATTTCAACTCAGACAATTTTTTAAACTTGAAACAACAGCACAATATTATGTATGTGCCAGATGGGTCTAATATTACAATACAAAGACCTGTTTCTTACACAAGTATCAATTTATTGTTATGTTTTGATAAGCTTTATTAGTAATCTCTATAAGTTTAAAAATGCATGTGATAAATTATTTCTATTCCACCAAGAAAATAATTTCATCAGGGCTCATCTGGGTGTTGTGAGTGGCATTCACTAGTTTTTCTTCAGCAGACCTTGAGCCATTATGTTAAAATTATCCAGCTATACACAAAGTTGCTCTCAATAATTTTAAATCATTATAAACCATATAATAAATGAAAGCTTCTTAAGCCAGAATTATTGCATGTTTGTAGTTTACTTTGCATCAGGATATTTTGCTGTGGTGAGCCACACTTTTGTCACTTGAGTTATGGCAAAAGCCACTTCTGTTCAATTCTCAACTAATTAAAAAAAAAGTTTCAACCTATTCTCTGAAAATAACATTGCTATATTACCAAGTACTAGTACCCCAGAAGCATAGGGAATAAGGCAGGAAAAGTGGGATCAGTTTGTCCCAAACTTCTGAAGTCAGACCCCATTCATATCAGTGAGAAACACAGACTATATTTATGAGATGTCCATAACTTACTCTCCAGAATTTACACTAATATACACCAATTTACAGAATTTATACCAATATTTGTGAGACTTTTGTCACTGATTAACTTTGAAAATTCAGCCTATCAAATAAGCCTATAATGTTGGATACATTCAAGAAGTGTAATCGATTTGCAGTTCCCTAGGAGCGGATGAATACACCTATCACAATTTAGTACATAGTTATGAAGTGTGGTGATAGATTTAAAAGGATAAAATAGGAAAGACAATTCAAGTAATGGAACACACAAGCATTTACCAGACCGACAATGAAGGACTCTCTGCAGGATAAGGAGAAAATGAAAGAGCTGGGTACTATGGCGGAATAATAGACTAATAAAATATGTCAAAAGTAAATTGAAAGCAGCAAAAGAAACTAAGAATAGTAGATATGAAAAGGACAAGTAAAGCATGATCACGGACAAGATTGTTTGAAAGATATACAAGATAAAGAAAGGGAGGAATATAAACAGTTATGTAGGAGAAAGTATAAAGAGTTCAATAATAAACAGGCAAGAAACAAATGGGGTGAAAGAAGCTTTGAGAAAGATGAAGTGCAAGGATATGGAAAGTTTATACAGAAAGGGTGAAATTGGTGCACTTTACCGGAAGATGAAAGCACTGTCTGGAAGTAAAAATGGAACTGTTGCAAACAGTCAAAGTCAGAAAAAATATAGTTTATATCAGAGAAGAACCAAGAGGGAAGGAATAAAAAGGGGAACTAAAAGCTGAAGGCATTAGGCCAGCAAGCTAATACATAGGAAGAGAATATGATGTAAATGAAGATAGCTTAGGCCCAGGCTTACTCAATGGTGATATAGAAAGAGCATTCAGGGAATTTAAATCAAAAATGGTAATTATTATAACAAGGTGATCAACCTGTGAAGGCAGGTTTTGGATGGACAAAACTACCAAATAAATATTTTGTCTCTTAACAAAACAATCCAGTAACCTACTCTACATCAAGTCCTCCATCTCTGTGTACTTCCTACCTCCCTTGCCTCGTTTGCCTCGTTTGCCTGACATTCTCGCCTCTATTACAGTCTTCAACATCCCACTGCTGATCAATATGCCTTTCATCCATTTTTCCTGCCTCCATAGGATTTCTCTCAACAAACCCCTCTCCTCTCCCACTATCCCTAGTACTTCCTCAATTGTTTTCCTTTCCATCCATTTCAGCTTCTCCATTCTTCTCCAAACCCACATTTCAAAAGCCTCCAATCTAAGTCTATCCTCCTCCTTCAATGACCATGTTTCAGGGCCATACATAGCTAGATCCATATCAAAGTTTTTATGAGTCTTTTCTTAATATCCTTACTCATCCCAAATGTCTAAATGGGCACTGTTAGTTTAGTAACATAGGTATGGGAAGAGCTGGAGGTTGGAATAAAAATCAGTTGGGCATTCATGAAATCAGTTACGTTTGCAGACAATCAAGCTTTGGTTTGCCGATCAACCAACGACTTTCAAACATTACCGAGCATAATGGAAAGTCAGTGCAATGGGCTTGAGATGAGAATAAATTTAAACTAAACAGAGGTTTTTAAGGTTCAAGGAAGAGGATAGCTATTCAAATATTAAATTTGGAGTCCATAACCTAGATCAAGGGAGGCAGTTTACTCATCTTGGAAGCAATCTGGAGCAAAATTGTTGCCATGCCATTTGGCAGATTGTGTATATCCAAATCCTACCTTAGTCTATTACCAATGATGATAACTTTCAAAATTATAAAATTTCTCATGTACTTGGACTGACAAGTGGGAGCTAATTTGTAACTCATGCCAAAACTTCAGAGGATTGATTTTAATGTTTCCTGTGTTACTCTTCCCCAAACTAATGGAATTATATGCAACAATTTTAAAATGCGTTAATTTTATGAGTGATGCAAAATTACCAGGAAAGCTGCAAGAGTTATTTCTGGCATAAGCTCTATGGCATGATTCAGTTTTGTGTAATGTATAAATAGTCAGAGGCTCAAGGGAAAGGCGGTTGTTTCCTCAACATCAACTTGACCTCGCGTTAATCGCCAAGAACCGCTTATCTCTACCATAACTTTGGGGAGAGGTGTAAATATGTTGGCCTAGTCAGAGGACGACAACTACAATTAAGACTCCCATTTTATGTAGAATATAGATGCTTGAGATGAGAAAATTTAGTATCTGTAAACGGAAACGAGTTTTTCACGGCGAAATTTTCTTCCCAAACGGTGACGGACAGAATGAGAAATTTAGCCATCTGTGATAAGTGGGCAACATTTTATTTGTAGGATATTCAGGGAATTGGGGATAGGTGGAGAAAAACCCGGTGTTGGCATTTACATAGTCGACGACAGGTGTCAAGGAGACAGTTTCGCATTCCATGGACGGTGCACTTAAAAGTGCTCCCCACACAGCATCACACGAGGGTTCTGGATACCACAAATGTTTTTCTGCTCCGGGGTTTGAACCCGGGCTCTACGAGTAGAAAGTCTGTACAATACCCACTGTACCGACCCGATCTGGAGAACGGAGATTCAAGCTAGAGAGCCGATAGAGAGAACCTTCCGGAAATTTGACGCAGTAGAGAATTACACTTTTAAGATTTACGGCTCTCCTTAGAACTAAATACACAATTGCCGCAAGCCAAATACAAAGTGAAAGAAGTCAGACTCCAGGTCCTTATCACAAGGCCCAATTTGACTATCGCTGTCCTGCACACATTTATCACGATACTTGCCGCTTCTGTTTTTCCCTAAAAGATAATTTTAAAAACGCCCAAGGAACTACTCTTACCAAATAAATGCATGTGAGATAAAAGTCAACGTTAGGTATGGAAGCACATTAAGCTGCAGTGTGAAGAAAAATATGTGATGGTTCACCAAAGAATTTCAGTAATACTATCTTACCTTGCGCTCGTAGAAGGACCATGCTAACAGAAAATCCTTGAGAAATTCCTGATTAACCGAATTCTCTTGCACCCAATCCGACATCGCGTCCATGGCCGCAGAAATCAGGATAAAAGTTTGGAGTCGTTCCGATTACACGATAGCTCTACTGTCATGCAATGCCCAACCGGTACACCACAGTGCTGGTTCACGAATGTTCAGGGGACTTATCACAGGGAGCTGCATAGGCCTGATATCCAAGGATTTCTCTGACGACGCTGAAGCTTTTATCCAATGAGAGAGGCTCTATGCTAACTATGCAGTCAAATTCTCCTTTGCGCTACATGATTTAAAACGCCGAGATTAGCGAAGAAAGAAAAAAGAGAAGTTCATGAATTTGGCAACACTGAAGAAAAATCCAATGTGTCGTAAACGTAGAAGTCAGAGTTTTTTGAGGTAATAGTTTATTTTTATAGTTTTTGTTCTTAACTCAGAGAAGATCAAAATCAACATTTCATGTAAAATGACCAGTTCGCTGAGGTTTACCTCATTAATGTATTTGCACATAATGGATAATTAATCCCGATACGAATAAATTATCGTTGGGAAACTAAACAAAAAGCTTTTCTAGAGGCATTAAATAGACTATTGTGTCAAATAACACATTTCACGGAGTTCTCAGGCAATTTTATACACATAATCATTATTTGTGCCCCGTTATCATTATTACATCCACCCATGAATCGTACTCCGAAACGATATTATTAAGATTATACTCAACATTTCATTAAGGATGTAAGGCATATTTACCTCCTCTTCCCCAACAGTATGAAATGAAGAATGAAACCTGGTTCATCCTAAATTCCATTGCCACAACAAGAAGGCCTGAAAATTACAAATTTGGTACGTTTATGCTTATTCTAGTAGGGGATGTGTAGATGTTGGGTCTGTGGGACGTATTGAATTGATGTTGAATACCAGTGAATATTGCACATCAAGCATCATCACTCATCTACATGCAATACCTGTAAACATAATTACGAGATTAAACTAATTTTTTTACAGGGTTCATACGAGTACTAATTTTTTTCAGGGTAACATAACTTCCTTTTTTGAAAGCATTTTTCGTTTGAAAAAAGAAAGTTATGTTGCCGCACCCTGTATTTATCTATATTTTTCATTTTCCTCATAGTTTAGTTAAATTGATTTAAGAATACTTGAATTAAGTTATTAGGAATACTCTTGTGAAGCACAAATACCTACTTTCCAGAAAAGGGTGCAAGAACTATATTTTTTCAAATGGATGGTTTGGCTCCTAAACTACAGAGGGGATCACAATAAATATGTGGGTATCAGCTACATTAGCCTGAAAGAATTGCATGGTATCAATAACACATAAATCATCTTGCTCCATCTCAATGCACTTCTATGCTTTTTCCATCCTGGACCAATCAATTGTAGCCCTGTCTTAGGTAAGTTCAGTCGAGTCTTCCTGATTCTGTTTCAGTGTTTAAATGGTGCTATGCCTTCCTCATACCTTAATTGCATCCATCATCTGTTATTCAATTATCAGAATCAGTGTGAAGGCTGCTGAGGTCATTTTAAAGGACAGGGCTGTGATAATCCAATGGCTACACCACTGGAATAATGACCAGAGGGCCTGGGTTTAAATGCTGAGGAGGCCTCTGGACACCTCAGCTTTACCCAAATTGGGTGATTTTTCAAGTACCAGATCTTCCTGGGGAAAGTATAAATGGCACAGGGAAGGGATTCGGCCCTCCCACTCTAATTTATGAATTCAACACACCTTTGACCTTAGTACTAGGTGATATGACATTTCTGGTCATCCTTCAGGTTGATAACTGGTTTTATCAACAAATGGCTTACAGTATGCTTTCAAAGACTGGAAAATTTGTGAGACAAGTTCATTACATTCAATGGGGACTACTTTGACAAGAGCCATCAAAATTCCAGGGTCAATTAAAAATATGTTGTAAAAAAGTATGATCATCCTTTATTGAACAGCTCTCAAACATTGCATTGAGTATACACTTGTTTATCACCATGATATAAGGTACTCTTGAAGAAGGTGACACTTAAAGCCATGTAAATGAAAGGAAAATAGTTGAACATCATGGAGACTCATATAATCAACCGTATTTGTCAACATGTCATTTGCTCCTATTGTCCGAGCTACATGACATCAGAACAGTTTTCAGAATATTTTTCTAATTTTTTTGTTTTGTTTTTGCCTTGCCTAAAAATATGCATGCAGAAATAAAGTAAATAGTCTTTAGATACTTGGTCCCTCTATTCAATAGTCACTTCTTAAATATATAGTCATCTCTCTACCAACTGGAGGTAAATGTTAGGATTTAGGTCCTTTAGGGAGGGAATATACATGGTTTGTATTAAAAGTATCGAGAAAGGTTTGGAAAAAATAGATTTATCTCAGATATTATTTCAATGCCTCAACTTTCTTCAAAGTACGTTCCTTGAGCATTGACACACTTTTGCCAGTGGATTTTCCATAGCTCAAAGGCTCCCTGATGGGTGGATTCTGGAGGGTCCTTAATGGTATGCATGCAAGCTTCTTTGATGGCACTTCGGGTCTCACAGTGGTGTCCTTTAAGGGAGGATTTCACTTTTGGGAATAGGCGATAGTCTGCTGGGGCCAAGTCAGGACTGTAAGGGGATTGGGAATCATCACAATACGGTTGCAGAAGGTCTTCACTAGCAGACACTTGACTCTGCTTCCTATCCACCATCTTTTGCATAGTCAGAGTTTCGGTGATAATTGTGTGAACTGCCTTCTTATCAATGCTAATATGATCTGTGATCATGCATGCACTTAACCGATGGTCTGAATTCAGCACTTCATGCATAAATCATGATAAAACTGTTACTGATATTTTTATACAAATCTTGTATAGCTAGTTGATTGTTTGATTTTCCCTTTCTCAAATCTAGCACCACTTCAAGTCAGAGAATCAAACAAAACTAAATACTTTTAATGCTATTTCACTGAAAGAGCATGATACAAACTGAGTGGAGGAAGAAGTAAAGAGTTTCTTATGAGAATTAATTCATAAAACTTCATTCATGAGGACACACATTGTAATTTTAAAAGAAAACAGCAGACAAAATTGGTTACCTATATGGTGGTTTCATACTTAATGCCTCTCATATATTAAAATTCCATGAATGAGAACATTCTTCTATTGAAATCAGCACAAGATAAAATAAAACATTCAGATGAAAGCACATGTTTTTGACTGACCTGGCATCTGGAGCTCTAGTCCTCTGTCCATTCAGCCATGTGTATGTTTTGATGAAGAGGATGGAATCTTACTCACCGTTAGTATAATCCTCATCAAAACCAGAAAAAGGTAACTGATTACCCACATTGGTCATGAAGATAGATTTTTGGAGGTTATGTTAGTCAGTTACTATATAGGTTAGGTTATTTTTATTGAAAGGAGTTTATTTCACACATTCATATGTTGCATTACAGGCAAGAGGGGGGTTCAATCCAAGGTTTCTTCAGATAAATCAGTATCAATGAGTCAGAATCAGTATCAATCAGTATCTGATGAATAGACCATCATGGTTCCAAACTGCATAGCATTGGAAAGGCTATCAGTGATGAAGAGAGGACTCGAAAAGTTTGGATTGAGTGCGATTCTGAAATTATTATTCGAATGATAATGAGGTCAATTCATTATCTCATTTTTAATAAAACATTAATTGAATAAAATGCTTTAACAATTTATGTCAGACGTTTTAAAATCATTATTCACAGGAAAAATTATCAACATCTATAGCCAAATTGATGAATTCCACAAAACCAATTTCTTTTTCTCTGCCTCCCAGTGTTTTATCATTTCTGCATATCTCTTGGCTTTTGCGGTTGAAGAATCTCTGTAAGGAGATTTTGGTGATGGTAGCTTAGCTGGAATCCTGGAGAAGGCAATGACAGTTGACCAGTTTTCTTCAAGCTTGTATCTCCTAATGATCTCATAACCATGGGAGTAATAGTGCATATAGATGCACTATTACTCCCATGAATGAATCATTAAGAATACAAGGTAAAGAGCTAATGGGGAATGAGAGCATGAAATATTTACCCTTAGTCCCAATAAACTGAAGATTCCTTCAGGCTTCTATTCCTGAATCTCTCTCTTTTTCAAATCCACATTCAAGTGATTTTACAAGTCTTTCACCCATAGGATATGAATCATTGAACCTTTACATTGAATCCCAAAAGGTGGAAACTAAAATGTCTCATTTGCAGTTGCATGTTTTTATTGATGGAACAGATTTTGATTATGGACAATTGGGGGACCAATGATTAGGTAGTTCATTTCACCCTTCACTATTTACTACACTGGCACAGAATGTACACAATTTGCAAAAATGTATGGCCATGTTTGCAGAAATATCACAGTTATCTGACCTCAAAAATATTTATTACAGTTTTAGTGCCAAGGTTATTGAAGAGATAAGACTTATTAATTTTACCCTGTTTCTGTGCTATGGTAATTTTATTCTGAGAGAAATGTATATTATAAGAATTAATGATATTTCCTCATTGGGAATAATTGTACAGGTAAGACAAGAGTCATTTATGTCAATTGCACCAGTGTTATGAAATCTTGAAACTAATAATAGGTTACTACTTCTTGTGCAGCTAATTTTAGTAGTAGGCTTTAGACTAATAAAATTAAGTGTTTAGCTCTTTAGTTAATGTCATTTATATTTTCTTTTTAATCCCTCTGGAACAAAATATTTAGAGGTTCTACAAATTAGGAGTATGTTCCAAGAAACCACCTGCCTGTAACGTAGGTGCTCTTAACATTTATCTTAGCACATCATAAAATTATATTTTTTAAAAATAGGATACTATTTACCTCATTTCCTGTTAAACCCTCAGTTCATCCCCATCCCAAGTTATAACGGTACATATATGTATAAGGTGGCACTTACCATAATTGCATCTAAAGATGAATAATATTGAAAACTAGGTCATTATAAATTTATTTCTAGTTGAATATGTAACTATTTAGCTATTCATTATAACTGCAGATATTATTTATAAAAACAAAAATGAGTGTTTCACTTGCATTTATTGCATTTATGTGCCATCTATACTAAATTTCCTTGATTATTCACAAGTTTCATTAACTTAACTGTTTGTAATAAGTCATTGTGAAGTGTTCTCAATAGAAATTTACTTCAGAATTGAATTAAATCAAAGGAGTTTCTAAATAATGTGGATTTGGGAAGGCTGGCATGCATGAGCTGAATGAAATCAGTTTGTCTTAAATGTTTATGAAAAAAATGTATAAGTGCCTATATAATTTCAAGCCAAGGAGAAAATGCCTAACTATCAAAGGTTATTATATTATATAAGTCACAGTCTTCATTTTCAAAGAAATTCATTTGTTATTAAAAGAATTATAAATATAGCCAAGATTATTTATACTGTTATTAGTGTCATCAATAACTTAAACTACTCAAACATTAACTTAAACAATTTCAAAATTTTCCAATTAATTCAATTTGATACCTTTGCAAGCTATTTCAAACTATCAGGTTTGAAACCACTCTCACGTTTAAGCTCCAAAAGATGTTTGCAATAGTTGAATGGAACATCACCTTTTTCAGGTACTTATCTGCCCATTTACTTACCCTCAAACTAATTTTCTTTACAATAGATGAATACATATATCATGCAGGGCACAAGTAAAAATTATTTCATACACGCTAATTTGATCTTGGATACTATCTACAGTTAACGCTCAAAACTGGTAGTACTTTAATAAAAAATGTAAAAATATAATGAGAAGTATTTGTTCCTATGATAAAGAAATCCTCGTACAAAGCAAGCATTTTTATTACTTAATTGAAGAACTTCTTCCATGCCCAAAAACTTTTTAGACCAGCCACTCTAAAATTTCATGAGTCTTCTCTAATTGGTATTTACTTTTGGACTGCTTCCCATTTGTCCTCATCTCAAATGGTTTTTGACCCAGTGGACCATTGTTATTTAACAATCTCCCCTGCTAAAACTTAACTGTTTTTCAGTGATCTTTCCTTGTTCTTAAAATATAATTGCTTACTTCTTTCTCATCCCTTTCTCTGTGTTTTCATCCGTTTCTCTCTAATCACTGTCTTTTACTCTGTGTATATTTGTATGTGTTGGTGTATCCCTAATCTTTTTATGTATATATGTATGTGTGTGTGTATATATATATATATATATATATATATATATATATATATATATATATATATATATATATATATATAATTATTAGGTAATCTACCGGTTAAGGTGGGTTTTTGGATGGACACAACTATCAAATAAACATTTTGTGACTCCCCACCTAGCAAACTAATCTATATCAGGTCCCTCTTCATCTCGGTGTACTTCTTTCCTCCCTTCATCCCATCCAACATCCATATCCTGTTCCTACCTTTACCTCGCTTGCCCAACATTCTCCCCTCTATTACCCTCTTCAACATTCCACTACCGCTCAATACGCCTTTCATCCATTTTTCCTGCCTCCATAGGATTTCTCTCAACAAACCCCTCTCCTCCCCCACCATTTCTAGTACTTCCTCATTTGTTTTCCTTTCATATATATATATATATATATAAAACCATAAACACAGTAATCAACCCGAAGGTTGGTTTAGTAGGTGATGGTAGAGCTCACCCATGTACCAAGCCCGACGGCGTGTGAAAATTCACACATCAGGGTAGGGGGGCCAGTTCCTTTCCCTGTGCCGGTTATGGTTTCCCAGGAAGACCTGGTACCCCGAAAAATCAACTAGCTTGGGTGGAGCTGCAGGTGCCCAAAGTGCCTTGCTCGGGAATCGAACCCGGGACCCTCCAGTCAGTAGTCTAACGCTCTACCCCCTAGACCACCGCGACCCGCTATATATATATATATATTATTTTCCTTTACTTTCAATGTTAAAATTTGTGTCTGTCTATATGTATTTGTGTGTATAGATGCTTGTATTTTATACATTTTATACCTTGTATAATATGTATATGACAATGGGTTAAATGGAAGAAGGGACCATTAGGTCTCAATTTCGCCCAAATAAAGTCCTTTATCTCTCTATCTCTGTCTATAATACATAATATTCCCCAAAAATTATGGAGTGTTTTATCTCAAATATGTTCTCATACAGACTCTAATGATCTAAAATGTTCTTTATTTCATCAATTATATAAATATATCCAATCTTTCAACTGTGTGATTACTTGCTGTCCTGTGCATAAGAGAGAGACATATGCACATGTGCATTCAAGGTTTTTGTATTTTTTGTCACAAAAAATCCCTTCAAAGGCAAGTCAACAACAGCTGCAGAAAAGAAAACAAATAAGAGGCTCAGTTCAATCAAATGTGAAGATGAAATACTAGTCTTTGAAAATGAAATGGGAGAAAAGTGAAAAATGAAACAGTTTCTGGCGTAACTTGGTGGAAAATCTTCATATGTGTTTCATAAGTTTTTTTTTCATAAGTTTATGTGGAAAAGTAAAGTGGTTTGATTATTGAAAGTCAGTGGGAGAAAAGAATGATAGGTATTAAGAACTGAGTGCAACAGTCAAATAAAATGATAGCTGCAGAGAAACTTAAAAACTGAGGCTCAGATGGTCAATGAGAAGTAGCCATAGTAATGAGCAGAAAATTAGGGAGGAGAAGGTAAAATGGGGGTTTATATTAGTCTACATACCATATCTGCCCTCACTGGGTCAATGATTGATAATGTAGCCCATATGAGTGCTATACTATTTGCCTGTGTCGATGCCAAACAAACAATAAAAAGAAGTATATAATTCGTTTTTATTCATGATTAGAAGTTTGTATGTAATATTTAGACAGCATTAGAAGTAATGAACTTCTTTCTGATTAGATCACAGTGAGCATGACCAGAGATAAAACATTATCAAGAGTCATGGTCTTAAGTAATAAGTGTCAGAACCTAGATCTGTTTATAAAAAGTGTTAAATTATACTTGAAAAGTATATTTTTATTCCAAAAGTGATTAGTAAGATGCACAAGTTGATGGCTAAGATCTCTAAGTCTATTGCAATCATTAGCTAAATAAATAATGCAACAACTCCTTTTCCATTCACATTTTATTTCACATAATACATTACAAAGAGCAAATTTTCCCTGGACTCTAAAAAGAGGCAGGATCATTTTTCCAAAAGTACGAAGCACTGGTATTAAAAAAAACTGGCAGTGCATTGCATCATAGCAACACATCACACATTTCTGTTAAGATTTTTGAAAACATACTTAAGCTCACATTTTTATTGGTTGAAGCATTGACCTACTAAGGTCTATAATGTTCCACAATGCTTATCCTTTAATGGATAAAGTCTGTCCATAGGCCAATATTTAGACCAAAAGTCCATAAATGAGAAGTGAAATGACAGGCTATAATCTAAAAAGTTGCCTACCAATGCACTTTACAAACATGACAAACAATGGCATAATGGCAACTGCCACAAAATGAACTTTATATGAAAATTGTTTAAAATGGGTTCAAATAACGAGTGGTGGGTGTTTGAGTGTATGAGATCACAACTGTTTATATATCCACTTGGACAAGAAACCTTGCATGGACCATTTGAGACACAAATCTGGAAACATTCACAGCTCATTTGGAAAGAATTGGTGGCCACTACCATAAGTATTCACCATTTTCAGATTGGTGTCATCAAAACTCATTTTAATTAACACACAGCCCATCACAGCAACATTTTATTGGACCAGCATATGGTCAATTGAAGACTACGATTATCAATTATTTTTTTTATGAAATTCTTTTACTTAACGTTTCCTGCAGCCTTCAAATATATGTTGCATACCAGATGACAAAAAACCAGCTCCAAGGTGTTCAAAGCTAATAAAATAATCTGATGTCATATTTATCAGCATTGTTTTTTCCAAATATTGTGAGAAACTTCTTATGCAGAAAATCCAGACAAAAGTACTTAAAAGAGAAATTTGTAGCTGGCCAAAACTCATTGAGAACAGCTTAGTTTAGCTCATAACTTAGAAAATACAGATGCCAATAACCAAATATGACAATGTCCAATGGACTATGCTATTGTTGCAGTCAACAACAAAATACCAGTGACACCTAAAATGGGAAAATAAAAAAAAATGGAATACATTTAGATTGCAGGTACATATGACTAACAATCATGATACATTATAAAAAACTGTCTTTACTCTAAACACCACTGATAAAGGAAGTTTCACACAAGTAAGCATTTTTACATTTGTAGAGAGAATAAAGTCAAATAAAATTGATCATTAGTGGTTAAGTTATATTCTCAAATGTTTTATCAACAACAAAAATTCAGCCTAAAATTTAACAAACAGCCACGAGTAGTTTTTTCCAGTCTTATTACACTAGTAGAGGATTCTTTTTATAGTAAATTAGCAAAGACCAATTTATAAAATTTATTTCGGCTATAAAATCCCTTCATGAAACCTTGAAAATTTTAGTGATAACAGTCACACGGCAATCATGATGGTGAAATATCTCTCTCTCTCTCTCTTAATGGGAATTTCCAGAAACCAAAAAATTAAAATCTATCAACAAGGACAAAAATCAGGTTGGATGGAAGGAATCGATTATGTATACCTGAGGTGATATGAAGTTTATGCACTTCAAAAACATACTAGCAATGTCAGACCATTTCCATTATACCACAAGGATAATGAAAAATATAAAAGAAAACTATGAACATAAATGTGATTACAATTTAATAATGTTACTTTTGTGCAAGTTAGCTATCATCTAACAATATATTAACGTGGAACTTGAACAATGGGTCGAATACATCACAAAGCAGGATATATTCAGCACAAAATTAAAAAGAAAACAAAATATATCAGTTAGGATTGTAAAGCCTTTAAAACTCTACTTCAAAAAACTTGCTTAATGAATACTGAAAAATATATTTTGAGTAGCATTAAATATGACAAGGCATTGGTTTTAATTATTAAGGAGATGACATGAACAAAAAACTTCACAACATATGTTCCACAGTAAAATCAAGTTCATATTAAAGGTTTCATTCAACCTAATAAACCCTTATGAAACATCACCACACTTAACAGAAGAAAAATCCACTGCAAAATAAACTTAGGTTTTACATACAAAATTTCCTACTTCATAGACTAGCCTACATATCTGTTTCATTTTTCTACCTATACCACTCATTATGGTAATATTAACATCCACACTGATGGGTTGGTGTTTTGCATTCATTCCAGTGGAAAGTTCATCATTAACTGAATTACAAATATATGCAAACTCATCGATATATCGATGGCACATATCTGCCATCAGGCGCAAACTGCTTTGGAACATATTAGAAGCATTTTCTGGCTAAAACTCTTCAGTTCCACTTGTTTCCACTTGATGGCATTGCCAGGTGAGAACTCAAGATGATTGCTGTTCACCTGGTACAGATTCCCCTCATATGATGACAGGCCTGTGCTGATTATTCAGAGTGTTTTGGCTCTCTGGAGTAGATCCTCCACGAATTTCTGGAATAAAGTCATAAAAGGGACCTTGAACACTCAATGCATACACAATGTGTCAGTTACTTCACATTATTTTTATATAATTGCAGGTCAAATACATGCAACTTATACCATTACTCAATTTGTGTAGATAATTTCTTCTTAATCAAGAGTATGACACAAGTCAGTTTGTCAAAGTAGCTTTGAATTAATCAAAATAGATTCAAATTTATGGTTGGCAGACCAAAATGATATCCAAGTTATTACTTTACAATACCCTACAAGATATGTTTTTAATATTTAAATTTACAACCAATTTAATGAAGTCAAGTGACTTCTAACTGGGATTTTGATTGGACATGGAAAATACTTTCCATAATTTTGGAATTTCATTCGTACAACAGCAAATCATGATGGAGACTATAAATAAAATATTACAGGGGTAACAGCGGCAACATAACTTCCTTTTTTTTCAATTCAATTCGCATTGGGAAAAAGGAAGTTATGTTGCTGCACCCTGTATCAGCTAGGGCTACAGCCAATTTACATTCAGCCCAGATTTGTTTTGCACAAAAATACATTAAATTATTTACAGAATTGTTACTTTATAAAATGCTCACAAAAATGTGGGCCAAGGTACAGTTTAAATGCTTTGATAAGTACAGTATTTATTATTGAAACCAGAAATCAAGGTAATGTCCCTAAACATGCAATTCACCATAGAAATAGGTTATGGGCCATGTAGGAAATAGGTTATGAGTACAGTTGATAAGGAATACTGAAGTTAATGCACATGAATAAATAGATACGGTATTGAAACTTTTAAAAACTAGATATTTAAGCAAAATTGTGGATTGGGAAATAATGAAGCAGGTAAGTGAAAATAAATACATTAAAAAAATAGTGTTTATATAGAGAAACCATTAGAAAAATGTTTTACTGACAATTTTCCTGGGCCATTAGACATTAAGAAATAAGTAATTTTACCTATAGACCTTTAAGTGTGCAAATTTAAGTACAATAGTAGTTCTTTGCCACTTAAAATTGAAATTGTGTAGCTAATTGATAAGAAACAAATTCTATTGAGTTCAAAGGGAAGAATATTCTCAGAGGTAACACAATGGACAGATTATTCTCCAATTAATCTTGAATTTATACCTACTTCTAAGCTTGAAGCTAAGTTGGTGATATTTTTATTGCTTCTTTTCAGACATTTTAAGTGGACAAGAGCAGAAAAATAAGTGGCTGAGGAACTAGAGCAATGCAAAGCATATAAAAATTAAATAAATAAATATAATGTATACATTTTTTCCGGAAAACACTGAAGCAGGGAAACAATTTTTAACATGGGTATGGTAATATCAAATAAGTGTCATTTATATTTAACTTACTGACAGGAAAATAATTTTTATGGATATTATATTTGAAGGAATTTGTCTTCAGGACAAAGTAAATTTATTTGCATTCAGACTCTTACACTCGTCCATAAATAATCAATAAAAATCCGTTTATAGCCAACAAATTAATTTTAATGAAAAAATGTCTGGAACATTCTCAGAACTTTTCAATTTCAAATTCATTGGAAAGAATATTATTCCCATAGTCTAAGCGCTAATTCCAGATAAACAAACAACAGTAATCAGGTTGGCACTTTGGAATACTATTATTAATTTTTGTTTGGCAATATGTCTTAATTCAAACTAAATATGTATTTTATGAGGAATATATGGCTATTTGATGAAAAAACTCAAATCCATCAGCAATTTAACTTCAAAATTGTCAGAAACTGCATCTCCTGACAGGGATGATTCATGCTGACATTGAAGAAGAGTGGAAGGGAACAGGAAGAATGCAGGAACAAATGCAATATAACAGCTTTGTTCCAATTGAACAAATAATTATTTTAACTGATTGTTGGGTACTTGGCATTTGAAACAATTTTTGTAACCAAATGAAATTTCATATCATACAGAAGGGCACAAGGGGAGACACCTTGTCTTCCCTGTTATGAAATCCGTTCCAGTCATTCTGGTCATAACAATTGCGATAGCATAAAGAATATACTTTGACAGATTAAATACATGTACACGTTAAAATAGAACTGGATCATGATTATGATAAAAGGCAAATAAGAATGAAAAAAGTTGATCAAATTCCTACAATTGCAATGAAATCAGCAGACAATACCCATTAATAACAGCATTAATATCATACTTAACACAACTAATCATTTCCAAAAACAAATCTTTATTTCTCTCCAGCAGTGAATCAAGGCAAGTCTATGAAATGGGAGAGAAATAAGATGAAGATAGTGAGTAAATTTTTACTGAATATGAACTGTCACATGAGCATTAAACTTTTCTAATTCTTTCCAAAGTTGAGATCAATTCAACAGTTGCAAAGAAAACGTCAAATTTGAGGCCTTGATCGATGAAATCCAGGATTTCTTTTGATTATTATTGTTTCAAATTCTGAACACAAACTTTCATATAAGTAGAAAGTGCACCCAGTTTCTAAATGCCAATCTTAAACATAATTTAATATTAATGTGGGTTGATGTCCCCCCTTTTTTTTGCCCCACTGAAATATTTACCTTCACATCACGTGGTGATTTCTTGGCATCAACGAGCACTTCCTAAAAAAAGATGCAAAAACACAATTAGCATTCATCTGAAAATTATGCCTAGTACCTAGACGGTTTCAGAAGACTAGTCTACTTCTAGACTCTAGGTTACTCTGGGCCTAGCTAGATTACAATGATCTTAATTTAGTTAAAGAAATAATACTTAACTATTAAACTTTAAATATAATTGCACACATGAACTTGACAAAATTCATACTTCAAATAAGTACATGCATGTAGTATAAATATGTGGTACAGCATGGCCGACTGACATTATGTAAAAAACTTATTAACTACTATCGTACTGAATGTTATGATCCTATGTAATTACTAATGACATTTTGAGAGAATTACTTTCTTCAGCAGTAGGGTTAAATCATGGTATATTCAACAGAATTAGGCGAGTGGTAGTAGAAGTTCGTCATTATACAAAAAACAAAATTTGCACTTTCCAAAGATTTATTTGTAACGTTAAACGTCTTGTACCTGAAGATGGTTCAATGAACTGAAACGTGTTGTACGTTATATATAAATCTGTGGAAAAGTGCAAATTTTGTTTTTCTTATTATGGTCATGCTTATAAAGAGCCTAAGGCCATTTCAATGGTGCTTGAAAAACTATTAAAATTACTGTATGATACTCATTAATTTTTAAACTCATCATTGAACTATTAATGGATTAAACAGTAAGAAAAAATACAGTTTGTATCATGCGCAATGTGAGAGAGGCCAGATAAAATAACATTTAGTGAACAATAGCAAATCACTGACTGATAGAATTCTACAACGAGAAAAACCTGGTAGTGGTAAATACCATCTTTGATCAACATCTGAGAAGATACACATGGAAGATGCCTGGAGACAAAGCACGATACTAAATTGACTACATCCTTGACAAGAAGACATACAAGAATCAAGTTAAGAAGTGCAAGAGCTGCCCCGGCGCAGATAAAAATAGCAATCACAACCTGGTGGTCATGGGCAGCAAACTACGATACAAGCAGATGAAGAAAGAGACCCAACAACCCAGACGGAACATGATGGAAAGAAATGAAGAATATAATTACCAAAGCTGTAGATGAGCTCCCTGTGAGTAAGGTGAAAACATCTAAGAAACGATGGATAACAGCTCAAATAAGAGGTCTCATATATGAAAAAAGAAAATACAAGAATCCAAGAAATGAGAGTAAAAAAGACCTCTATAAATAGTAGCGGAACCATATCATAGGAGAGTGCAGGAAGGCAAAGGAGGAATAGATAGTAAGCTGCTGTGAGGAAATTAATGACAGCATGAAAAAGGGAAATAGCAAGATGGCTTATAAGCTAGTGAAGAGGCATCAAGCTCACAAACCACTAGAAGATGGCTTAATTAAAGATGAAAGCATGATAAGTAAAGACGACCAGGGTTTGCAGATATTAAGAAGCAAATTGAAACTGTGGCAGACTTGAGAAACAACAAGGCACCAGGAGTTCACAAAATAAACGGAGATATAATCAAGGCACTCAGGGTCAAAGCAAAGGATGCCCTCCAAGAAATAATCAAAGATAGCTACAACAGTGGAAAGATGCCAGAAGATTCCGAGAAAAGTATAATGATTGCAATACTGAAGAAACCAAAAACAGATAAATGCGGAGAACACAGAACATTGAGCCTTGTGACTCAAGCATCAAAAATCCTTAATTGGATAATTAGCTGAAGAATAGAAGGAAGGATAGAAAGAAACCTCTCAGAAAACCGATTCAGATTCAGGAAAAACCAAGGAGCAAGAGAGGCAATTCTCAGCTTGAGAGTTGTGGCCGAAAAAATGAGGCATGTAAATAAGCCATTATAAATGACATTCGTGGGCTTGGAGAAGGTCTTCAACAACATCGAATGGAACAAGATGTTCAACACACTCAACAAGAATCAGGTTATAACAATGCAAATGAAAAATGGAAGAAAAATAGAAACCAAAATAAACAAAGGAGTAAGACAAGGATGCAACCTCTCGCCAGCAATATTCAACATATACCAAGGAGAGGCAATAAAAGAAACATAAGAATTGGGTATCAAAGGAATCATGGTAAATGGAGAGGAAATCAACAAGCTCCGGTTTTCAGACGATATCACAGTTGTGGTGGAAATGCGAGAGGACCTGCTAGCAACCCTAAGTGATATGGACTGGGGGAATATAATATGAACATCAACAAGAATAAAACTAAAATCAATGTGTGCGGAAGAGAGAAGCTGAATGCAGATATCAGAATTCGGGGGTTGAAACTAGAGCAAGTGGAATCCTTCATCTACCTGGGCAGAAGCATAACATGGGATGGAAGAAGTTTGACCGACATCAAGCAAAAATAGCCCAAGCTAAGAATGCATTCATGAAGGAGAGGCAATTACCATGTTCAAAGAACCTTAGGCTGGAAAAAAGGAAACAATTCATCAAGACTTTTGTGTGGAGCATGGTGCTCTATGTTTCAAGACTTGAAAAATTGGTAAAACAGTTGAGAAATGATTTTTGGCATCTTATTCAAGAATAGTTTGTGACATTTCCTTCATTAATTTCATTTCCTTTTTGCTTAATTAGCTTTTTAGTGTCTTGTAATACCACGCCTACCTTGTGCACTGCATGAAGGGTTGGTTTCACGAGATATAATATTTTTGCTTGACTTACTCTCTAAGCATGGTCAGGTTTTTACAGAATAATCACAGGAAAAGTTACTGCACCAGATGTCAAAATGTAAGATAATTTTTAATGAAATATTCATCTTTCAAATTGAAGTACAAGAAGAGACATTTTTCCAATTATCCAGATTTGCTTTCTGTAACGAAAGCTTTAATATGACACTCAAATAAATCATCAAATTAAAATATTAAATACAGGAGTTTAATGAAATTTAACCCATAGAGGTTAAACCACAGATAGCAGGACAGACATTGCAAGCGCAAGTCATACTTTCATTTGTTTTGCACCATGTATTCACTTAAGAAAATGGGGCCTGGATTCATATGATCTATTTTTGCGGGTTATACACAATTTTCCATAGAGAGATAGAAAGAGAGAGACTCCACTCTGGCTGTTCCTTCTTGTGAAGTGCTACTTAGTACCATTAGCTGTACATGATTCTTGAGGAATTAAAAATACTCTATGTCAGTATCAAAGTAGAATATACTAGCCTGTAAGTGCCGCCTTCGCTGTTCATCATCATCCATGTCCAGCAGATGGTCAAGATCCACCTCCACCTCACTGCGATGCTCTGAGTTACCCACTCCAGATCCACATGATGAATCCTGTGAATATATGATCGTACATTAATTTTATGTCTCCCACTCATAATGCATGCATTCCTCAATTATCCATGTAATAGGTACCAAAGAGGTACCGAAGTATCATACAAAAATGATGAGGATGTTTACAGATTGATCAGTAAATTTAATTTTATGAATTTTAATACCTATTACCACAATTTTACTTGTAATTGAATGATCATAGTTTACAAGTATTGAAAAGTATTTCGAGGATAAAATCCAAAAGGAACATTTTTACTTATGAAAGGCATTATTTGCTTTTGCACAAACCTTTAAATGCATTAAAATTATGCATAAAATTAATGAATATCACCAGGCAAAGAATAAATCGAGTCATCTTTATTCTATATGCCATTAATCAAATGCATATTTGATATATTTTTCTGACAAGGTTTCAAATTCAAGGATTAGGTTCCTACATTAGGATAGGTGAGCTGGAAAAAGTGGGAAATTATCAATGGGAAACAACTATATTTTTACTAGAAGGAATGGGAATCCAAATGCACTTTCACAGCAACCTAATATGCTTGATGCATTTTGTACTTGGGGAGTTTATGAAACAATTTATTACATATTTCTAATGTTGCCTATGATATTCTTTGTTGCAATTTGTGCTTATGTGCACTTTTGGAATCACCAAAAGTGACAGAAACTAAAAACTGAGTATTTAAAACCTGAATCTGATTCAAATTCACTCTTGAGGCAGAACACACTGTAAACACGGCACTGTGCAATTTAACCTTCAGCATCATTTGACCTCCAATGGTCATTCTAATTTAGCAGAATTTGGATTCAATTCAGTTGCAAGTCTTGAGTTTAGACCTTCAATTGAATGATTGTCTGAATTTATAGCCAAGATTGACAGTTGATTGAGGGTCTGGAAAGGAAGATAGGACCAGAAAGGAGACCATTAACTTCTGCCTAGTCTTTCAAAACAAAAGGAAATGGCTAGTTTTGGAAAAGCTTAGAATTGCAGCTGAGGCTAGGTGGGGTGATGTCATCCTTTGGATGTTAGTTAGAAAGTGGGGAAAAAGGACTTGAAGTAGAAATTTTCAATTGATATTTTAGAAATATTTTAATATACCATCATGTATCCTTTAAAAATATGTGCATTACAGATAAAACAGAGAAACAGTAAGAAGGTTATGAAATCATGAGAAAATACATTTCCTCTTTGAAAAATTAGATTTAACTCAAAAATTAAATTAGCTCTAACCAAATATCATTCCATTAAACGTATTAATCAACATCATTAGGCTGAATTATCAATCATCATAACAGAAAAATGAACTAAATGAAGGGGATTTTTTCTTCAATGAGTAAAAACATAAAAGAGGATTCCATATATTTTAAAGTGATCCTCATATATATTACCAGGAGAAAGGAATTTTTATGATTGAGCTGAAACATTTTGGCAGGTTAAATCTAATGGTTTTGCAAATGCCTCATTATTAACTAAATACACGTTAGGAGTGTTGTTGTAAAAATGAGAATGCATCAAGGAAATTTTGGAGTTCCAGTGGGTTTCAGGCTGACATAATTAGTCTCATAATCAGAGGCCTAGGGAAAATGGCCCTTTTCATATCTCAGCACACAATCAATCAAATGTATAAAATTCAAGGAATAAAAAGAGAAAACAAATATTCAATGAATATTAAAGGAAAATCCCAAGTATAGTATTTTGCAATGAACCTGGTGGAGTGAACTGGTATTTATATAGTATGTGGCCCCACTAATGATGATTGGCCCTTGCTTGGATAATCAAAAAAAAACAAGCACATGAAACTAATATTTTATAATAATATTTGCTTTAGTTTATTTTTATAGAGAAAATGAAGGCTTTATATGAGAAACTACGAGTGAGCTTTGACAAAATGAACAGAATATTTCTTAGCCATTCCCAACATTTCACTATCACATTCTACAAAATAGTCTCACAAAGGACATGCCTTAATTTAAAGGTGGAGAAAGTAAGGTCCTCAGTGGGTTCCGATTTACGAAAGACCAACAAGGTACCTTAATATTATGAATACTTTCAAAAAATAATTTTATGGGGCCCTCAACACTTTTCTTATCACCATGGCTCAGTCGCTACGATGCATGCAATCATATTATGACTTGGTTCCAAAAAGCTCATCCCTGGCATTACATTCGACGCCTACATTATAGACTTTGAATGGACGTGTAAACTCTATTCCCACTCTTTGGTAATAAGCATTAATGAAGCAGGTGTGTCATATCTTTGAATCTGATATTCTACTAAGCGACCAGTGTTTCTTTGCTTCTTTGCGGGACGACAAGGAATTTCATACCGGAGCTATGGCACGTGGCATTTAAAATGCTTGTCATTTTAAATGGTGCACGCAACTAAGAGGAGTGTTGTGAGGCGACGAATGTGGGGACGAAACACATTTGGGCGGGGGCGAACTAATCCTTCCTGTAGATGGCACGCACCATCGTTTCGACCGCCAGAGATTTTCCGACTTCTCAGGCGAGGGTTGAAACGACGATGGGAATTGGGTCAACGCCATGAACACCGAACAACCACGCTTTCCCACCCATCCCCTCCTAAAGCACCGATTTCCAAGTACCCGAACACGAGGGTTACGACCACCCAAATATTCCTTTATTCAACTCCACGGGAATAGGGATTAGAGAGCGGGCTGAATGCTTTACAACGGCAAACAGCAATTACGTGAATTGAAGTAGATTTTTTCGTCTTCACAGCTTCCTTCTATGACAATACGGTTATAATTAACACTACCAGCTACAACACCGAATCAATAGATTTTACAATTTTCCTGATTCAGATCAGGCTTCCTAGGTGTACTAGTAAGCATTGTTTTGAGAATTATAATTGAGTTTAATCAGTGCTCCGACAACAAATGTAATTTCGCCCCACGCTCTGTTTTTATTTCCACATCTTGATAATGTCTTTCATTGGACGTAAACACTGACGTACTTTTACCTGTGGTTTCCAACGTGAGACATTGGAGTAACTATTTCCTCTGTGTGGGGATTTACATAAATGGCTATAATGGCTGCCACATACTCTTTTTTCCCGAAAGTCGCACCCGCTTCAGCTCGGTACTACAGCTTCCCAAGCCGTTGGATTGATTTGAATTCCAAACTTTTTTATGAATGGGGAGGAAAACGCTACTGTGAAAGGACTTTTTAGAGCCGTGTTTATTCCAATGTAAGTTACACTTATTTGGAAGCTATTCGAGAGAAAAAATCGTGTTGCAGATTCGATGAAAAATCAAATCATATAGTATGTGCGAAGATAAGGAAAAATAGGCAGCGACCGGCCTATTTTTATCAACGCAGCAACATGTAGGCGATAGTAAGGATTGTTGAAGGAGGACGCCACTGTCGAACGCAAGGTTTCCTCAAATGGCGATGGTTTCGGATGTTCCGACAACAAAAAGGTAAGGTAATCTAATTATATAGTGTATAGTAATAGAGTACAGGGATTTCGGGATTCTTTCCGGCAAATTCCATGGCAAAAGCGGGAATGCGCCGCATTAGTAGGACTGTTTTAAATGTGAGTTTTTAGGGACTGTCTAAAACCACATAATCAGTAAACAAACAACGAAGCACAATAATGGCGGGTTGAGAATTTTAAAGTAAACATTTTAAATAAAATTAAAAGTCATGTTAAAATCTCCTTTTGCATACACATTCACTTTTTTTGCAAATTATTCTTCCCACTTCTTGAAATAGGAACATTTCCATTGCATCCGGGACGGCATTTTTACCATTAGTCGAATTTAAGTATGAATTTTCAGGTAAGACTTTTGGCTGTTACATTTAAGTGTTAATCCACCATCTTACGCTAGGTAGATATACATCTCCTAAAGTTTAATTTGTACTAGAACTGCACATTTACATGGAAACACTGCATTTATTAAACACCATACTGATTCACTTTCGTACGAACATTGCAATTAAAAAAGGTTTGTTCGGCATTTTTGATGTACGATTTTGACTGTCAAACCAGTTTTTCTTCGGCGACAAATGGGAAAACCATTCGTGAAACCTTCGTTTCCTTAGGAAGGAGTCGAGGAACGAGAAGCAGCACAGCGAACGGACATGGGAAGTCGCGACGGGGACGAAAAGCCACGCGTGTCCCTCGCTATCGATCACCGTCCCCAAATTTAGCTCATAAATACCCGGCGCATACCGACGCAGGGAAAAACGGTCGTCCGCTCGGTCAAACCGAACAGCCGACCATCCAGCAAGCTCCTTCCTTCCTCTTCTGTACCATCAGCGAGGGAGGAGCCGAGAGAGAGAGAGACTCGATTCGGGTCCGAACCGTTTCGTCGCCGCCTTTGCAGCTCGCAACGCACGAAAAGAGCAGTCGGGAGTTCGGACTGGGTAGGGAGCGGATTAAACCAAGCAGGGAAAGACGGATGGCGTCTCAGCGGTTCGAGACACAGATCAAACGTGACAGGGAAGGGTAGTTTCCTCTCGGTTGAGCAGCGGGGATTCCCAGAATTCTGCGCCTGGATAGGGAGCGAGAAAGGGAACGGAGGCGCAGATGCCCGACGAAGGTCGAACTAAGAGGAAGCGGGGATAATGCGAGATTTTAATTTGGGGAGGGCGTATGGGGGTGGGTGGATTCGGAAGAGCTTTAAATTCACCACGCCGCAACCCACTGATCTGTCGTCCGTCACGCTGCTGCACGCGAGGTGACAGATGAACATCTTCACGGGAGAAGGAGGCCCCGTATTGGCGGCGTCCGACCCTTCCAAAGATTGCTCATTTTCATGGCGCAGTGCGCTATTTTCTCCCTTCACCGCATTCGTATTACAATTGCCCTTGTGCATACTTAAGAATTTGGAGACTCCGATACCGCAATTGATAATAATAATGTGTCTACATACTATCTATAAACATACTAGTATAAACTATCAAATATTCGCAAACCCTCACAAAACCTCTGATTACACTTGCAACTTAACTTAAAATTCAATTAACATTTACACTTATATGCTAAATACGTACCCAAATGTGGGTCCATAAAATATAAATTGCCAGTTAACCCAAACTCGTTCGATTTCCACTTCGGAAAGGACTTTTGTGTTGCAACGTAATATTTTTCGATCGGTCATACAAGATATAATCTTAGAGAGTGTCGAAGCAACTATAAATCAAATGAACGCCACTGCTACACCCCCATATTTAATTACATCCATACAATAATTAAGATTCACTCCAGAAACGTAAATACAATAAAAAACAAACAGGGTGCAAGTGAATCCACGAATTATTCCCCGATAACTTACTTGAAGTCATAAAAACGTCGCCATTAATTTGAAAACGAAATAGAAAAGATTTAAACGAAAACCTATTTCCCATCTTTGAACCCATATTCATTTAAGTAAATGCACAGGGCTCCTCTGTGTAATGACCCCAATCCGGCATTTATTTTGGCGTTCACTTAGGGGTTAGTTGGCATGATGTTATCATATATAGCACTATTCCAAGGAAACGTGCCCGCTTCCTCTCAAGTTTGGGTCTATATTTTATTAAAGACTTGGCAACAACATTCAAAACTACGTGTGTATTCTGGTTAAGGCGATGCCGCTGCAATAGTTTCACACAAATTACTCACATGTGCTTAGAAGCACTGAAAGTATATATATATATATATATATATATATATATATATATATATATATATATATATATGTATGTATAATCTTGAAAATGACGCACTCCGGCGACGCACAAACACACAAACACTAGGTTAATAAATATTAAACACACATAAACATAAAAGAAGGACACTTACAGTAGATATTTACGTTTCGACGGCACGGCCGTCGCCATCAGATTCTGATGACGACGGCCGTGCCGTCGAAACGTAAATATCTACTGTAAGTGTCCTTCTTTTATGTTTCTGTGTGTTTAATATTTATTAGCCTAGTGTTTGTGTGTAAATATATATGTATGTATATATATATATATATATATATATATATATATATATATGCTATAGTACCTGCTAAGAAGCACTAAAAGTATATACACGTGTGTGTATATACAGGGTCACACCCAAAAGTGGTAAAACTGATTTTCTCTGGCGCGAACGGAGCAGTGGAGGGGGGTCTGCCTGGCAGGGTAAGGTGGAGGGGGCTCTTAGCAACAGACCGACACCAACCTCAGTCGCTTGCGGGCTGTCGTTGAGTGAGGACACCATTTTTAGTGAAGCAATGTTTTTGTCCGCGTCGAAAAACAAAATGAATCTGAATTTAGAGCAACGTTATTCCGTGAAGTTTTGTGCGAAACTCGGGAAGACGGCAACTGAGACCCTCGATATGATCATGCAGGCCTATGGGGACACAGCCTCAAGCCGTTCCACAGTGGCACAAGTTGTTTAAAGAGGGTAGGGAGCTCGTTGAAGACGACCATCGCTCCGGACGGCCGTCGACGGCAAGAACCGACACGAATGTGGACAGAGTGAGGACACTGCTGAACACAGACCGACACTTAACCAGTGAAGAATTGCAGACCAGTTGGGTCTGTCAGCATCCAACGTCCAACGCATATTTCACAGGATTTGGCCATGCGCAAGGTGTACGCCAAGATGGTGCCGAAAATTCTGAGTGTCGACTCTCGTCGTCAGACAGCTCCTGGCCAAATACGGCGTTGCCACGTTGCCGCAACCACCCTATTCTCCCGATCTGGCACCACCGGATTTCTTCTTCTTCCCCATGATGAAAAGACAGCTCAAGGGACGACGTTTTGACTCGATAAAGGCCGTTCAAGAGGCTTCGACGAGGGTCATCAACGGCATCCCCTAAGAAAATTTCCAGCGTGCATACGGGGAATGGGAGCAACGTTATACTAAGTGTGTAGCAGCTCAAGGAGCATAATTTGAAGATTATTAAGTCGATGTAAGCATATCGTCAATAAAATTCTTGTAAAAAAATCAGTCCTACCAGTTTTGGGTGCCTCCCTGAAAATATATATATTTATATTCATACGCTTCCGAAAAAGACCAAAATATTCCTGCAACTGTTAAAATTAAATTCTATACACGCTTCTATTTTCATGCACTTTTCTATGAACACTTGTAGCAAATAATTCTATAGTTAATTGACGTTCCTTTGATTCGTACATGCATACTGTAAATAATATTCTCCACGCGCTGTATCTCATATTTGATTCTGAATTCCGTTCAATCGTCCTGAACTGAATTTTGCATTAGAAAATAATTTGCAGCCTCCGGAATATATTTTGAAGCGTTGACTTTGGCAAAATTGTTTTTTCCAATAATAGGAAATCGGCTAATAAAACAAGATCTTTTTCTTTCAACAACCCATCTGAGATTCTTACAGCGTTGCATGAAGTTTCCATTCCCGAGTTAGTTTCGTGCTGACTCACGACTGAGTTTTGGATCTTGCTCACTCGGAGACCTGCATAATTTTTCATTTGAAAGCAGGAAAAATACTTACGACCCTGGGATTTCGGAAACCCATGTAAAACAAAATGTCTACAAGAGAGAGAAAAGTTTGCTTAACACATACGGTAGTAACTATATTATCAGCTGTTTCTGAAATATCTGGAAACATTCCCCCACATAATTTGGGAACTAGTTCCCAGTAGAGGCCCACTTACATTTTTGCTAATCTTACAAGACGGAGATGCATTTTGAACATTATTTTATGAATCGATGCGAAAATTTTTTAAACTGAGAATTTATTTCCTAAATGACTTCTCTCATTTGACTTTGACCCTCGTTTAGACATGACTAATGTTATTAACGTCAGCGGAATGGATCCAAATATTTTACGGTGAAAAATCGATAGCTCTTTTTAAACACGAATTCGTGTTAATGTATTTCGTTGAGTTTATGAAAGGAACTCCCTTACGAAGTTTAACCAGCCCTTTCGGTTATATCATGTGATTAACTGAATTCCAACATCACTGGAAACAATAATAGGTGAATGAAGTATAAAATATGATTGAACGCAGGTTTCTTCTTAATCAGTCAACAAATCGACATAGTATTGACACAAGTTTATGGAAATAAACAAATCTAAAGCATTTCTGTGCAATGAATCAGTGTCACCGTAGGCATGCAATTTAGGATGAAGACGCTGGGATTTATATGAAAAGTCGTATATCTTCAAAGAAATTTACAAATAAAAAACGTGAAGACCAGACTACAATATTAACTGTCTCAACGTTAAAACTATGTTGGCGAAAAAGTAATTTTTAAAAATTATTTCCGATTTTTTGCATTCGCTTCGTTAACTCTTGACATACGTGACGTACTAAATTTAATAGAAAAAAATTAACGTAAATATGGCGTTAGAAGTGAACTCGTCAGGCTCGTCTAAGAATTGCCTTAAGAAAAAATAAGTTGGTAACGATGCGCGGAAAACTTAAGAGAAGATGAAGACAAACTTCAACGCGACACTTCCCTTTTATTCAGAGGAAGATCAATTTTCGTCATCCCCTAGAAGATTCATTTTTTTCTTCAAAAACAGGTCAAATGTTTGACATAAGCTTTTGCAGGAGTATGCATTAATTTGTTTATGCTATGACTTCATCATAAATAGATCCAAATTTTTATTCAACTGAGTTCAATTTTACAATCAAATCTCCCAAGTCCGATGACGGCCAGACCATCGACGGGATTCAGGCACGGGGTGGCCGACCTTTGGAGAAGCCGACGTGATTCTCGACCATCAGGCCAACGCGGGCAGCGAAAAAAATCAATGAAAACCTTCCGTAGGATAAACGGAGAATATATATTCAAATTTAATAAGATGACTCTTCACGTCGACTTTGTGAAACACCAGTTATCATATTACCACAGCCACGCACAATGCTGCATTGCAACTGCATCTTTATTTCATAAAATCGGAAGCACAAGAAAATGGAATCATCTGCACACGCCGTACATAAGGTTGGGCATTGCCTTCATAGGAAAATACACGTAGAGTAATGCATGCGAGAACAGTCGAAATTTTCTCCCAGATTCATTGGAGCCAGACAAGACCAACGATGAAACACACAAATAAACCTAGAACATACAAAGAGAAATCAAACAATTTGCATTTGCCATTTTTTCATTACGCAATGGCTAATCAAAGAAGATAAAAATTTACTTGAGGTTTATTTACTCATGGATAGCAAATTAACTTCACATTCTCTAATATTCTGAGAAGATTTCCAATATGCACCTATTACTGAACATCAAAGTCTTACGTTCCCACGTGGGCCGTAATATTTTCAACTGGAAATGAAGCAAACTCGCTCATAAACTGATGGATGTCGCAAAATTTATTCGACAGGTGAGCCGACACACCAGCTAGGGCGGCACTATTCAAGTAACGTCAAAATTTAATGTGGTTTTAAAATAATGAGTCAACATTTTCCACGATAAAACTACGTACGTGTTTCCACACGTGATTAATTTTCCCCAGGGAAATGTTTAGTCTCCGGCGTAACTTTATGGAATGTACACAACACATTAAAATGAAATACGTAACTTTGTAATTCCACACACGCCTAGAGCTCGTCAATACGCAAAATATTATCCTTTTGTCGTATTTCCCTTAGTGCAACAGCTCGTGTTAATACAAAATAAGACGATATTCGGAAAAGTTGATGGATGTAGATTAAGACATTGGATTAACACAATTTATGCTTGGAAAAACACATTTTGTGTTTGTTAAAATAGCCTAGTCGTAGAGGCATTTCTTGTGCTGTAAATATTTGAACAACATTATGTAGAGTGGACCACCAACGGCCATTAGTTATCAACATCGGACAAAAATGACGTAGGGAACGAATCGAGTGCTCTACCGCAGGCTGTGAGACAAACAAGGCAATGCATTACACGGGAAATGGAGAAGTTACGGCTCATAATTTCTTTGGGCTAAAGCCAACCTACCCAGAAATCATTATATGCATCGATGGAACTGGGAAAAAGGAAGTTGGGGTGAAAGCAGGGGATGTTAAAACCTCAGTTCCCATCGGTTCGCATCCAATTACTCCTTTCACTACTTGGCAAAGACTTGCCGCCATAACTTGGAGCTAAGTGCCGATGGACCGATTGCCGCACGGCCATGAATAAAAGGCGGCTATCCCTAAGGAACGCTATGCTTATCTTCTGGAGACACCGGAATCATGAAATAATAACGCCAAAAACCACATTAACCATTGAAATTACCCCTAAGCTAATAACTAGTTGCACGATGGTAGCCACGGTAGGGAATTGAATGCGTGATGTAAGGACATAACTTAGATACATTATTAGTCTTCATCGTTGCATTGCTGTAGATCTCAAAGGTGAAAGGTGTGGTGCGGCTCAAGAAATCGAGAAAACTCGAAGAATGTACATAGATTCAAAGACTGAACACTAAACGGAGAGAAATTCCGAAATCATCTAAACCGCTCTGACACAAACAAGTATATGGGGTTGGTGCAAAAGGACTTGGGATAAAGGAAATATAAGTCTGAGATAATAATTTGCGTAGAACGGAAAACAGCTGGATGCAATTAAAAGATATATAAAATTTAAGTGCTGTACTGGGTAAGGGGATCCGAATACCAATTATAAATGTGATCCCTGAATAAAAAAATGAAGGAATGGCGCAATGCATGGAAATGCGAATGCCTATGCGACTCGTGTGAGCAAGCATACGTTTTAAAAAAATGAACAGACGTCAGAAGGCGAGGTGGAAAAATGCTAATTATTTCATTTAACCCCCACTGTTAAAAATCTCTCTTCTTTTATTATTACAGCTTAACTGATTGCGGTTTCCTGTGTTTTTGAACGAAAAACTCGTTCGGAAAAATTCAGAATGCTACGAGATTAGACATACAGAAATGCCGTGGCCCGATAATTCAATTAAAATGAGTGTAAAAAAAGCGCATTTCAATTGATACACCGACAATATATTCCGTCAAATAATAATGGCCGATATTAATTAAATATCAGGAGGATTCACTCAAAAAAATACAAATATCATGAACTAAAGCAGTTGCATTGAACTAAAATATGACGGACAAAGGAGATTTCCCAACCAAACAACTATAAATAATATAACCAGCACCGTACATTCTACTTGTTCGCTGTATCTCAATTTAAAAGATTACATTTGAGTTACAATCAATAATATCGACATTAAAGGACTACATACATGTTACCTCATTAAATATACAAGGAATAAAACTAAACAATAATTATGCAAATTACTATTCGTACTGCTTGGTCATGATTTCACCAAGTTAAATATAAATAATCACTATATAAGAGAAAGTTACCAATGAACTGTTATTGCACAGTTATAAAAATGCTTTTCTGGAAAAGATAGCCATCAACCATAGTAAAAAAATATTTACAAGAGAAACCATAAAAAAAAGCCATATGGATATAAAATGAATTGAAAAAACAGATACACATCACATTATTACTCCGACAGCGATCGGGAAACGGTGACGAATCACTGCATCCAATTTTTCGGCATTCAATTATCTTATGAACTCCCACAGGGACACAGACTCCAGATGGGTAGGCTGGACCACGCGGACTAACGCAGATTATCCCCAGGGGCGTCAATTAAATTGGAATTATCGGCAATTACACCGTGGAGAGCGACTCGATATCCCCTCGGATTGAAACCAAACCGGGAGAGTCTCCCGAATGAGGGGGGGGGGAGGATGGTGGCGCGTCGAAGGGAAGAGAGAGGCGCAGAGAGACTCCAACGGGGGAGAGGGAGCGAGAGAGGGTGCTTGGGGTGAGTGGAGACGGCCGGGTGATGTGGGGCATTGGGTACGACGGGGTGGAGAGAGAGAGAGAGAGAGCGTGGCGGGATCCCAAAGGCGGGCCCACGCCGGTCCGTGGCACGGGGAGGAGACGTCCCCGGGCGGCCCCGGATTCGTGAATTGGGTCACCGGGAGGGAGGCGGGACGATGCCGAGGCGAGTGGGATCGATGCGAGAAGCACACGCATGAAATGGGACGGGAGGGAGGTCGGAGTTTTGGGGGCGGCGGTGGAGAGGGGGGGGGGGGTGGGAGGCGGGTGGGGCCGAAATGGGGCAAGCGGGGGAGGAAGGTGGCAGGGAACGGGGCGATGACTGAAATCATGTAGCCATGCATCGACAGTTGTCGATACTAACATCTGATGCCGACAATATAGGCCATTTCGATACGTCGATGACAAAAGTTGACAAAAGGACAACTTGAATGATGCAGATGTCGGCTGCATTACAATTCGTTGTGAAGGGATTTCGATATAAGAAATCAGTGGGGTGGAAAGAAAGGACGACTCTTTAACGTACAGCTACAATTGAAGAGACTCCCAAGAGTCGCAAAAATTAAAACTGGCGACGCCTGTACCCGTGACGAACTTTAAAAACATGTCTACCGAATTACGTTATTATTGGCTACCTACATCTATCCTACCTTGAATCATACATATCCAAGTCGCGTTTTCACCATTTTTCAGGAGATTTACAATTAGAGAGTAGTATATAAACCAAACTACTGGGATGAATTGAATTGGGATATCCTGCAATTATTTAGCGACTCTCGTCATTATTTTATAAACACGACAAACCATTTCAGAGTAGATTTCCATTTGGTGTTTCTCAGGGCATGAATTTTCCTTCGATAGAGGTGCCATTTCATTTGGAAAGGAAAGATAAAGAGCACATTGCTCACCTTTGGCAAAAATACATTATTTTTTTACAAATGAACTTGATTTTTGAAAAGGAATTACCATTAACTTTAGTTTTCGTTTGAATTAATCATCCTTAAAATACAAAAAAAAAACATTTTAATTCGAATTGATTCTCTGAGTGATCATCTATGTTCCAATGACTTATTCAAAAACTAAAGACGAAACGATGAATGCTCAAAATTCATCAGCCTTGAGAACATTTTTCCATCACAAATTCAATTCTTAAAAAAAAACCCCGCAACATTAAAAAAAAATCCCGTCCAAAAAAGAAATAAAAAAATAGGTTTGCCCAAATCTATCAAAAGCATTTGGCTCAGGTTATAGATGGTACATCTACAATGTTCCATTTCATTTTTGTTCGATACATCCATATTTTTTTCAGGACCAGAACCAGGTGATGGCGTGAGATGCACAGAAGGAGAGAGAAGTTGTGAGGCGTGGGCTTGGAATCCATCGGGAAAAGATACAGAGCAGCGATAATGGGAGGGAGGTCCCTCACCGCTCGAGAGGGTTGCTTCCACCCCGCAGCGGCCGCGCCTCAAATCAAGACGACGATCCCCTCGAGTGGATGGGAAGCGGTGAATTCCTATCTCCCTTCCTGAGACCTTCCGAGTGACCTACAATGTGGCACCATTTCAAAACGGTTTCTTCAATTTCACGAGCATCCCCACTCAGGAAAAATAATCTATATAGGACGACCGGCATGTGGGATACAGCCAGGAGGACAAAAAGTCGGAAAGGCTCCCTGATTCATCAGAAATAATATTAAGTATTAGTTTCAACTTTAGTTGTGTATACAAAAGACATTCCTGCCTCTTAAGGCAAATCATCGCACTCGCCGCAAAAAATGAAATAGCAGTTGATAAAAGTGGAAGAAAGAGGGAAGTGTTAATATTAAAAAATAAATAAATGACTTCATTTTGTGAAATGGAGAATTTTAAAACCAGAGTCGGACAATTTTTGCAAATTCTTTTATACTCGTCTCTAAAAAATACGGATTTTCACTGAGAAAAAATATTATTATTATTAGGTAATCTACCGGTTAAGGTAGGTTCTTGGATGGACAAAACTACCAAACAAACACTTCGCAACTTCAAACAAAACCCAATCCAGCAACCCAATCTACATCGAGATGAAGAGAAAAACTATAACCAATGCATAATACTAATATTATTATAAAGTAATCTACCGGGTAAGGTAGGTTTTTGGATGGACACAACTATCAAATAAATATCTTGTGACTCCAAACAAAACATAATCGAGCAATATACTCTACATCAGGTCCCTCTTCATCTCTGTGTACTTCCTTCCTCCCATCATCCCGTTCAATATCCCTATCCTGTTCCTGCCCTTTCCTCGCTTGCCCAACATTCTCCCCTCTATTACCTTCTTCAACATTCCACTACCGATCAATACGCCTTTCATCCATTTTTCCTGCCTCCATAGGATTTCTCTCAACAAACCCCTTTCCTCACCCACCATCTCCAGTACTTCCTCATTTGTTTTCCTTTCATAATACTAATACTGAAAGGAAAACACTCTATATTCAAATGTATATTCGATAGGTAATCTTTATGGAAAATGATGAAAAGTAAAGTATTTGCTTGATTAAGATTAGGCAAGACTACCCCAATAGTATGCTATCAAGACTAAACTACCGAAATTATCTTATTGGATCCGCCTAACCTCGGAGGTAGATACTGTATAGTATATCTTTTTGTGATGTTTTTTGCCTATAGCCTCCTTGCATTTCCCAGCATATCCATCTTTAATAATCTTTTCCCAGGTTTTCGAATTTTTCATTTGACAACTGAATATTTATATATATATATATATATATATATATATATATATATATATATATATTATATAAAAATATAAAAAATGTAAATGGACTAGTTGACACAAACACAGAAACAGAAACACATAAAAGAGGGAATCACTGGGTCTCGAATCTTCGGTGGTGCACCCACCTTTCTCAAGAGGAGTTAGGAACAGAACTCATGTCCGTGGGATTTTCACAAAAGTGACAAAAGTGTTATATGTATATTTTAATGAACATATTGTAGAAAATGAAATTGCTATCACTACCATTTGTCTCTCTTTTGGCGCCATTATTGTTCACGACTGTTCAATTTCAATTTTTGTTTGAGTTTGGCATCTACTTGAGTCTGCCGAGTGAACTGTATGGCACATTAACTTTTGTTTGGTGGCAGTAACTCATAAAAAAAGTATACTAAGTGCAAAACATTTCCACGAGAATTGAAACCCAGATAATATCACCCGACTACCTGGCGAGAATGCTAATTCTAACGGCACTTGACCGGGTAATAAAAAAACATTTCATTCTTATTAATTTATAATTATACCCGTTGATAAACACTGAGCAGTGAATTAACGCAAAAATCATCAAATCGTCCCACCCATTAGGAATTTGGGAAAAAGTTATTTCCACCGAAATATTTGGAGGATAATGATAAAAGCCGGGAGGAAAACTCGACCTCTTTCCGCGGTTAGGTGGGTGTAGTAAGGTAATTATGGTTGCATAATCCCGATACCATTGTCAATTAGAATATTCACAATACATATTTGTCGAATTAATATCTTCATTTAATACCTCTTCCTCAATTAATCATAACATGATAATTATTCAAAATACTAAGGTAGACGATCTCAGATAGGTTAATTCAAAAGATCGAAGAGAAAACTATATGATGATCAGGTTGATATTCATATATACAGGGTTCGCCCGGAAGATAAGTGTACTGATTCTTTCCCGCCGCTCCAGGCGCGCCCAGCACCGCTCTGACAGGCTGCGATTGGAGGGGGGTATGTTGGCAAGTGACGCTGAAAAAGGCAGTCGGCTCTGAGCTGTGGTGTAGTGAGGAGCTCTGTTAACGCGAACCTCCACACTCGACCCACGTCACGGAACGCGATGCCGAAGTTTTTGGAGCAGCGTTATTCCATCAAATTTTTAAAGATATATATGTATATACTATATGATATATGTATATATATGTGATACCCTCCCATGGACTACAACCTTGTCGTGGTGGAAGGGCTTATGTGTTCCGATGACCCATAGAGCTGTGCTGGCGGGAGTAATAAAAATTACTACTGGAAGGGTCACCCATGCCAGATAGGTCGAAGGTTAGGAGCCAGACGAAAGGGAGTCCACGCAGCGTCTGTTCCTCAGTGAGGCGGCTGCAATGGCGTCTGATCCCAGTGGGGCGGCCATTAAGTGATGGTGTCACATTAAAAACACTATTGAGGAAGGCAACGGGAAACCACCTCAATTATGATTCCCAAGAATATAATGATGGGCATTTTAATAAGACTCGTAAAAACTCTGATATGGAGCGTAGCTATGTATGGTGCGGAAACGTGGTCACTAAAGCAGGAGGATAGACGTAGATTGGATGCTTTTGAAATGTGGGTGTGGAGAAGAATGGAGGTGAAATGGACCGAAAGGAAAACAAATGAGGAAGTACTGGAGATGGTGGGTGAGGAGAGGGGTTTGTTGAGAGAAATCCTATGGAGGCAGGAAAAATGGATGAAAGGCGTATTGAGCGGTAGTGGAATGTTGAAGAAGGTAATAGAAGGGAGAATGTTGGGCAGGCGAGGAGAGGGTAGAAACAGGATAGGGATGTTGGATGGGATAAAGGGAGGAAAGAAGTACACAGAGATGAAGAGGGACCTGATGTAGTTTAGGTTGCTGGATTGGGTTTTGTTTGGAGTTACAAAATATGTATTTGATAGTTGTGTCCATCCAAAAACCTACCTTAACCGGTAGATTACCTAATAAAAAAATACGTATATATCTTTAAAATTGACGCTCTCCGGCGACGCACAAACACACGGATACAAAATATTCAACACACAGAGACATGAAGAAAGGACACTCACACTCTGCACTCACGTTTAGACGGCTCGACCGTCGTCATCAGAATCTTTTTTCTGAAGAAATTTCTGATGACGACGGTCGAGCCGTTGAAACACCAACACGTACTGTGAGTGTCCTTTCTTTATGCTTCTGTGTGTTGAATATTTTGTATCCGTGTGTTTGTGTGTTATATATATATATATATATATATATATATATATATATATAAAATAAAACACAGTAATCAACCCGAAGGTCGGTTTAGTGGGAGAGCTCACCCATGTACCAAGCCCGACGGCGTGTGAATATTCACACATCAGGGTAGGGGGGCCAGTTCCTTTCCCTGTGCCGGTTATGGTTTCCCAGGAAGACCTGGTACCCGAAAAATCAACTAGCTTGGGTGGAGCTGCAGGTACCCAAAGTGCCTTGCCCGGGAATCGAACCCGGGACCCTCTGGTCAGCAGTCCAACGCTCTACCCGCTAGACCACCGCGACCCGCATATATATATATATATATATATATATATATATATATATAAAATAAATTCACTAAATAGTCATAGCAAACACAGAAACTAAAACATATAAAAGAGGGACTCACTAGTTCTCGAATTTTCGGTGGTGCAACCACCTTTCTCAAGAGGAATTAGGAACAGTTCTGTTCCTAATTCCTCTTGAGAAAGGTGGTTGCACCACCGAAAATTCGAGAACTAGTGAGTCCCTCTTTTATATGTTTTAGTTTCTGTGTTTGCTATGACTATTTAGTGAATTTATATTATTGTGCACGTTCGTGGGTTTTCCAAGAAAGTGACTATATATATATGTATATATATATATATATATATATATATATATATACACACACGCTATGGAGAACTGGAGAGTTTAACGACCTAAGACAAGTCAATCTTTGGTTTGTTAACTTATCGTAACCATGATCGGGAACACAATATTCAGTACACGATTAAGATGGAAGAAGTTAGTCTACTTACCTTCCCTGGAAGGAAATTCTATTTACAATATCGAATGGCGGACTCCTTAAACTTAGTAAAAGGCAGATCAAGTTATTCAACTTCCACTCCCTGGAAGGAAACTAATTTTGCAATATCTGTATAAAAGAATGGACATAATGCATAGAAATGGGGCAGAGAGAAATTTTAAACCAAGCCCAAAACGGAGTCTAAAATATGAACTTGAAAATAATAATCCCCTCTCGATCCCAATACGTAGCCCCCTCCTTCTCGCTCCGCCTGATTGCTCCGCAATAAAGTTCTGTCGGCAACCATGTCTCGGGCTCCTTCGAGAACCGCTCTTACGTGACCCCCCCCCTCCTCCACCTTTTATATGACTCACCTTCAAAATTTCTCATTCAAAGGACCCCAAAACTGCAAGTGCCGAAGAGGGGAGAACGTATCCAACGCTCATTCATTTCCAACCGCGGTGTGGAAACTTTTAGGAAGTTCTCAGTGCCCGACTCCACACTGAACCGTAACTAATGACTCTGCGATGTTTCACTGCGATCAACTATTCGAACAATCGAATATCGACTCCCATGAGAGATGGTCAAGGTAAATTATTCGAAAAGAGATGAAATTTCCAAAGTTACAAAGAATTATAGGCACAACGGACGGGCGGAGGAGAAGGCCGAAAACTAATCTTTAGGCGATAATATTCTAGACGCAATTGAAGAAGGAGGAAACTTTGGGTACGAGTAAAAATTGGATGACGTACTCTATGCAGACTTAATTTTTCATTGCATACCGTAACAAGACCTAAATATTTAGACTTGGAGAATGTACCTAATTTCCAGTTAGAAAAAAACGAACACCATTTCTAACAAGAACTAATTATTTAAAAAAATTTTGATCAACGTTTGCACGTGATAAAAAGTTGGTATGATTTGGTTTAAACTGATAAAAGCAAGCAAATATAACATAATAGCCTGGTCCTGGTATTTAAAGGTAATTTAGAGTTTGGTACACACCTATTAGTTCGAGGTGTCAATGGTCATTGCAATACGGTGATGTTGGCAAGGACAGAGATATATGCACGTGTATATGTATATGTATATGTATATGTATATGTATATGTATATATATATATATATATATATATATATATATATATATATATATATATATATATATTATTAGGTAATCTACCGGTTAAGGTAGGTTTTTGGATGGACACAACTATCAAATAAACATTTTGTAACTCCAAACAAAACCCAATCCAGCAACCTACTCTACATCAGGTCCCTCTTCATCTCTGTGTGCTTCTTTCCCCCCTTCATTCCGTCCAACATCCCTATCCTGTTCCTGCCCTTACCTCGTTTGCGTAACATTTTCCCCTCTATTACCGTCTTCAACATTTCACTGCCGCTCAATACGCCATTCATCCATTTTTCCTGCTCCCATAGGATTTCTCTCGACAAACCTCTCTCCTCACCCACCATCTCCAGTACTTCCTCATTTGTTTTCCTTTCGGTCCATTTCAGCTTCTCTATTCTTCTCCACACCCACATTTCAAAACCCTCCAATCTACGTCTATCATACTGCTTCAGCGACCACGTTTCCGCGCCGTACATACTATAGTCTTGTCTTAACCTCCCTACTCAACGTCCCCGTCATCAACTCCCTCCTCCTTGAGAAAGCCTCCTTGACTAGTGCAATTCTTCGCTAGGCATATATATATATATATATATATATACATACATATATTTCTTATCCCCTTTCCTTATATCTAATTCTATGTGTGAAGTTTATACATTAGATATATGTATATATATTCAATAAAATAAATTCATAAATCCGCCTTCCCCACCTATCCTGCGTTCGTCTTTTATGTATTTTCCTATCCTCTTTCCTAATATCTATTTCTATGTGTGAAATAATATTATATATAAGTCCTACCGAATCCTTTGATGAAGACGGAGCTCAATTCCGTCGAAATTATCAAGAAATAACGAGTGAGTGTTCCTTTTATGTGTTCTTATATTTTTTTTTGCTGTCAAAGTTATTTATTCAACAGTTCCGTGTTACTTCGACGAAATCATATACAGATATATGTATATATATAGATAATCCGGGAATCTAACAATTCTTTTTCCATTAAATTTCCCTTGCAACCAAGTTCCACATCGATAAAGTTATTGCCACTTACGAGAAACTCACCGTATTGAACGCAATACTAATGATAACCAACCTCGGGGCGCGATGAAACTTGTGGTTCACGCATTTAATATTTAATTTTGTTTGAACCATTACGTGTGAATTAAAAAGCTAGGACCCACTGAGATAGAACAATCGCACTATTCCACGAATTTATTGACGTGACGCGTTTCACCTTTTTACTTCATTAACAGGTTACCCGGCAATCTCACAAAACGATCGTATCAATAATTATTTTGCCAGATTAAATAATTTAACTTCTGTTTTAAAGACATAATAAAAACGTACAAAATGTATCCTACGCTAACAGAGTTTTAGCAGCCTAGTTTTATATGTACACAAGGGAATCAGAAATTAAGCCACGGTATTCGTTTCTCAAACTCCGGTTATTGAGGCGCTAAATAAAACGTAGATCGAACACGGGCGAGATACATATTGTACCTGCCACTATTTGAAGCAATACTGATATAATTTCTTCAATGAACCATAAAAAATAACGCAAACATTATACAAGATTAATGAACTGTATTAGTAGTTCTAATTTTTAAGTAATTAAGTTCTTGTTGTAAATTATTTCTTGTATGTAAGTGCTTTTTGGTTGTGTCCTCCCAATTTTAGAATACTGTTTACCAATCTGGTCGACTGCCTCACCAACTACTTTCGAGTTACTCAACAGACCTCTTAATTTATTTATTGCTATTTCCCGTTATCGCATCCCTTCCCTCAAAAATACAACTCGAGACTTTACTCTCTAATCCCTTGGTATTTCTCCTCTCCACCACCGTCGATTACTATGTGATATAAAATCCTTGCTTAGCATCTTTAAAGGAACTCTCCGTACCAACGACCTTCTTCCTCTATTCTCAATTCGTGTTCCCCATCGGTCAACACGTAACTTGAGTCTATTGCAGGTTCCAAATTTCCGTCTCTCGGTCTCTCAACGTTCCCTATTCCATCGACTTCCCGCTACATTTAATTCCCTAAGCATCCAGTATCCTTTACCTCTCTTCCTCCCTCAACACTTTCACCTCCTTCCTTAAACGCCAGATAGTAACTTAGCTCTCTCTGGTTGCATACAGGTACGTGCTCTCCTGCCATCTTATATCTGTTCTGGACATTATTTGTTAACTTTTCATTATTGTTTATTGCTTTTACTCGTTCTTTTTCTAAGTGTATAGTATATGTCAGCCAATGTAAAAGCCTTTTTTGGCTGCTTTGTTAAATGAATAAATTATCATCAACATTAGCAGAATAAAAACATTAAAGTAATTAAACTGAAAAAAAATGGATATCGATCACAATTTTCCTCCACATACATTTTACGTACTCGACAACGGTTTCATTACCACTTCAAGCACATAACCATGCTATGCTACGTCATATACTACGCAGCGGTTGCACTCGTAACATTCCGAAAACTACTTACTGATCTTCATCCCTCCCTACACCAATTAAGACCCCTCTAGAGGCTCCACCTTTAATCTCCTAGGCCTCACACTAGGTACGTATCCTCATTAATGTAACCCTCCTCCAAAGAGAAATATCCTAATGGCCTCGGGCAAAAATGGCCCCTTCGCTCCCGCTAATAATGGCTCTAATCACCAATTACAGGCGACCATCGGCAAAGTCGCACACACGGGAAGTTCCATTGAGGCGGAATGGCGACGGTGCACAGGGGAGTAAAGGGAATGCAACGTCTTGCGACGGAGTTTTCCCTCGGGAGGAAGGTGAGGGGACGTCCTCTGAGGAGGAGGGCGCTTTTGCACGTGCGCCGGGTGCGCAGCTGGCCAGGACCCAAGGTAGGATTGAGCGGGGAGTGCGGGCGGCCAATGGAGGCAATTTAGTGATGCGCTTCGAGGGGGGAATGCTTTTGCGCCAAGCAGCCCCACAGCGACCTCCATGAAACAGCCAGGTGACGTATTAAACAAATATTTCGGAAGAAAGTGGAAGAGTGTTGACACATTTTATACACTAACAAACCAACCCAAGTATCACATAAGTTATGCTTGCTAAAAACGAACTAAATTGGCTAGGTGAGCAAATATGCAAATCTAAATCTACATAAATGCCCTTCAAGCCACCAAAAAGGTGTGTGGCAAAAAGGGGTGTAGCACCAGGAGGAAAGGGCAAGGGATGAGGGGGTTGAGGTTTGTCAAATAGGTGGGGGGAACCTGTAACAAATGTAAAAATATATATTCACACGCAATCCCTAACCTGTACGTCAATACTTATTGTGTCGAACTGACTCATGGGGGATTTCGACTACAAGCATTCTGATCCCTTATCGTTCTTGGGAAAAATGGCATTTTAAACCTGTCAGTCTAGCAGTCTATCTCTCTAATCGTATATTCGTGATCTCTCCGATCGTAATACATTGGAGTTCGTATTATATTCATGATGTCATCGGAAAAGGGCCCATCTTTAATTGTTTTAAAGAAGCTTAATCTATATTGTAAACGCCAATGTGTAAGAGAATCCCAACCTAAATTGTCTAGCAAAGTGGATACGCTGCTGCGTTGGTCACAACAATGTTTGATAAGTCTAGCTCCCCTCCGCTGAACTCGATCTAATTCCGAAATCAAATTTATATTTTGGGGATCCCATATACTGGCAGCATACTCTAGGTGGGGCCTGACCAAGGCAGGGAAACATCGTTCCTTCACTTTTTCGTCGCATTTACCTAACACTTTTCACAAATCCCAATTTTTTATTAGCACGACCGCATATTACCAAATGAAAAACATAATCAAGTAACTTTAAAGATGATTCCTATTTTATTAGATTGATGCAATTTTTTTGCAATCAATGCAACTTTACCACATTTTTCAAAATTTCCCGTGCGTTTGTAGTACCTTCTTATCAGGCTGTTGGGGTAGTTAAGAGTTGGTTTAAGGGGTAATTCAAAGTTCAACTTGTAAGATAAGGAAAACATTGTTGAGACATTTTACTAGGCACACCGATAACACAATATATGGCTGATACACAAACTGGCTGTTGGGATTTCGACACAAATTGTATAATCTTTCCTCTCCATACTGACATTCTTTTTCCATTCACGAGAAGTTCTCGCCGTTCTTAGTGTTCTTTTTCTTGCTGTAATAACGATTTGATACATCACAGGCTATTGGTTACTAGGATTCAGTTTTCAAATATACTTCTTGTCAGATGAAAGAATACGGGGTTTCACTTCTGAGATCGGGGATCGTCAAGAATCCGTATTCGTGATAATCAGATGGCTTTATATAGACTATCTCACATGTTAAAAAAAAAACAAGGTTAGAAACACAAAAGTAAATAATATCCATCGGGGATGTATTTGACCATAGCATTCCTAACATTTACTTAAAGTTCCCTTCCTTCCAGTCACGCAAATATATTCATAAAAAATAGCCGTCCACAGGAAGATTAAATTAACTCTTTCCAACGAATTCATCTCCGTCGGAACTTTCAATTACATTTCAATTGCCTCAGTTATCCAATAATGCCCGAGGATGTCGGTACTGAACCGAGTCTGACGACAGAAGAAAATCTGGGTGCGTACTGCACGAAAGGTTGCCTTATTAATCAACGATTAGAGGCGAGAAGTGAGGTAGTAGTTCTTGGGATTGGGTGTGCTCATCTTTCTATGCCCGTCGGTCAAGAACTAACTCCCCGAGTTTGGGTTGACCAGAAGACGACACGGTATTCATTCAAAATCTCCCACGACTATTAGGGGCTCCGTATCCGACAAAAACCTCCTTACCCCTCATCCCGAAGCCTTCCTCTTTCCCCGCGGCGACAGTTCAACCGCCCTCCCATCCTCCACTCTTTTAAAACTTCCCTCAATTCGGTCGCCGGGAGAGACGGGATAATTCCCGCCGACATCCCCCTTTCCCCGTCCGCCGCTGTAGGCACGAGTTACATTCCATTTTATCAGCGTCGGGTGGAGACCCAGAGCGGGCAATTTTCCACTCGGGTGTTGGGGGTGGGGAGATAGGACTTGGGAAATGAAAGGAGAGGGGGGCGGAAGGGGTGCGTCGTCAGACTCGACGGCGCTTGCCCTGGGATGGGTGCGAAGTCCACTTCCGGCCCTCTGGACAGGGGTCACAGAATGACCCCTCCGACATATCTGGAGCCCCATGAGGAGGCGGGGGGAGGGGGGAAAGCCAGGGGAGAATGATGACAAGTGTCGCGCCGCGGTAGGGACCGAAAATAGCCATGCCCCCGCCGGTGACAAAGAGCCAAAGACCAGTTTAGCTAGCCTTTTGTTTCATATAGGCACAACGAACGAGTAGTTCCGTTATTCTCCATATACTCCTCCTGCCGCACTCACTCTTAAAGTTTAAGTCGTCTTTATTTTTTCTTTTCTGAGTGACATGGTACGACATTATGTCATGATATGAGTAAAAAGCAATGTATACGGCGATCCACCTTTCTTCCCATTTCTAGTAATTACTCAATAGAGGGCATAACAACGAATGCTGTAGCGACACTGACACGATCCAATTAAATTCACCACGAATGTCTCAATTTAAAAACGTCGACATTGTGCTAAATGCGTCGGGGAAAATGACAAGATACAAGAGATTACAACGAAGCCACCAACGAAAGCCAAATATAATTACTCATGCATTCGACTTTTTCACTTAAGATACAAGTGACCAGTATATGAGCGGCTGGTGTTTGCTTAGCAAAACCTAGTCCATTTCCGTATTTAGCAAAAAAGGAAGTTACTGTGATATGCAGAATATTACAGTCAGTCGGGACCGTTCAAAACCTACCTTTAAATGTGTGGAATACGTTGATTGATTGATCTATGTGTGCCCATTAAAATAAGTGGAAACGAACTACTCTGTTTAAAACATTTATTATGGCTTTGGTAAACACTGACAGGTCCTCATGAATACTACACACAGCTGCGTGTTAGGGATCGGGGTACGTATTTAAAAAAAAATTAAGGCATCTTTCCGAACACGGAAAAAGTTGTTTTGGTATTTTTTCCATTTCAATAAAACATACTTTCTTTCCCCAATTCTTTCTTAAAGCTAACCAACCCCTCTGCACTCGCATCTTCCTAACATGCCATGTCTCTGGTCTCTTGGTCGTCTATTCCACCTTCAAAGTGACACCGTCACTTTCAACAGCCGCGTATAAGGGATGAAAGCCTTTGTAGCTGCCTAAGTGAGTTACTCGCGCTACGTAGTTAAACTTTCGCCTGTATCGTTACCGTAGATCTACCTAGCATGGTTGACCCTATTAGGGATAATTACCGTTGCTCCCGGCAGTAGAGCATTGGCAACGAAGGAAGCGGCTTCTCTCTTTCAAATGATTCAGGCCCAAGGGCGGTGCCGAAAGTTTATAAATGACACTAAGATTTTGTTATCTTAAAAACGGAACTATTACTACATATTCACATAGAAAATTATACAAATGCCTGTGTATAATACCAAATCATGTCAGCGAAGATCAATTTTGAAATAGGTCAACATTTATTTCGCCACTGCGGGTGAATGCTGATTTATAAACTTTCTCATGTTAAGCAATAGAATGATGGTCCTTTGTACTCTCAGTATATGAAAATGATCTGATTATTAATTTCTCCGACATCCAACATACACTAAAATATAATGAATTAATAATATACAAGCGGGTCGCGGTGGTCTAGCGGGTAGAGCGTTGGACTGCTGACCGGAGGGTCCCGGGTACGATTCCCGGGCCAGGCACTTTGGGCACCTGCAGCTCCACCCAAGCTAGTTTCTTTTCGGGTACCAGATCTTCCTGGGAAACCATAACCGGCACAGGGAAAGGAACTGGCCCCCCTACCCTGATGAGTGAATATTCACACGCCGTATAGGGCTTGGTACATGGGTGAGCTCTACCATCACCCGACCTTCGGGTTGATTACTGTGTTTATGGTTTTTTAATAATATACAAATGGAAAAACAGAGCCATTAAAAATATCAGCTTTATCGAGCAATGAGAGAAACTGACCTAACCGCACTCGAAAAGTTTTCAATAAGTTCAAATCTGATACACCAACATTCGAATGGTTAGCCACTCCAAATGATTTCTATGGAAATCAAAAATAATAATTGCGAAACTAGTGAAATTTCCACAGGTGATTGTGGAGGAATATGCTCAGGTTAAGACAATACAAGCGAAGGAACCGGAAAAAAAACGCGAAAAAATTCTCGCGTGTTCATCGACTCAATTTAGGGTTCTTATTTACTTTTTTCAAATGTGCCATGCAGGAAATTCTTCATTTGATCATAAAAATCGACTTGTGACTGCAAAGGATGCGATGCTCTAATCAACATTAACGACTGACATGGATACGCGAAATTTTGTGCGTATTTATAACATATATTAAAAAGCCAAAACAGACGAATCGAAGACAACTTTCCTCAAAGTCTTATAACTACTTCATCGATTTCCTCAGTTTGAGTTTCAAAAATTTCATTTAAATTCAATTTAAAAATATAAGACCCAATATTCCCTTTGAAATACATACTTGAGTCGATAGAATGCACATAAAATGCTTTTTATGGTTTCAAATTGAGCCACGCTACTTGGTACACAACATAATTCGACTTCTATCCCAGATGAGTTTTTACAAAACTCGTGTAACTTCAAAAATATTTCAATTTTAACGTGACCCAACAGCATGCCAAAGAAATGATAAACGATCGAAAATTCGCCCAAAAACTGTAACTTTTCTAAAAAAAACGGCCAATCGAAGAAAAAAATCAATTACTACGCGTAAAATATCAAATTTAAAAATGATCGATGGATTTATCGAGTGGGAGCAGATTTCCTGATTTACATGACTGCATAGGTTGAAAAGGGAACATACCGATTCTGAAAATTCTCAGAATAAATACACTCAAGAACATTTATTCCCCCCGGAATCCGCGTGAGTGAACACTTAGTGGGGACTGAAGTTTTAAAACTGAAATAAATGAACTAGATGACTCAATATATCTATACATCACAATCACTCTTCACGACAAATAAAGTTTCTTAAATATCACGCAGATGATTGATCGCGCGACTTTACTAATTTAATATTATAAGTTTACGTGAGCTGTTTTTTTTATCTTTATAACGTCAGGCAAGCTATAAAAATAGAGTACAATAAGTGTGAAAAGAGATATTTTTGCTTTTTTAAGACAGGCATTATAGGTAAGAAAGCAAAGTAATAATGATTTAATTACACTTCCTTGAAGCACTGCAGTGAGAAAAAAAGTCTTTCTTCGCCAATGCATACAATTCTCGAGTCACAATTATCTCTTCTATTTACTCTACAAACATTCCTAAGAGAAGGAAATGAAGAGTCCTTTGGAGTGAAACATTGCCCTGATTTCCCTTTTCAATCAACGCATAAAACTACAGAAAACGTCTTTAAGAGAGCAATGAAAACATTTCTAATGCCTCGATTGCTTCAGTAATTAAACACTTGATGCTCTAAATAGCTAATAGAGAGGTTTACTAAGAAAAATCAGTATACTTGTTTGTCTTGACGTGAGAGGGGATTCTCCGAAGCAGGACGGCAACTCGTCGAAATATTATTTTTCTGATACATACATTTATAGACTCCATGTACATCTTAAATGAGTTTGTAGTTTTCTACAGACTTTATTTTCTTTCTTTCCTTTAAAAAAAAGTCTGTGGACAATACGAACTCATTTTATATGGACATCAAGCAAACCCACGAAGTGCAGCCTGAGAGCGTGAAGTATATTCCATATACATCGTTCATGAGGATTTTAAAAAAGGCTTTCCATGGATTTACACGTATTGACATTTCGAAACCGTTTTCTTACTCCTTTGTTTACTTATATTCAGAAACTTTTCACGGACGCTTCGAAATACTTATTAAATCACTCAGCCCATCCAATTAAATTTCAATAATCTTCCTCAACGCAGGATTTACTTGCCTTCACTCAACATTTCTTTGATGCCAATTGAATAATCTGACTATATTTTTTTCAACTAATAATTTTTACTGCTAATGACCCAACTTAAGTTTCAGAAATATTTTGTCCAGCCAACCACGGAGTTAAGACGCTAACTCTTATTCTGTGGGCTCTATTATCTCATTATACATGCAGACAACTATCTTTATAAAGGTTCTCGCTGCTCTTTTTAAACACCTTTTATTTATTTAGAATTAACATCACAAACACACATCGATGCCTTAACACCGTCAATGAAACGGTCCACAATGTATAACAACTTTTCCGCTTTTAATTTTGGTTGGCGACGGAAAATCATGATTTGAAAATGATCTTGCCTTGATGTCGATCGACGATTGTCAAATTTCGCTGGACCCTCTTACTCCTGGACTTCCCTCCTACTCTTATTTCTCATCACATCATCAACAAAACCAGTCAAGATGATGCTACTACAGTGCTGCGAAACTAGTCGATAGTGATAAATTCTTTCCTGTGGAAACGTTAAGTCTTTGATTCTTTCTTCGTGATTTACAAAAATGTATATCCACAAAGTTTCGGCCTCAGCTATCCCTCAAATCAACGAAACCCTCAATTACGAGGAAATAAAAACGATAAATGTGCCACTCGCGGCAAAGCAAAGCCGCTTTGACGGACGAGAGAGGTCCTATCATCCGCATTCGTGAGACGTGCTTCCATTCTGACCGCAGCATCCCGACCGGGAAGACTGTGCGGACTTCCGCAAAGGGGAGGTCGAGCCGACCGATCCTCCCGAGGAAGGAAGAGGGGAAGGAAATCGACCAACGCACTGGAAGGTATGCGGGGAATGTCGTAACCGTCCACCGTCCGCGAATCGGTAAGCTCAAAAAGCGTTTTGCTCTCGAAACTCGGATTCACCTATTCCCCCCTGTCTTCCTCCGCCGTGCAAGGTTAACGACGCCGTTAACCGCGTACACCTACGGAGGGTGACTCGGGAGACGAAAAAAAAATGAAGACGAAGAGCGAAAAGACTGCGATAATGAAATAAGTAAGGGGAGCACGAGGATCCACCGCCGCAGCACAATTTCCATCTCATCCACGGGAGCGAAAAAAAATAAACCTCCCCCGCTTCCAACCCGGACGCCTCTCCCGTCCTGAGCGGACCCCCTCCGCCGCCACCCGTGGATGAAAAAAATGAGTTAAACGAGAAACCGGTCGGCGTTGAGAGAGCGAGCGAGACACGCCACGGAGAACAACACTGCCACCTGCCACGCCTACTCATCTCACCCACCCGGCAACTTCCCCAGGACCACCACCACCGACGCCCTTCTCCTATCGCTCGCCTCTCCTCCTCCGACGCCCTTCTCCTATCCTTCTCCCCCCCCCCTCGCCGCCCGCCCTTGCGCTTCCGTCACGCCTCGCACGAAGAAACCGCCGGGGGTGGGATGGGGATGGATGAGGGGGAATCCTCCACCTGGTGCTCCTTTGTCCCGCCTCCGCATCTGCTCCCCCATCCCACGCCCCCAACCTATCCCAACGTCACCCCATCCTCCCGACAGCATGTCCCTCTTCAGTCATTGGAAAAATACGTGGTTAGGTCGCTTTTCGATCTCGTATTGAATGTGGAGAAGTTTGACAAATGCATACGTTCCTACAAAATTTTGGCACGCGCGGCGGTGTATGAAATGCCGTGCCAACAGGTTCAGAGTTAAAAAAGAATTTCAATGTTTATTTTTTAAACTTAAACCAAGGCAAGTCTTGCGTCACCCTCACGATATGTATGTTTATACTCTGGCACATATGGATTCGAAGTTTCATACAGGTTGACACTAGATATTTCAAACCGGGTTTCATTTTTTTTCAATCCGTGTCCATTGTTAACCTTAATCAGTACATAAACTCATCTGAAACATTTTTTTTATTTTATCACAGAGTCTTGGGGTAACCATGCGGAAATCTGTCGTCTCGATAAGTTTGGGATGTTAAAAAAAATTCCAAATTCAACATTCGTATTTCATCATTCACAATCACAGTTTCGCAACGAAGCGACATTATCGTCAACTAATCAGCGATATTAAAAAAAAATTTCTTGGTTTCCAAATTCAAATCAACCTTTGCCATTTTTAGCGCATCAAACGAATTCAAAAGGGCATTTAATGAATGAAGATTTTGAAAACTATTTAAAACATCCAGTGAATTTCTGGTCTTACGATATTTAAGGGTGCGTGTTTCAAAAGATCCGAGACAAACTTGTTTCCTATAACCATAAACTGAAATAAAATTAACAATAAAGTCGACGACAGTCAAAGACCAACGGCTACCGCTTCGACCACCTTCTCTAATCCGGAATTGACCGCATCGGACTCGCTCACTCCTCGGACTCTCCAGAGGCGCCTCAGCAAATGGGTGGTGAAGTCCAAGGGTGAGTGGCGAGTGGTGACTAGAAGGTAGTCTTTCTCACTTATCTCCCACTCTCCCCCCCCACCCTGCTAACATCACACCCCCCGAGTGAAAAACCTACGCGTACGTAGTAAAACCGACTTCACCGAAAAATGTTGGCGCCAGCCCGGTCCGCGGTAGTTTTACGGATACCTTGAAAGCATTCCTTCCCCTGAAGAAGAGGCGGATTGGAAGTGGGTTGGGGGTTGGTAGGGGAAGGAAACGGATCGTGGCAAAATGTATACCTCTTCCTGCCGTATTAAGACGTCCGCCCAAGTTCTTGAGTTGTGGTTCTTTCGGCCAATCGATTCCGTATTGCATTCTACGTACGTAGTGTTGGTGAAAGGGAGGCATCCATGGGAAAAGGGAGGCATTTCTTGCATCCATAAAAATATACGATTCGGAACTTAAGGGGAATAATCGTTACAAAAATGTACATGTTTTTACCATTTCCTGGGTACGTCTGTCTATGCCCGAGTAAATGTGTAGAACTACAGGACCTGTATTACATACGACACGTAGATTCGTAAAATCTCTCTCGAGTTGTGATCCCTTGAAAACTTTAAAGAAACACCTCCTTTATCTTCTGGTAGAGTTTTGTGGATATAAATAACTATCTGTGCCTTTCGCACAATGCTTTAGAGCTTATATTTGCTAAGATATATTTAAACAAAAGAGGATGTACGAGCATTTTACGAAGGTATTCACCAGCGGGAAGAGGCGATGCTATTTACTCATGAAAAAATATCAAGTGAAAACTATTTCAGCATTTTTTTAAAGTCCATCTGATGAGTTATTATTAATCTTAATTTTTGTTGATAGAAATACTAAAAGTATGACGAAATTATTCTCCTGGTAACATCAGATTTTTTATTTAATATTATTGACCAACATATTTAGCATTGGAATACTTAAAAGGCTACATAATCGGAATATTGGATCAAGATTTGAGACTACCAATTAGAAAATATTAAGTTTTTTTTACAAATTGTTGAAACAACTATCAATTGCTCACACTTGCTGCGGCTGTATGGAATTTTTTCTACACTCATTTTTGAGTGTTAAGAGCTTCTAGTTATATATTATCTTACCTGCCCTGGATATTGTCCCTAGTTTTTGGCACACAAGAGAAAAGGATTTCCCGAAGATTTTGAAGCATCAATGGCCTTTGGGGAATTGGTCGTACACATGTCCGAATAGCGCCCAATCAAATCAGGGCTTCAAAACTCGTCCTAAATAAACCTTCGGCCATCGTATCCATTCCGAGGGAATGAGCGTTTACCCGCGGGATCGAAGCTATTCACGGGTTTACCAAGGCCATAAACAAACGAACCGATATGCGTGATGTTTCATAAAACAGAAATCGACGGACGGTTTACCTCTATTATGTTTATTTCCGAGAAAACAGACGAAAAGGTCTTTGGCCATTTACATTTTAGAAGCTGCAATTATTTATATGAAAGTTGTCGCATTATTAGGAATCGAAACCGCTGTGCGCAAAAAAAGAAAGCATTGAAAAATAGTACATGACAATCTCGAAAGACGTAAGGTGGATGTCATTTTCTCCGTGACAAAAATTAAGAATTTTCTGGCAATTCCATCAGTTTTTTGGTAGGTGTACAAATAATGCCCGCGCCTATCACGAGTTACGGCCGGTAAAATTTCTAGTTAATAAGCATCATTCATTGTAACGTTCATTACCAATTATTTTTCGGAACTTTTCCGTGAAACTATGATTTTCCTTGGGTAAATTTCTGTTTCGGTGATGGGTAAATTTCTGTTTCGGTGATACGTTAATAATACAGAAATACATTTATGGTACATTTAATCTTCTTGGGCTACACGAAACACTAAAGATGACCACTAGGGTTCCACGTATAATCCATAAACAAAAAACTATTGACTTAGGACCCGCATTAGAATATCCAATATCTAGAAACGATGCGAATGGGTCACTGTTTGTGAATATGAAATGAACGATACAGGTCGCATAGCAAGGTGCCTGGGAAAGCAAAGTTAAATATATACGTATAACGAACTTAGCCCGGCGCCATTAAACAAAACACTCGCGCTGGTGACAGTCGGAGGTACATGTAGGCTGCCATATTCCCAATCTATATTTATTTAGCACTCTTGCCAAGCTTTTGTGGGGTTTATGATGCCGCAACAGAAATCTTTCCCTCGTTTACCAATGAAAAACATAGCATAATGACAAATTATTTTTACTGTATTGTTATACATTTATTGAACACATGTCAAACAAGAATGTCGAAATAAGTCATATTATATTATTGCATCATTCAACAAAAGACTCCATGGTCAATAAACCAGAGAAAAAGTACAGGTATTTCCGCTAAAGAATCTTTCTACACGAGGTGTGGACCATGGAATATGCCACCACCACCGGCGTCTCACTGAGACCATGTTCTCACCTTCACCCAAATCAAATATTCATATCCATTAAACTATGGAACACGTAAGCATTTCCATTATTGTGGGTTAATATGTGGCTACACTCTTATGTATCAGTAAATATAACATTCTTTCGTTCATACATAATGGTAATTAAATCTCCATCACGCCAAACTGCTCGTACTATCTGATTTATTGAAGCCACTGCACATGTTCGATTATGTTGACATCGATATCCTATCATTTCCCACTGCAGCTCATCAATTGTGAAATACCTAAACTATACCAGGAAAAAAATCAAGTGTTTTGAACACAACACAATAAAGGCGTTAACACGAAGTGGTTTAAGGACGAAATTTTTCCCGCTGAAGCTAAGGGGACAAGCAGCTTTAGTCGTAAAAGTTTTGTCCAATCGGAGAGGCAAAAACAGATTGATTCTTATGGTACCTTTGGATACTGAGTCACCTTTTGATGTTGAAGGTAACTTTCCACGCGGTAAGAAACAGCAGCACAACGACTAAGTAAGCATCCCTTCCCCTTAGAAGAACGTCCTGATGGGATAATAAATGTACAACACGGATGAATGGGACGACCATGAGGCTACTCCGCTCCCACAACCTCCTCGCCAGCTATATGCGACTGTTTTCCGATCATGAATCGGTTATTACCAAACAGCGGAGTCAAAACATTGCCCACCATTTTTCGTCACCATGATAAGCAACCCCATTCATTTTCTCGATTTCAGCTACATATTACTAAAGAAAAAGTAAAACAAAAAGATTCCGAGGCAAAATATATCATACTACTAGTACAAAGAAGTATACATCTGGTATTTGTGGTCGTCGCGACAACTGTTGAAAGTGCCTCTCCGAAAGTTGAGCAAGACTCCTCATGCATACACGCAATTTGACGTACGTTGTCATTTTATTTCACCATCCCTCCGAGGTCGCTTCGTCACAGTCCCTTAACTAGAGTGGCTGGCTTTGCTCTAACGATATACAAGCTTGTGGCTACAGAGAGAATTTCTTAAGATCCACAACTCGGCTCGAGTTGAGAGTTGCAGCAATTATCACATCCTAATACACGTGCAAGACTTTTACAACATATTCCACTCTTCCGTTGTACGTGAAACAAGGTCGTGACTGCTCGCATCAGTCGATTTTTTCCCTCGAACCACAATTAAAAATAAATGTGGCAGAATATACAAACGACATTCATTCACACGGAGGTGATCGACCGGCGATCATTTGGTATTTCACCTCAAGAGCCCTCGAACGATCAGTCACAGTTCTGCTTGTAAAAGAGATGGTGCAAGGTGTACAGCAACGATGATGTGAGCGGATTTCTGCTAGTACGAGTATTCGAGGGAACCAACTCGTGCGTGAAGGATCCATTGTGTGTGTGTGCAGGGCATTCCCTTGGTGACAGGAGCTGTTGTCCCCACCGGCCGAATGTTCAGTGTCTGATAAAGGGTTGCGTGGATCAATAAATCGATGGAGGACATGATACGGCCGAAAGTGTGGCCATGAGGCTTCAGAAGACGGCTCCTGTCACAACTCAAGGGTGTAATTATCTGGAACAGAATCACGCCGTTGAAACAAAGGCCAAAGGAAACATTATAAAAAGTAACGAAACAAAAAAAAACCCGTAAAGCAATATCCCGGGATAAGAAAGATGCCTCCTCTTAGGCGTAAACCTTACCATGTGTATGGCCTCCATATCATGGATGAAATCCCTAACTGCATAACCATGGGGACGTAAGGTTTCCCCACGCATACTGTATATGTACACACGCCACTCTCTTCGTAACCCCTCTTAGATTCGAGGGAAAATCCCAAAAATAGGGACACTATCCCGAATGCGTACGTTTAGCACCGAGCAAACACATACGTAACGCAGTGGATAGCAGTTATGTCATGATTAATCACTCTTATTTTAAGCTTGATATTTATGCTCAATGATATTTTATAGTAAGCATCATTGATTAGGCGATATATTAAGTTTTTCAATGATGCAAACTCACGGTGTAAAACTGTTGTAACTAACGCTGCTAACTTTTCAAATCCATCTTTGTATGTAGGAAGGTAAACGTTACATTAACTAAAAATAATTAAATATTCAAACAGTGGTGAAATGGTTGAGAGAGAAATCTGTGAGATAAAAATATACACTAGCTGGTTAATCAACCTTGTGAAACCTATCGTCGGAACCTAGCCCCGAGTGCGAACGCTGTTTTAAAGCGACACCTCCACGCAAACTAAGAAGAGCGTGCATGAAACAGTATGTGACCGTGAACAGAGACGAAGGAAGTGTGCAAGAAAACAGCCGTACGAAAGAAATTAAGAAACGTGTGCGAGCTTGCTGAAATAACTTAAAATGTGGTTTACTTCAGCTCTGCCGACTTCGAATGGGAACGGCTTGAGGGGTATGTATGTATGTACGAGTATGTGTGTATGCATGTGTGCCTCGCACAGTTCTGGTAATGCATCACAATTAACATCATACAAGTAAAAAGAGACGTTCCAGGCGTGATATGGTGGAATAACATGATTAATTAAAATTAGCAATTTTCCACAAAAATAAAATTTATTAATACCACCGGTTTCAATGCAACTACATCATCTTCCCAGAAGATGATGTAGTTGCATTGAAACCGGTCGTATTAATAAATTTTATTTTTGTGGAAAATTGCTAATTTTAATTAATCATACAAGTAATTTATCGGCATTTGGAGAGCAAGACTGTTATAATATACATAGAAATGATTTTTGAAATCTATATAAACGCAAATAATTGAATGTAAACCCTAGTATGAATGGACATATAATTAATTTTTTTGCAATGGATACTCTCATCACTCTTTGGCCGCAAGAAGACTTAATATTTCCGTTGATCCTATGATCTAACAGCTGATGTTCTTGTATCAACGCTGTCCTAAAAGCATTTTCGTTTTTCCGACACCCAATAATTAAGCCAAAATTGGAACATTATAAATACTATCCAACTAAAATTTAAGTATCAGATAACTTAAGGTTTTATGAAAATAATAAACTGAAGATGAAACATAAGTAAACGTTTTTAATTCCTTTTGGTGGGCACTAGAAAACCAGAGGAAAAGCTATTGTTTCCCAAATAATCGGTAAAAGAGCACTGCTATTTCGTAAAATGTGTATCAAGACACATTCATGACTCGGCGCAGCATTTTCATACAATTCCCGCTTTGGCCTGATGATCAAGTAACCCAAATTTCATCAAGCGAAAAATTTATTAAACTGGACCTCATTTTTGCATCCAAATTATTTTAAATCGGCAAACTAACCTCAATAAAAAAGGAACTGGAAAGGATATGAACGTGCAGATTTTCGTAAGTCTGTACGACGAGTTTGAACAATTTATTAGTTCTTTACACCTTTCTAAATCTACATTCTATTCTTTTACGCCACAACAGGGAGGTCGGCAGGGGACGTTAGGGCACCAGCCATTGTGGAAATCTGAAGAATTGTCCGTGTTACTTAATAAACCTTAAATTACATTTTTTATAATACTTAGTTATTAGGCATTAATTAGGCATTAAGTAGCAACAAACTGAATACGATAATAGAAACAAACCACCTGGCATAAGTCTTTATAAATGCAAAACGACGGTTAAAAATATTCTTACTATAAAATTATATATTTATGTATAAACACACGGATACAAAATATTTAACACACAGAAACATAAAAAGGAAGGACACTCACAGTATGTATTGACGTTTCGACGGCCCGGCCGTCGTCATTTGATGACGACGGCCGGGCCGTCGAACGTCAATACATACTGTGAGTGTCCTTCCTTTATGTTTCTGTGTGTTAAATATTTTGTATCCGTGCGTTTATATATTAAAATATTTAATGTATTACTTCATACATAGAAATAGATATAAGGAAAGCGGATAGGAAAACACATAAAAGACGAACACAGGATTTTATTAATATATATATATATAGTCACTTTCTTGGAAAAGCCACGAACGTGCACAATAAAATTCACTAAATAGTCATAGCAAACACAGAAACTAAAACATATAAAAGAGGGACTCACTAGTTCTCGAATTTTCGGTGGTGCAACCACCTTTCTCAAGAGGAATTAGGAACAGTTAGGTTCCTAATTCCTCTAGAGAAAGGTGGTTGCACCACCGAAAATTCGAGAACTAGTGAGTCCCTCTTTTATATGTTTTAGTTTCTGTGTTTGCTATGACTATTTAGTGAATCTTATATATATATATATATATATATATGTATATATTTATATATATATTCAATTGTGATGTAACGTCGTTCTTGCTAATACTCTGGAATATATAATCCTTCTAAGAATACTTTGCGTCTAAAACACTAAGAGCAACTACGAAAAATAAATCACTACAATCTAACGCACACAATAAACAAGGACGATACTTGGATATTCCAATAGTTCACACTGAATTTGCCATAGCGTATGCACGTAATGCTAACAGCATATAGCATAGCATGATATAGCACAGCATAGCATGATGTAGGGAACGACTACCTAGATGGAGGACGCGATCACCGACTAAGCAGGTCTAGAAATTTAAATGTGCTTCGGAAGGATACGGAGTATAGCTAAAACCCGAAAATCCTCATCCGTTAAAAAAAGTCCTTGTCGAAGATTAAGGGAGGAACACCGAGAGAGTATTCCTTTTTGGAGCTTAAAATAAATTAATGCCATACAAAACTACCACCGCTTAAAAAGAAGTGAAGGGTGTACACATTTCCGAAAGGGCGAAGGAACTCCCAAAGTTCTTCCTTTTTACGAACTTGAGCGCGCGGAATAAATTTCACGATAATCGGCGAGACGGTCGACGAGATAACTCTGCGGAGGAAATGTGTTACTGGGACGAAATCCACGCGGCGCTGCCTTTGAAGGCCGATCATTATCCGGGCGTTCAACATTCAAAAAACGGTCGCACCTAGGAAGGGGAGCTTCGCGGGCGCGCGTTGGCGTGCGATGGAAGCAAAGAGGGAAAAGCATCTCCGTCTCTCGCCGTAAAGCGGGGGTCGGGATGGGAAACTGAAACTTTTTTTTTTCTTTTTGGATAATACCCAAAACCTATTTGCTTCTCTCCGGTTAACCCGAAGCCACTTCGGTTATCACAAATCGGTTTAGTCATCCCAGTATCCGGAATGAAATTCGATCATAAAGTGATTCATGAAACGATCGATTATGGAGTTTTATAGCATTTACTTCGGCATAATAAAAATCTCTTATTCAAGAAAAGTTAAAAACCAAGGAATCAATGAATTTTTTTATATTTGCCAAAGGTAGGGATGGGGAAACTATCCAGTCTTCAAGGGAAGAGAGACAAGGAATTTGGCATACACATGGGTTATGAAACATTGACGGAAATTGAATCATTCAGAATATTTTGCATAGCATTTATGCCATCAAAGATATCTTCTTTCTAGCCATCAATTTTCATTCCGGATCAAAAGTAGCCGAAGAAGATGTGTTTATGGTCCAAGATAACAGAAAAATACTTAATTTGTGATAAACGATTATAGCTCTGCCAATTAAGTAAAAAAAAAATTTATCATTAAAATGAAAAATAAACTCTCAAGGGTATGGGTTTATAAAAAGTCTTACAAAACCATTTTTGCTGAAATTTTAAAATGATAATTAAACGAAAAATTAAATAATGAAAACCTGGGGCATTTTATTGAAGAATATCCACCAATGTTTAATTGATAAAAATGGTATAGTTTGTCGGAAATGCTCCACAAAATAATGTTTCGCCAAAAAACGTTCTTTACTGATATGTTTCTGGGAGGTATTGGAACAAAAATTAATGTTATCACTTCAATAATGTGAGCACTAAAATGGCAGCATTAGATATCGATTTATTTTTGCCGTTAACTTCGAAAAATTGAACATAAACGAAAATATTTGGTGATGTATTTGCTGTTGATTCGATGATTCTGAGCATAAAAACGAACACTTTTGTCATTTTCTATTATTTTCCCTATTCGATGGACGAAAATAGAATAATTATTTTAATGCATCCATTTTCTTTCAATCTATTTTTTGGAGGTTTATTAAATTAAGTTTCCCAAATTTACCGAATTCACCCCTTGATTCCCACGGGTTTGTCTCTCAACAAACCACTCGCGATTGATTCGCGTGGTGAGGGCGGTGCCCTCCGTTAGTGGGATGGCCGGCCGATCACGAGTGCTATCCGTTGGCGTATCGCGGAATTGCCTCAAGCCGCGGCACTTGTTGATGGGAATCTATAACCCAGGCCATCCAGGAGCGAAAGCTTGCGGTCCCGGTCAAAATCAATACAGAAATAGAATCCTCCATGTGTTCTTTCGAGACCCTCCCCACTCACTCAAGTTCCTTCTCCTACGGGACGCGAGCTGATGGCCTTGCGAGATTTTCCGACTACACCTCGGCATGTCATCCCCTTCCCTTTTCCTTCGTTTACCAATTTAACATTTCCGCGAAAGTTATCACGAGGATTTGCGGAAGAGTGGCAATGGAAAATCACTTGGATTGACCGATATTCCAGCTCGGGCATCCCAAATGCCGATCATTAGTTACGTCATTCATTTACATCACCGCCTCTATTCAAGGCGAACTTCGAAATGGATTCATGTGAACATAATGTTCCATCTTAACAGTCCACGATCGTTTCGGCACGGTAACCAAATCGCACTCCGTAAATGAAACTCGCGATGATGATAAAGCCATACCTAGTCACTTCCAGTGCCGGGGCATGTTCAACAATGTTTCTAAGGGATTTATCAAAAATAATATTGAATTAAGTCACCCTCATTGATATATAATAATCACAATAATATATAATACAATATAATTATTAATGCGTGGTAATTGACGAAGAGAGTCAATTATCAATACGATCCAGTCAACTGGAAATCTACTAAAGACTTTCCATGTAGGTATAGGAACCGAGCCAGGTTCCACAAATCCATGGATTATTATGAAAAGCTAGAACTATTACTTCGATTCACATAGAAAAAAATGAGTAGATTTTCAATTGGGCCAATCTCCTCATAGTGTTGCATTAGCTTATAAAACATGCTCTCTGTTGAATTTCCCAGGGAAATTACTATTGAGCAAGAAAGGTCTCCAGAGGCGTAGTTTTTTTTCAAGCAGGCATTCTAAATCAACCGCAATGAATGGAATCCCTTAATATGATTTGCTGACTTTCCCGAAAATAAAATGCCGTGGAAGCAGAAATAGCCGTATCGATAACGAAAGCCCCAAGTCGCCCGAATATATTTATAGATGCAAGAGAACGTTAGCGAATGAAAATGGGAGATCAAGTGACGTGAAATAGGAGAGGATATCCGTCTTTCCTGCGAGGTGGGCGTGCCACGGGTATTTTTCCCTCCCATAATATAATCTAAGGCGCTTTCCCCGAAAGTGGATACAGAAGAGGATTTCAATATATTTGCAGCACAAAAGGTATATCTGGAATTTTTTCTTGAAAAATACTGATTGAAGTTACAAGTGTGTGCAACGTTCTTTTTTCTGAAAATGCGCCTTGGAAATATAAGAAAAAGTACTCGAGTTATTTATCTACGCTACAATCCAATAATACGTACGTTTTCAAGCAAGATGTGAACGAGCAATAATAAACTATTAGGAGACAGTATTAAATTCAAGCAAATTTCAAGTCGCTGACACGTTATTAGAATTCAAGCAAATTTCAAGTCGCTGACACGTTATTAGAAATCTCATGCTTGTGAAATGGTAGATTGCTAACTGCGGCGAAGGACTTCCGAGCGGCAGTAAACACGTGGAGGACACTCGCAAGAAGGTAAGGAAACTAATTGGACCCATCCCGAGGCAAGTTAGTTTGCTGAAGACCATAATTGAAGGAAATATGGAGGGGAAAGAATACAGAGGGAGTCCAAGGATGAATTACGAGAAGCAGGAGATGGAAGACGTCGGTTCAATTAACTTTGAAGAAATGAATTATTTGCAGGAAAGATGATTCTCATGGGAGAGGCTAAAAACCATTTCTCTGATTGGTAACCCGTGATGAAGACTAATTTTACAAACGCAATTAGAAGCAATTTTCATCATACCCAAAGCTCTACTTGATTTTTATGCGAATCTTTCAACGACATAAATAAGTTTGAGTTGCATATTAGTCTTGCTAGTATTATAAAATACATCATGACCCATTACAATTTTTCTTCCTAAGATGGAAATTCTTAATGAGACATGATATCAAGAATAAGTAAGTTTAGCTTCAAGCTACTGAATTTATGTCTTGAAATCATAAATCAAAAGCCAGAGATCATCACATTACATACATATCGCATTGATATTACATTGTTTTGTATCAACATAAAAATATTCAAGCGAATTCAAAATTTCACTGAATTGGACGTGGAAACATTCTCAAATCTTATTTACGAGCCTTCGGCACAGTGAACACATGTGCGGTTAAAAATTTCCAATTGCATAAAGGGAAAATCACAGTTTTTCATTAGGGAGCGCCATATTTTAATTGAAAGTGGCTCATAAAGAAATCATTTCGCTAATCATGGAAAATTATGCCTAAGGCTAGAAGATAATAAAATATAATCTGAGCAAAAAGTGAGTCGAATCCAATTATCGTAAAGCTCTTTTGCAAGACAATTGAACCTCGAATGAACTTCATAGTTGGAAAATCCTCTATTTCAACATAGGAACGAACAGAAAAAACAACAAAAAACGACATAGGAAACATGGAAAGATACAAAAAGAACGAAAATATCCAACAGAACATGAAAATAAAGCACATCATAGATAGCCTTTAGCGTTGTTCATCCGTAAATTAGAAATGTTAAAGCCAAAATTTCACCTATTCTTCAACTAATAAGACTCCATTCCATCGGTGACATAAGTTGACAAGTTTCAGGATGGGTGTCCAAGCATGGTGTCCCTCAAAGATCACAATGGTAGGATATTTGCGAACACAGCATCCATAGGGCGTGTTCTAAATAATTCCTTTCAAAACATCTACAACGATGACGCAGGCATACCAAAGAAAGGCCCAGGGAAGAGAATTGAAGAGATAAACTGTAGAACAGATAGATTAGGATGTCATTTTCCCCACGAACAATGAGGAATCAGAATCTGTATGCGAACTGTATCCTAACGAGCTCTGGAGGAAATTACTTTTCTCTTTTATTCCAAATGGCTATCACTCTATCATCTAACCTTAAGTTTATTGTCCTTTTTAATAAGATCTCGGCTATTTCGAAGAAAAGAATATAATACTGTGATGCTGTAATGCACGTATCTGTGATGAACATTATCTGCACCATTTGAATTATCTTGCATATTTATTGCAACTAAATTAGGAAAAACTTAATTTTTTATGTCACACGCTTAGTGTTGAGTCGCCCCCTGTCACACCTTGTGTGGGGCACTATGTGGAAATCGAAAAAACCTTCTCGAATGGGGATTTTATAGTAGTCAACATTCCGCAAAAAAGAGTTAATTTTTCTGAATATACGCGCAAAAATTGGAACACTTGTTTCGCTTCGCTTACCTTTACATAGTATACACCATACATAATTTTTTTTTGATTTTATAGACGTAGTAATTAGGAGAGGTAAACCGAGACTGAATTGATAGTCAAAGTATTATGCACCCATATAAGCTCCTTAAATAATTGCGCTGCAACTCATATTAAAAAAAATTCAGGAAAATGGACCGAATCTTCTTCGAAGTTTTAATTCGACGGTTTGTAGACATGATAGGGACGAAATCATCGAGCCAGTCGGACACCCTGGTATGTCCATTTCGAGGCAACCATAATTATTACGATAGGTAGGGAAAGAAGATAATGGAGTCGCGTGTCACAACCGGGTACCCACATTTAAGCCGTAATATAGAGTCCCACCAAATCCAAATCCATTTAAACTACTCGTATTTTCAGCTTGAAAAACCATTGTAAGGTTTCCTTTGGATGTGGTCCTGTTTGTTCTACCACTGTTTACGATGTCGTTATTTCATAATGAAATTATCTAAAATCAAATCATTTTCTTGGCTTTAAAGGTACGTTGCAAGCATTTTGTCATTAGAAGAGGCTGGAAACTCGTTAGTTTCTAACCATGCGTCCAAAACTCTAATCATAGAGGACACACAAGTGGATCAGGTTTATCATTATGTAACAAGCATAGGTGTTTTTCAGCGTAGTACTTTCGAATTAATCTTTCATAAAATTAGAACGAATGTCTTTATCATAACTGTACGCATTACTCCCGACTGTGAGGCGAACATTGGAGCCCAGCCACTTTTACGCCCGGCCTGATTAACGCCTGCATGCACGTATGTGTACACATTGATGTGGGTTCTCCTTCTGATAACCACCTCGCACGTGCTTTTGAGGGATTTTAAACGAACGTTTTTTTCCCTTCTCACACCACTAAAACACCCTCCCTCTCCCTCACCCCATAACATTTCCTCCGGGCGCTTGAACCACCTGCCACACACCTTTTTGGTGGATTTTTGAACATGTAGATACTGTTACAGTGGCGAATTTTAGGGAGGTTGTGCCCCTCTTTGGGAATGTTTTGTAATTTTGGCTTTGAATTCCTGCTGTTCCCCAAGCATATCTTTCTTCTACATGGCTCGTTGCAGTGTCTAAAATTAGTTTGGTCGCTTTCTTATTTAACATGACTTACAACTTTGATTGCAGGAAAAAGGTTATGAATTTATTTTTGTCCATACATAAACATTTCCCTTCCCCCTTAGGAGGTTGTAAAGATCCGTTACTATACCGTAGTGCATGCAAAACCGTTTGAGAGACACATTAACGTCAATTTAATCACATATGTTTTCAGTTTGGTCCTGACATTTTAACAATAAGTGGCAAAGACAGTGATGGTCTGGTATGGAACCTAACCCCTCGTCACACACGCTGACAGAGCATCCGGATGCCCAAGTACTTGGCCAGTGTTGGGCCAATTTGCTTAGCTTCAACCCTGTCACGGAGTGCCGAAATGACTTCCTATAAGAGGGGAGAAAACTGGAGTCGAAATGATAAATCCACATGCACAGTCCTCTCTTGCGGGCCTTAAATTTGCGACGCGACGATTACGTCACCGAACCGTATCAAGGAAGAGCAAATAGGGTCTCACGCACGCCCCCCCCCCCCCCGCAACTTTGCAGATGCCTTTGATTGACTCAAGCGAAGGGGAGGGGGGAAAGAGTGAAGGGGGAGTTAAGGAATGGAAACGGTTGCGGGAGCGAGCGCCGCCCCCTGCGCGAGAGCTTTCTCAGAGTTTTTCTTGAGGGGAAGAAGAGGGACGCGGGGTTGACTCACCATCCCCATGACCAAGAACCATCCCTAGCCTTTGAACCCCCACCCCACTCTCCCTCTCTTTTCCTTTCTCTGTCCCCTCTCAAGGTCGTTGCCTGTCGACAGTCCCCCTGCCTCATGAAATGCCGCGCGATCAATCCCGATGCCCTTTACGTAGTACCGGCGTATTTTCAATCATTTACGACGGCGGGAACGGTTAAGAAATAACTAAGGATTTGTGTAATACGTACATGTATACATGTATCGTATAATATATTTGTTCGTAGGTTTTTTTATTCCATATAATACTGAAAAGACTTACCAAAATCAGATGTGACTTCTTAGGAATTACGGACATTTACAATTAAAATGATCAATTAGCAGGTTTCCGTAAGTGTTCTTTGTCTAAAATGAGTTTTACTGTTCTTGTGACCAATTGCACTAACGTAAACCACACAAATTTCAAATTGAGAACGCATAAAATAAAAATACATTTTTTTAAATTTAAAATTTATTTAATTAATTAATTAATTAATTTTATTTATTCGTCTTGGTCCGAAAACAACACTTTTTGGCCACATTTAAAATTAAATATTAATAATAGTTTGAAAATTTGTTTTTTTTTATCACTTTCAGTACCCGACGACCAATCCACACCGCTTTTTTTTTTTAATTTTTAAGAAACTATCGCCGCACGCAACTGGGAATATTTTAAAGAATTTTCTAGGATTCACGTAAAATCTAAGAAGATCCAGCTGCATGTAAATCTGCGTGATCTGCCACACATCGCCATATATTTCGACGGAAAATATCGACAAAAGACTTACTAATAGAGCGATGAGCTCGGAGATAATTTTCCAAACCGCCAAGTGATAGTGTACGTACGTATGCCGACAATTATAATTCCACAGCACGTAGTCATAAACTGACTGACTCGAACATATACTTTGATGAGCACAAAAGTGACTGTAACGGTATTATTATGTGACCTCAAACCCGTTGTTCAAACATTGATTCCGTGAAAAAAATTACACGACAAATCCAGAGAGTAACGAAGCATCGGGAGAATTCTTAGCATTCCGTTAATGGGAGAAGGGAAATAATGGTCGGGAGAAAAGCTAACGAAGGGGAATTACGTTTATGTGATGAAACGACCGGGCATTTTTGATTTATCGAGATGCCGATTGTGCCTTTGAAAAAGAATAAATGTATGTAAGGATGATCGGCTAGAAAACGATGACATGTCAACCGTGATGTATGGATCCGGAAAAGAGGCAGTAGATAATACTTCATCTGCGGTTCTAAGCTTCCACTTCTCCAATCAAAGTGAAATGCCCAGGAGAACAGCCAATCACTCATGACTGCAGGGAATCTGAGTGTATGGCACGGTTACATGCAACCAATGTTCTCATCACCTCTACTTTAAGCAATAGAAACCTCAAACTCTTTTCTACTATTAACACCTGTCGTTTATGTGTTTCGAAAATTTATCGATAATTTCACTGCCTGAAGTGTGAAAAATTCCCAATGGGAAAACTTTCACGTCACTGTCCTCGATTCCTAGCTCTTGGAATACCTAGGTAATGCCCAAAGTCTACGCAAAAGGCGTCAAAATTCAATTTTGTGGGAAAGGATTCAAGTTATTTGTCATGTCTCGAGGGAATTTTCCGTCACTCTTCAAATACTTGTCTACGGGTCAAAATTTAGATTAATATTAGATTTCTAACATTTCCTATATGGAAAAATTAAAATTTAAGAATCCCCAAATTATTTTTAAAACTATCAGAAAAATATTACGTAGTTGTTCTATTCGCCGATCCTTCACAGGGATCACCTACAGGGTTCGTCCGGAAAATAAGTGTCTTGACAAATAAGTCTTTTTTGACAAAAGGGGAGTCGTCCACTACGAATTTGTGCCTGAACGACAAACTGTAAATGCTGAATTTTACGTCCAAGTGCTCGACAGGCTTCGAAAACGAGTCGCTCGCGTCCGGCCAGCGATCAAAAACATCTGGCGGCTGTATCACGACAATGCGCCGTCTCACACCGCGCTTGTCGTGTCGGACTTCTTGGCCAAGCACGGCGTGGCAACGCTGCCGCACCCGCCCTACAGCCCGGACTTCTTTCTGTTCCCGAAGATAAAGAGGAGTTTGAAAGGAACGCGATACGGGACTTTGGACGCCGTCAAAGAGGCCGTGACGACGTGTCTTCGAGAGGTTCCCGATGATGCCTTCACGGGAGCGTTCCAGGAATGGGAACGCCGCTGGAACAAGTGTATCGACTCACAAGGGTCCTATTTTGAGGAATATTAGCTTAAGATATGTAAAAGTGTAATAAATGTTTTTCCTGAGCTCAGTACACTTATTTTCCGGACGAACCTTGTATTAAAAGAACACGCGGATGTTGGAGTTCGTCGGTCGAATAGTAAGGAAAAGATGAAATGCCAACGAGTGATGTATTGAGGCGGAAAAAGAGGTAGTAAACAATACTTCATTTGCGTTTATAAGCTTCCACGTTTCAAATCAAAGGGAAACTCCTGTAAAAATGTAAAGTAAAGATACGTCGTTTCTCGCTAATGAAGACAAATGTCGTAGCGCACAAAGCAGATATAAGGAATCCGCGAAGGAATTAGACTGAATTCAATGAAGATTCGCTATATTTGGCAATGATGACGATCAAAATAAATAAATGTGAGCCGAGGTGAAAGGAGAAATTAGGAATAGACCCACTCCATTCACGAAAAGAAGAATCTGACATCAGTCTTCTCCTCCCACACTCAACACTGAAGTCAGGAGTGCCCTGATCACGGAAAAATCACATTAACTGAAAAAATATTCCGAAAAATCACTATTGGAAACTGAAACGAACTTAATACGTAGAATATTTTGAGTTTCAGCAGTTCAAAACAGAATACCCATCTACGACAAAGATGGATTAATGACACATGATACGATGTTGTTAGGAGCACGTGCCAACATTATTAAATGAATTCGGTAGTTTATATTCCCGTAAAAATCCTTAAGCATAAATAGAAAACTCATTTATCAAGAAAATTGTGAAATACAAGTTTACTACACGTTATTTTCAGATTTCATTCCGAGTTGTCTCGAATAAAACGCATATGAAAGGGTTACCTTATTTTCTTTACCACACGTGTGCTTTTTTCCGCAATAAAAAGAAAAGTGATTTTCCATCACTTTTTATCCTAAATTACAATTCATTCCTCTGAAAAAGTACAAAAAAAAACAACTTTCCTCAAGCATACAATTCGAGCTCACCAGCCATTGTTCTGCATGTCTACCAAGGGTCGGTAACCTAAGACAATGACAGTCGTTTTTCCTATACCTGAGGCGGATTGAGACATGGCAAGAACACGGAGGAAAAAGGAGGAATAAGCTGCGTGCCTGACGACATGCTTAAAAAAATTATTACTCCCATAAATTTCAATGCGGTGACAGATAAGGATGCTACTCCCTCGAGGCATTTTAAAAACTAAAGAGACCCACATTCTGCATTGATGGCAGCATTAAAAAAAAAACTTAACGCGAGTATCACAAAACCTTTGGTCGCAAATAGGTTAAGCACCCAAGTCGCGAAACTGGCTGGGATCGATGAAAAAATATAATCTTACATGCAGGAAAATTATATTTCATCATTTTACCCCTCGAATTTGATTATTTACTCCTTACGGCGTATCAAATCAACGCAAAATTACATACTATATTCGATTGGCCTGGTGTCATTCATTAGGCGGTTAAACCCCAACGTCTTAATCTGGTGATAATATTTTCATTCCAATATTTTTTTTACTGTGTACCACCTTCGTCTGCAAATTCTCTTTGATAACGAAATAAAACAACGCACATTACTTATGGGATTCTAACCTTCTCTGGAACTACGTATGGTTGTAGTAGGGTTTGCGAGAGGAGTGGAGGAGAGCAAGCGCAATCGGCGAGGTTCCTCCGATTCTGACGGCGGCCGATTAAAACAAAAAAAGGAAATCAAGACGAGGGAGAGGTGAGGAGATTGGGGCGAGTTTGTGCATGCATCCGGGTTGCGTGTGCAAAGTCGCCCAGAGAATTACTGTTATGGAGGTGGAGGTGGTCACGCAGCGCGGTGCAAGGAACCCATGAGCATCGAGAAAACAGGAGATGGAAGGGGGAAGCGAAGTGGGAGACGGGGGGGAGGGATGGAGATGAGGAAAAGGGCGCATCTCCCGAGGAAGTGGTCTCACGGCCCCAAGGGCGAGACACCCCATTAGGCAGTTCGTTAGCGGGTGATCGGGAGGTGAAAAGAGGAGGAGGAAAGACGAGGAAAACCTGGTGAAAACTTGCGTCCCGCAGCCGCCTTCCATGTAGTCACCACCTAAGTGATGCTTATCACGTCACGCTAGCTGAGGGCGAGGATTATAAGCAAAACCAATGTTCAAACAAAAAAATAACAACAAAAATCCAAGGTGATTACAGTAAAACACTGAGGCGATTCAATCAATCCCCGACCATTCAATCAATGCTCGTCGGTCGTAAACACGCCACTGGGTTGATTCAAGAGACTTCCAACGGTTATCAAGTGCCCTAAGTAGTTAAAAACGTCATTAATACATACCTAAATAGCCACAGTAAACAGTTTTACCTGATTGAGAGAAATTGAGTACAAACTCCCATAGCAGTCAATAATCGTGCCAATCGCATTTATGGGGTTGGAAGGAATGACAGAGAGCTTTTGCGGAGTGATTTGAGGAGAGATTAATCCTGCGCCAGGATCAATTAAACGCAATTCAAGTCTCACGCACTCGGGTCTCACAAAACAATCGAACCCTCTGTGGTTTTTTTGTGAAAAAGAAATTTAGCACCACTGGTTACAATAAATTTACTTGCCTCATGTCCTCTACCGAAGAGATTTCTCCCCATTTACTCTAAATTTAGACCAGCTCTAAGAGCTAATCATTTTGTATCTCGTATCATTTATTAGAATGTTTTGAGAGGTGAGGGTATTACCTCGTACTTAGCATATCCGACGAATTCACACATCGGGGTGTAGTTCCTTTCCCTGTGGACTCCCCCTACTGTTTCCCAAAAAGATCCAGCGGCCATAAAATTACGCTTGGGATATCCAGATCTAAAAACAATAAACCCTGATGATCCTGAAAGTCGCTTTGTTAAGTGATGGTAAAGTTCACTAAGTACCAAGACCAACGGTGTGTGAAATTAACACGTAAGGAGAGGGGTGCAGTTCCTTTCCCAGTCCTACTATTATTCCTCAGGAAAATATAGTTCCCGAAAATCACACAGCTTGGGTGGAGCTGAGGGTGCTCGACAAGCATGCCCGGGAATCGAACCCGGTCCCTCCAGTCAGTAGTCCAACGCTCTACCCCTGGAATAGCACGTCCCCTCCAGATGAATCCTCTGGAATTGAACCCGTGACCATCGGATTCGAATCCTAACGTCTGCCCGCTTGGTTCCCGCACAATTATTATTTTTTTAATATCCTTAATATTATTAGGCAATTGTTTTTGGATGGACACAACTATCAAATAAATATTTTGTGACTCCTAAGAAAACCTATTCTACATCAGGTCCCTCTTCATCTCTGTGTACTTCTTTCCTCCCTTCATCCCGTCCAACATCTCCATCCTGTTCCTACCCTTTCCTCGCTTGCCCAACATTCTCCCCTCTATTACCCTCTTCAACATTCCACTACCGCTCAATACGCCTTTCATCCATTTTTCCTGCCTCCATAGGATTTCTCTCAACAAACCCCTCTCCTCACCCACCATCTCCAGTACTTCCTCATTTGTTTTCCTTTCGGTCCATTTCACCTTCTCCATTCTTCTCCACACCCACATTTCAAAAGCCTCCAATCTACGTCTGTTCTCCTTCAGCGACCACGTTTCCGCGCCGTATATATATCTACGCTCCATATCAGAGTTTTTACGAGCCTTGTCTTAACCTCCCTATTCAACGTCCCCGTCATCAACTCCCTCCTCCTTGAGAAAGCCTCCTTGCCTAGCGCAATTATTCACCTTAATATTTTTACGCTCATTAAAATTTTTCGATTCAAAATTAAATCAAGTTTAAATAGTCTTCCGGAAAGATTAGTGTTACTGGGCATTTCGTAAAAGACATGCTTCTTTTTGTAACTCGTTCAGTACTTGGGAGCATGAAGATACTCTGCGCGTGACTAAACGCACTCGAGGGTGGGGCGGGGTTCGGAGGGGTTTGGGGGATTGGAGGGAGGAGGAAAGTTCGATGGCGGAAAACGAGAGAATGCAAGCCGGAAGGGGAGGGGGGTGAGTCACTCACCGGAGAGCACTGTTGAGTTCGACGCCCGCCCCTTCACCTCTCCTTCTTCTTAATCGTGGCCCTCGACCCGCCGGCCCTCACCCCACACCAATATCCCGATCATGCAAAGAACTCCTTTCCCCCCCCCCCCCACCACTTCTCGTGGAACGAGCCATGAGACCGAGACGATTTTCGGGTTGTTTACCGCTCCCCTAACAACTGATAAAAACTTTCACCACTATCAGTTACCAGGCTCGAAACTTTTTCCGTAAATCCCACATTTGAGCTCATACTTTTTTTTTACCCCCATATACTTTCGAAAGGGGACATTTAGGCTCCGCTGCACTTCGGGGACTTGTCAACTTTTGATTAGTGCGTCGACAACAGAGGGCTTGTGTTTTTTTTTTTATGTCCTGGGGACGAACCGCGGTTCTCCCGCAACCAGACATCGGAGTATTATCCCGAGAACTTCCACTCTCGCCCACTGCCGCAGGAAGAGAACATAAAAAGCCTGCACGTCCGGGTGGTACTTATCAAACCTCAGCATAGTCCCAAGAAATGGCGCAATGATGTCAAGCGAATAGAATGGCAAAAAGATGTAGTCCTGATAAAGAGTTCAATTGATGTACCACATTTATGAGCTATTTAATCGTCCGTTCGTTGAACTTCAAATATACAAAGATTTTATAGCCATTCTTTACTACATTAAAAAATATTTTTTTATTGCCGTACGGGGTTCTCATCTACTGCCATTAGGATCACGTATTATCATATGCTTCTAAATCAACAGAATCATCTATTAAATGAAGAAATGTTTCAATAATATGCACGACAACATATAAACAATTATCAATATCAAGGACTAAAATCAATTTGAATTAAAATATTAACTTTACGACAAAATTCTCGAGCTGTACAGATCAAATGCCGTACATGAAAAATACTCTTAAATTAAGGATAAACAACTCAATAGATTACTTGCTAATTTATTTATTGTTATTCATTTGTGTGAATGCTCAATCATTTATTTTACACAGCTGAATCTGCACGCGATTAAACATACTTGGGAGTAAATCATTTAAAACTATATAAAAATCTGAGATAAAACAAAATTATAAATTATTAACAAAATTAATCAATTAATTTATTAGGCTGTAAGGTCTACAGAATGAGCTGTCGCCTCTCAACACTTAGGACGGTCCTACGCCAAAAACTTCAATTAGTTCTTGACTTTGAAGCTTTCTCCGAGACTGCCACAGATGTGAGATACGCTTACCTCAGATTCATCGACTAGTCTCATACTTGTACATGCTTCCTCATCACTGATTGACTTATATTAAAAGAAAAAGAGGTTTATTCCTTACTCAGAATTGACATTTAACTCTTTTGCTGTCCACAGATAATATTGATTGCGGGAAAACTCCGAAAAGCAATAATCGGCTTCACGGAAACGCTGAACGCTTTTCGGGAGAAATCTCCGAGTCATACGACTAACGACCCACTTCCAACTTGCGCGAGCCTACCTCTTTCAAAGATTGTTATTCGTGAAGTCATGAGCACACCACTAACTACTGGCGGAGGTCTGACAGCATCCATCTTAATCTTCCACATTCCTTAGGATTAACAGTCATATACAGATTGACATACCGTACAGCAGTGGGGTCTGAACTCTGGCACGCTAAGCAGTGAATGTTGACACTCGAAACTTACCTGTAAAAAAGAAAGAAAACAATTAACTACTAAGCCATGTCGACTTCTATAAAATGTTTATGAAAATTTAATTTTACATATATATTACGAAGGAAAGGAAAACAAATGAGGAAGTACTGGAGATGGTGGGTGAGGAGAGGGGTTTGTTGAGAGAAATCCTATGGAGGCAGGAAAAATAGATGAAGGCGTATTGAGCGGTAGTGGAATGTTGAAGAAGGTAATAGAGGGGAGAATGTTAGGCAAACGAGGAAAGGGCAGGAACAGGATAGGGATGTTGGACGGGATGAAGGGGGGAAAGAAGTACACAGAGATGAAGAGGGACCTGACGTAGAGTAGGTTGCTGGATTGGGTTTTGTTTTGAGTTACAAAATATTTATTTGATAGTTGTGTCCATCCAAAAACCTACCTTAGCCGGTAGATTACCTAATAATAATTACGACGGTGAATTGGATATAGTTTTTCTTTGGAGCGGAAATGTAGTGAGATTTTGAAAGTTATAGTTCTTATGAAGCCGTTAACCGAATGAGCCACATACGTCTCCCTTCAGTTGAAAGCGTACAGAGAGAGGGAGAGCTTATTACGCTACCCTAACATAATCCAACTGTCAATGGAAAACCCATACACATGATTAATACTGACCAAATCAGATCAAAAATACTTGCATCGTAACCTAGCTGCTAAAATAGGGAAAAGACACGCGAAGCGCAGAATTTTTTTTCGTCGAATCGATCCCTCAAAAAAAAACCCGTTTCCTCCAGTAATCGCGAGAGCGTCTCCCATCATTCGACTGCGGATAAGATCCATCCATACACTTCCCCTCCGGTTCATTCTTACCCGCCCCACCCCTACAGAGCTCTTTTCGCGAAGAAAGTGACTCCGGGATACCGTTTCTAGTTCAAGAGCGAAATAGAAAGAGAGAGAGAGAGAGAGAGAGAGAGAGAGAGTGGGATCTTAATCGCGTGACTAACACGACTCAGCGGGACCCGGGCATGCGAAAAGCGCCCCCGGACGGGGTGTTGGGGGGAAAGGAGGAAGAGGAATGAGGAAGGACGGGGAGGAAGCTACGGGACGAATGACTGCTCATTCATGCACGCGTTTCTCCGGCGAGGAAGGGCTTACTCAGAAAGAGAGCAGAGAGGGGATGCATTAAAGCCGCCTCCGGACGAGGCAGGACGATAATGGACGTATCGTTTTCTACACGCACCCCACACCCATCTCTCTCACCTTCACCCCAAAAACAGCACGTCGATCCCGGGTCCCCCCTCTTTGACAAATTTCGACATTTTAATCTCGAGAGTGACCGTCATATTTTTGAAATCCGTCGAAACTTTTTGGCAAAACAACAGTCGTCCTCTCAGATTTCTCGTTTCAATTGGCGCACTGCTATCACTCACGCAGTAAATCGCATTACAACAGCGTAGTGCGTAATTGGATCGGACGATTATCCGCTAAGATTAAAAAAAATGCTGATTTTTTCCTTTAAACTTCCCGTTAGTCACGCGTTCCGTTCATCGCCTTGTTGGGTCCTAAAATAAGGATTCACTCGCTCATTTAATGCATTCAAATAAGTAACAGTTATCACCCCAGGGATAGCTTTCCAATAAATCGCATAAATACAACAAAATATTTAAAAAATGTAATCATTTCCTCCCAGAAAAAGTAAACCCTCCAAAAATATTTACGTGGAATCAGTTTGATTCTTTATTGTTTCGGAAAAAGGAGAAACTTCGTGATTTGGTAAAATAAGAACTTTGTTGCAAATTTCCACAATTAAAACTTTATTTCGATGTAAAATTTTATGTGTGGAAAATTGCAACAAAGTTCTTATCATGTCTCGAATCCACAACATCACGCCTCACTCTTCACTTTTCCTTCGTGATTTGGTATTGATATTTCAATTTCAAAGATACTTCGGGAAAAAAATAATATTTTTTTTGCAAGCCAAATAACATTGTTTTAATTCTTGTTTACTAAGATCAGGATACGTATGCACCTAGGAAAATATTTGTAGGTCCCCAGAGAAGGGAATGGATGAGGAATCATTCGGAACCTAGTATAGGCAAACGAAATACCTGCGGAAGGATGGCCAGTAAAAGAGAAGGGGAACGATATATAGGAGCACGGAAAAGCACAATTCTCTTCCATCACCACCAAAACATTATCAACGTTTCAGGATTAATTTTAATTAATTGAAAAATTCTTCTGATTTATTGGAAATAATTTCACACATTTTTTTCGCACTGTTAAAGCCCGTTTATGAAATTTGCTATTTAATACTTTTGTGGGATGTTAAAAACACTTAACATGAAAATAAAAAATATTCTTTCCTATAAATTAGACGATTGATACTTTTAGCGAAAACAGGGTGAGTTACTTTTCAAAATCAGGACCACACAAATTCCAGACAGGGACATTTTCAGAGTGAATACAAAAACTTGTTTAGGTGAATAACGCTTACAGTAGCGGAAAATTTGCGGTCACCTAGGGTTAAAAAAAACTAATTTCAATCTATACCTAATGTCATTTGTTTAAAAATGATCTTATTTACTACTTCATATCCTTTCGAATATCTGAATCATCGCCATAAAAAGACAAATATCTTTCCAAATTTGGATTCATACTTTTTACTTATTTATTTATTTAATATGGTAATGTACTAAATGGAGTTCTTTATGTGAAATAAATTACATTGGATTGAGCGGTTAAATAAATTAACTGTAATGGCTTCAGGGTTTCAGCAGCGCCATTTTCCAAATGTGCCAATTTTTCCTCCAACATTTTCAACCTTTCTCCCCATCCAAGTAGTTTCATTTATCTTTATCGAAAATTCTTTAAGTATTCCAGTTTAAGCGGAAATACTAGAACGATGACTAACGGAAACTCCCGTTGAAAAATTTGGGCGGATATTCTGCAGATAATTTATTCCAAACGTGCAATATTCCACGGAATCAAAAACCGAAACATTCAACATGATTTGAACACGGCTTTCCCCACTTAACTGCGGTTACAAGAATTAAAAAAAAAATGAAAAGGTTCCTCCAGCAAGTCACTTCACATATCAATTAGTGGATAATTAGGTGATTTCCGGAACCGCAAGCCACAGAATATTGCGGAAACGTCTGCATAATTTAATACTTTCGAATCACCATACGAATGTGTTGGAGAAGAGAGGAAATTGTTAAAGAGGAAGGGTAGACCGAGAAAGACAAGTGAATAGTATGGTGAAAGGGACTTTAAAGACGAGGCTTATTGGAAATCTCAGGGACAGAAGAATAAGAGCCTGAACCTAAGTGTGAATGCACGAAATACGCTAAAGACTTAGGTATGTCCGTATGGATAATGAAATATGGAAAATATTTGTGAAGGGGATTGTTCACCGAAATAAACTAAAATCGGGCTTTTATGAACCACCCTAACCCGAAAGGGAACGACATGAAGAGAAAATATTAACATTTGCATAAAAAACATCACCAGAATCATTTGCAATGAACATGATGGTAAAATTGCTATTTATACCAAGTGAAAGAGACTCCCTCCTTCCGAGACCAGGGTTGTTACATGAGCACCGTTACGGCTGAACAAGATTTTCTATCTTTAAGCTCTAACAGCGTCCTTTTTCATCTTTCATAAAAATTGAAACTGTTTAATATCCTGTTTAAAGGATACAACGTGGATAAAAGTGGAATGGATTTACGTAGCAAGGCGCACACATCTATTCAAGACAATCCTTATCATTTAATATGCATGCCATCGTAACCATCCGTTCTCTCGTTCGAATAAGGGGTTCGACCAAAGGTTTAAACAGTCTCGAATTGAAGGAATCGAACACTCAAAGACTGCCTTGCCTCTTCTTCCTTAAAGCGGTCGCCTTCTAGTTCGCTTTGCCACTCTCAACTCTCCGGCAAAAGTGGGAATTAGCAAAAGGAGGAAAATTTCCCGCAGCAAAATCCACCCCCACCTATGCCCCAAGGTTCCCATCCCCCCCGCCCCCCCTTCCCTCTCCCACAACCGTCTCTGTCCCCTCCTCTGACACCCGATGAGTCGGCTAGTGGCAGGGAGAGAGAAAGACGGAGAGAAAAGGGGAGACGGCGAGGGAGGACTGGCGGAGGGAGGAAGGGGGGGGGGGAGGAGGTCTTTGCCCGGCGGAAAAATATAAAGAAATCTCCGCATAGCGTGGCATGACGAGCTCGCTCACACAAACATCCGCCCACACGGAGAAACACACACACACACACACTGCGCTCGACACACACTTTCGACAATGAGGCGACGAACAGGCTTAATTGCCGAAGGATTCCCCGTCAGAGTCGATCTCTTGGCAAACAGGAGGAGGAGGGTGTCTCCTCCCGCTTTTTTTCCGCCAACACTTTCGGGGAGGTCTTCGCCGACGTCCCCGACCGTCCAGCCCCTTTAAGTCTAATCCCAATGATTATGCCGCTAATTTCGTGAGAGATTCAGTTATGCGTTCCAGGAGGGACGTGAATTCACAGCTGCTCCGGTGAACGAGTTTGCTTTGAAGCCACACGCGTAAAAAAAAGTAGGGCGTTAACCGAGGGATTTAAGAGGTTCTGCCGTTGCAGCAGGTTCGTTTTCCTGGTCATCTCCTTCCGCTCGGTTAAATGGTTCAACTACCACGTGTACACTCACATGAGCACACGCAGTATTAAATTCCCATGTCTTGATAATTTTCTTTCACCCGCAAAGTTGGTCGCTAGGCTTTTTTTCCATGCTACAAATTAAGTTTACGAGAATACTGAAATTATATGCTATGATGCTCAATTTCAGCTAATAACTAGTTCTGTCGTGTCTGAATTGGGCCTCAAAATGGCACTAATTTTATTCATTCAACAATTTCTGGCACTTTATGCCTCAATGGACATCACTTCCAATTAAATCTCACCGAGCGATGCAAATTTTAGTTTCGTTTGGGGAACAGTTAAGATGCCTCCGATACAATTTTTTTTTTCAATTCCCCACAAACATGCGATCAAGTGAAATGGCTTCGCCAGAGCCACCGAAACCACACGGCACGGCATTCCGAGTCGCTTGCATAATGATGGCCGACCGACTATTTATTTCCGAGAACATGCATCCGGAGTTCCGAGAAATTCCCCGCGGTGCAAAAGCATGAATCACTGTTTTTTTTGGGGGGGGGGGAATTCATCGATTTGAAGCCGTCCAAATGAGAAAACTGGAACGAGAGACCAGGTATGCGGTGATAAATATCCAATATTTCAGCGGAATATCCCATCAATCGGATGCATGCATGCATCGGCCGGAATGAAAATATGCTCTGCGAAATGGACCGGTACGTTTATTGAAAGCGTATCGCCCCGATGTTCTCAGGGAAATAATTTCATGCAGTCGGTTTACCCGAAGGGCATAAAAAAATGACGAAAAAACTTATGTACTCAGCTCAACTGTTGAGCGTGAGAAAAGGACATACGAGATATTTTTGGAAATATTAAAAAAAAATTAAGCTCTTGTGTGATTTACTGCACTTCGTCAATATAAAAGATAAGGATAGCATCGACCAGGCCACGCCACATCATGAGGTATGGTCTATGCTCCCTTATGTAAAGGAAAACATGAAAACGACATTCGTTTAGACTTTTTAAATGAATCTGAACCTATCAATCACCACGACCATAGCAATCAATCGGAAAATTGATTTAAATTGGCAAGGGTCGAGTTCAACCAGAACTCGGTACACATTAGATAGTAATTCACTCATTTAGGTACTGGAGGTGCAGTTTCTTTCACTGGGTTATGTTTACGGATTTCTGAGACGTTCGGATATTCAGGAAATAGCACAGTTGGGATTTCCGATGGATTTGTCCAATTGAGTCCTACAGTCATCCAGACAGGAATCCTTATACGCCAATAGCCAAACGCTCTACTCATTAGGCTACCATTCCGCCAATTGGCCAAAATAATGAGGGTTGAATTTTACACATCTTTATTTTTCTGCATTTTATCTGAATTTTATACTACCTAAAACAGAATAATTGGTTATAAATCAAGGAATGAAGTAGCTAAGATTGGTTAGCATAGAAAGACAAAAAATGGAAAATACGTTAGACCCGTTTATTCGAATGAGTAATTATTTCAGAAAATGTTTGAATATCTACGTTGGCTTACATTTAACATTATAAAATAATGCACGTCCCATGAAATATGAAACGTCAAATGAACATGAAAATAGTTACAAGCTACTAATCGACGAAATATTATACGTGAGGTATATAATAGTGGCTGAGCATGAACCGAGATTAAGAAAGAATAATAACAATTCGTGGAAGAACGATTGTACAAATATTGTACGATAATCTTCGTTTATTGTACGATAATCGATTGTACCGATAATCTTCGCGGTATCAAACATCTCAGCTGGTTGTGATTCTCGAAATGATTTAATTTAAATTTCAATCTCCAGGACTACAATGAGTAAAAAGATCCAATTCTGAAGAGTTGAATGATTTAACTTATGCGAAAATTATTCAGGAATCTTTTATGAATCATAACGTACGATTAGCTTTCATCTGATTAAAAGAAAATGTTCGGTGGGAGCAGATTAGGAGAGAGAGGGAGGAAATGAGAAAGCGAGAGTGAAAGAGGGAGAGAGAAAAAGAGGGAAGTAGAAAAAGGGAGAGGGTGAGAGGGAGAATGAGAGAATGGGTGAGGAGGGGGAGGGAGATGTGAACAGAGAAAAAATTAGGGGGAGGAAAGGAGAGAAGCATTGAGAGATATGAAGAGGGAATGGGAAGAGGAGAGAAAAAGGGATGCAGAGAAGGGTTTTAGGGACGTATAGTTCTCTCACACCCTATCAACCTGTCTCCATAACTTTTCTCTTCAGAGAGAGTTCATCCCCATTTAACTAGTCCATGCTTGCACCCTTGTAAAAGACGGCACTCCCTTCCTCTCCTTGATGACGGGATCCGCAGGCACGCATGCCCACACGTACCGGAAGTAATCGTTGCATCGGCCAAACTACCACCATTGGAGCGTGCACCTCGCATAGCCTCTGTACCATTGCTCATGCTTCTAAGAATGCGAAGAAAATTTTACATTTCTTCGCGGGAATTTCAAAGCGCGATAGAAGATGTTCGGTGTGTTTTTCGCAAAAAAAAATTATTTCGCAATGAATGGTCGCTATGGACTAATTAAGATGGAATTTAATTTGGATTCAATATCTTAATTCATCCGCTCAGTCACATCCGAGTATTATTTACGTGCCCATAGTGTTATGACTATCATTTAAACCGTGCATACGTATCTCGTGGCCAACGTTAAATCTGCCATCAACTTTTTGAGATTGTGAGAGATATAATCCTGCAGAACAATGCGTTTTTCAATGAAACAAAACAATGCGTAAAAATTATGATATCAATAATAACAATTAATCACCTCAAATATTATCTCAGAGTTCGTGGAAATGTTTCCCTATATTGATTGTAGACACTATGACAATTGAGATGACATTGTCATTACGAAAATTTTTTAGCACCACTCTATTTTTACTAATTTTATCATGAGGGAAGGTAAAAAGGAAAGGGATATTTTTTTTAGACGGTATTAAAAGGAACAGTTGAAAAATGAAGAGCTGAAGAATTAATTGCCATGAAAGTGTTAAAAGTCTTTAGTGTCACGTTAAGCAGTGCCGGGAAGTTATATATTCCTAAGACAGTCATGATAAAGCGTCATATTGGCTTGATCAATGTAAAACGTGCCAATCGAGGCACCCATAAAATAAAACAATTACGCTCATAATGAAGAATTAAAAGTTTTATCCGTAAATAAAAATAATTACTGCGAGGGGCCTTTAGTCTTACACGAGCAAACGTGGTGGTACAAAAGGGAATTAAGTTTTCATATCTGGCGGAAACATTATTTTTCAATTCTCCAATTTGGACAAATGCAACCCAAACCTAAAAAAAAAACATCGAACCAGAACAACTAACATTTTAATGCGAACATCTGAAGGGGCGGTAACGTTTCAAAATCAATCAATGGATGCGATATTTGCAAAAAAATAATCCAGTCGCCAAAGCTGTACTTTTGGGGCATCATCCTTTGCGGTGAGGTTCCGGTCCGAGGGCGGCGGTCACATTCCCTGTCATCTCACCCGAACACGACTGCGCACGGCGCTTCCACGGGGAAGATACCGCACAACTGCTGGGAATGAACGTTCCGCCAGAGAAAGTTGCCCAAGGGCCTTGGATCGGCGGCGGTCCGAGTTTGTCTGGCCCTCGTTCCCGGAGCCTCGCGAGCGCACGGGTGAGGGCAGGGGGAAACATAATGGGACTGGGGAGGGGGGGGCGTTCGCAGCCTCGCGAGCCATTTTCTAAATCGGACGACGAAAAGGTTAAAAAAATAAAAAAAATTCAGTCGCTCAGCTGTCCAGAAGAAGGACTCCGGTGCCGGCCAGCGCTGCTCTTTCCCCGCGCGCGAGCACATGGTGCTGCCGGGAGGGAGGGAGGGGGGGGACGGAGGGCGAGTGGAAAAGGGAGGGAGGAATGGGAGGAAACGCCGCCTCGGTTCATTCACGAGGAAACGCGAGACTCCTCGCCTCGCGACTCCAGGGCACTGTTGCACCGTCGAGAGAGAAGAAAGGCAGAGAGAAATGGAGTGATGAAGAGATACGACTCTTTCTATCGTATTGCAGCAAGGCGACAAAGGGGGGTGGCGCAAATGAAGCGGGGAGGAGAGTGGAGTAGGTGTGCGTTTGTGTGCGGGAGACAACACCGCCTAACACGCCTCCCTTCCCCTCATCGCGCGCCCACCGACCGACCCTCTGGCGCTCCACTCTGCGGAAAACGAGAGAAAAAGAGAGCGCGGGTCGGGAAGAAGGCAAATGTGGGGGGGGTGTGTGCGGCGGTCGGCGGGAAAGGAGGGGCAGGGAATGACAAAGGGGGCTGCCCGCTTTTCCTTCGTGCAGACGCGGCGGGCTGGCTGGAGAGGTCGGTCGGTGGCGGCGTTGGCGAGCAGGAAAAGAGGGAGGGAGGTCGGGAGGCGACATAAGACAGGGCGGGAGCAGGTAGGAGTTTGAGGGGTGGGGAGGGGGTTGAGGAGGAACGAGATTGGTCCCGGAGCCTCTCTCTCTTTTTCTCTCTACGAAGAGGAGGGAGGGGGTGGTTAGGGGTGGGTGGGCAGAGCAGGGCTAAAGAAAGGCGCGCGGGAGTGCATAGGTCGACGACCCTGGCCGACCCCTCCGCTGCCCTCGCCCCGCCCCACTCTGTTCAGGGTGCCTCGTTGGTGCAAGAGGAGCAGCGAAGTGGGTGGGAGTAATGGAGTCGTAGGGGATGGGTGGGGTATGTCAGCAGCGGAGCGTATCAAAGGGCGATCGGAAGCATTATATTGTTCTTTGATCGTGGACGATTAACGATTTTCTCCTGCGGCGGCCGTACAATGTTTTCAATGGGCGTAAAAGTGGTTAGTCACTGTTTAGGACCGCGGGGGTCTGACATCATTTTTTTTACACCTTTATCTTGCTGATAGTGAGCAATGAATTATATTTTCTGCAAGCGTGGTGGGGTTGGTACTCTGGGCACGTGAAGATTGCGGAACTTATCGGCGTGTTTAGTCTGGTCCGACAGGATAGTATTCATTCAAATTTAAAAAAAAAGCCACGCCAAAGGCAATCACCAAGAGTAAGGTGATGAACAGGAAAACCTATGTTGTGTTTGATAGTTCAACTCATTAAAAATGAATTTCGAAATTAGAAAAAAAAACCGTCGATTAGGACGTCGCATACAAAACCATGATGCATCTTCAAAATTGACTGCTAGATAAAATTTATAGTCATTGATGTTACGAATAGAGAAAATCTTGCTTTCTGAAATCACGATCACTCCATAATCGAAATGAATGGCGACTTTTTTTTTCGTAGATTCATTCTTCATAACACATTTAAAATATTCGCCAACAGGAAAAACATTACGATACTATCGTTTAAAAAAATATTTTTGTGCTGTTATACAGTGTTTGCATCAATATAATCAATGACTAGATACTGGATTTAATAATTTTGTTCCAGTTCATACAATTTTATTTTCTCATGTAGACATGGAGCCTTACAGAGAGTACATGTACACTTATACAGAGAGTACATGTACACCTGTAGGGCATCTAAGAACGTGAATTGTAGCGTTTACTTCGAGGAGCTTCACGCAAAAATTTTAAATGGGAGCAGAGTGCAGGTGAGGAATATTCTAAATGAATGCACTACCCTACAAAAGGAAAATGAAGAAATGAAAAAAAATGCTGCTAATTTATTAACATTAATATCCACATATTCTTCCTGATGGCGATAGATAAAAACAATCCTCTTTCGTAGCTTTCTTTCTGTATGAAACAATTTCTTCCACAAGGAACGAAACGAGATACACGATCAAGGGGTAACAAAGAAATTAAAAAAAAGAAATATTATGCTAATTTTTCGGACGACTCCAGGACTCGCTATTCGGAGTCCACGTTTGAGCGGACGTCAAGCGGGTGACGCCCCTTATGTTTCAATATTTGCACTTTTCTGCGGATGGTTTGGTGACACACCTCAGTCGCCAGGTCACTTCGTCGCATACACATTAATTGCCTCTCACGGGCGTCATAGCGTTGGCCTAATCGCCTTAAATCATCATTACCCTTGGCCCATGAGGAAGCAGGAAAGATCATTAACGGCTACACGGGTATTTAGAGTCCATCAATTATTAACTGAAATCAAAACGGAATGACTTGTTGGATTTTAGTCATAGCTGTGGCGTTTCGCAATACTTGCCGATAAGGATTAATACAGTAAAAATACATCCGCATTACTCTTTCAATAATTTTTGCACCATTATTTTAAACCGCAACTAAAAGAAATCTAAAAATGGAAGACTATCGATTTTGTACACAATCGATATTGAATTGTATCAATGTAACAAAACGGCATTAATATTCGGAAAAGATTAATTCTCTCTCCCGACTTCTAGGCAATCCAAAGCAACACGCCATGCATAAAAGGAATCAAACAAAAACCTTGAGCAATTCCTAGCCCATAAGAACTGCTCCTAATTTCAACTGGTAAGTGATCAATCTTCCTGCGTACCTGTTGTACACAAATCATGTCCAGCTTAATGTCTGCCTTCTTGCGTTTGCATATAACAGCCCGGATTTTTGCTTTAAAACACTCTCAAAACAAATGAATATGCACAATGGAGGGAGAGGATGGTAACGAGCAAATAAATTAAAGGAGGAAATGATAATAGGCTGTGAAATACTTGAGATGCAAATCCTCTCCTTAGGCTAAGCCACTCCTAATGTAAATAGAGTTTCAAAACTTAACAGTAGCGTACTATCTCTTTAATTTATTTCGAACCTCTCCAAATAATCCCTCGATAGAATTATAGTATACTATATATAAAAGTTCATATAAGGATTATTAGGTCCGATTCTGCAGCGAAGATTTTTTTATCCTTTCAAGCAAATGGCTGTCCTACAGTTTTCAAGAAGTATCAACATTTTTGTTACGCATACATTATTAGTCTAATCAGGTGCTTAAATTATATGCAACAGCTATTTACTACTTGTAATTTATGAGCTTAGAGCCAACTAATCTTCCTCACCGAAGAATGCTACTTCATTGTCCCAGTTCACTACGCATTAATTCAGGTATCTATTGTATTTTAATTTCCTCTTGCGGTGTACGCAAGCAGATAATTAAGCATTCGATCTCCTATTGACAATGCATCGTCGTTCTTGTTCCTCTTTTGTTATGTTATTGGGTTTCAGGGGAGCGGTAATCTAGTGGGTGGAGCGTTGGGCTACCAACCGGAGCACCGCGTTCGACTACCGGCGACGCCTCTGGGAATCCTCATCTTCCGCTCACGCATTCATTTTTCGAGTACCAGACATTACTGGAAAACCCAAGGTGGAACAGGGAAAAGAACTGCCCCCCCCCCCTAACCTGATGTGTGAATTTCACATCCCAGAGGGCTTAGTACTAGATAAGCTATACGCTCACCTATCAAACCGACCTCCGCGTTGATAACTGTGCATTTCTTTGGCTTGGTTTTGGATTGTAATGTGTCGATAAAAATGTACGTATGTGTACTTGATATCTTAACGACCCACAGGGATCACCAACAACCAACCGCATGCACCTATCAAATTCCCGCGACAAGTTCTTTCATTAAACTGTACTGAAACCTTTAATACACATCATATGTGCACGAATAATGTACATGTAATGGAATGAAATGCTTTAAAAACAATAAAATTGGTGAATACATTTCTATACTCCACGGTTTCAGGCTCCACTTCGTGGAATTATTTGACATCCATATTAAAAGGTCGCGGTAGTCCAGGGGGCAGAGCGTTAAACTAATGACTGGAAGGTCCCGGGTTCGATTCCCGGGCAAGGCACTCTGGGCACCCTCAGCTCCACCCAAACTAAGCGATTCTTCGGACACCAGATCTTTCTGGGAAACCATAATCGGCACAGGGAAAGGAACTGGCTCCCCTACCCTGATGTGTAAATTTCACACGCCGTCGGGATTAGTGCTGGGTGAACTCTACCTTCACCTATCCAACCGACCTTCGGGTTGAATACTGTGTTTATGGTTTTTTTTATATTAAAAGATTTTTTGTACGTTATTGTTCAGATACAACGAGTTTCGCCGACTTGCAACATCATCAGGTATCATCAACTGAGGATGCTGCAAGTCGGTGAAACGCGTTGTAAATCTAAAAGGAAAGTCGGTGGAAAAGTACCAAATCTTTCATCGTAATATGGATGAATACATTTCTGTTTGGTATTTCCTAAACATGAAAAAAATAGTTATTTACTGCTATGAAACTGTATCTACCGCGAACAATGACGACCATCTCGACTAGACTCAATACGCAGCATCTTCTTGGCGACGAAATGGCCGAGTCCCTTGATCGTCTTCTTCTTTCTTCCTCTTCCAGAACTCCGTCAACAAGTGGCGTTCTCTCCGGGGGAATCGCCTCGCGTGCGACGAAAAGTAGTGGCACTCAGAACACGACCCACGAGCAACGCTCACGATATAATTAACAAGAGACAAGCGCCCACTGCGCATCAAAATTCCACGAGAACTCTTTGTCGGATCAGGAACGAGAGGAAGGTCGTCACACTTCAAACAAACGCTCACCGCAACATTTTCAGACGGAAGAAAAGCCAAGATGTAGCAACAAGAATGTATTTCGACACTTGGAAATCGGGAGAAAAAGATATAGGACTGGATACTCCCACCAATCACATGATCCGTAGTCATTGTGAGATAGAAATGAGAGTGGAAATAAAACGAGCACCGAGCTCCTCTCGATTATACCTATTTCCGAAAGGAGAGATGAACTCCATCGGAAACTAGTTAGAAACAAAAAAAATATGAACTGCCAAAATTCCAGAGGCACGTCATGTCTTTACTTTTCAAAATTCTACATCTCTCATTAACGTAAGAAATCTATTCCCATCTGTGAACTCAAATTTGCTCTAATTAATATCCGCCTCATGGGCATTCGAGAAAGGCTCTACGTGTTTATTTTGCTCACATGACAAATAAAATTGCATGGCGTAGGGAAAAGAGTGTCAGCGACAAATACATCTAAGATGAAAAGCGTTGTGAAAAGGCTAAGAGAAACGCGGTAGGGGATTGGATCCATTAGACAAAGGTTCAAAGGGAACTCTATATTGAATCTCATCCCATCAAAGAGATCGTAATTTTGGAGAACCAGAGAGAGGTGCACGTTCCAAATTAAGGAATTAATTATTTCAGCGATGATACAACTAATGAACACAAATAATTTGAATGCTCCCATTATTTATGAACTCTTTACTCTTCCTTCAACACATGTACGTACATGTACTTTTGAGACCATCCTTATGCATTGAATTTACCAAATACAATCAAATAACTACTTAGGTTAGCCCTCTATGGAATAGACTACTTGTATTTTTAAATTTATACATGTTTATATAAAGTATAAAATTATTTATAGAAAATATATTTTCTCGAGAGAAAATTATCAAAATTGCCAACATTTTTAAACATGAACATTTTACGTGAAAGGAAAGATATAAAAAAAACACAAAATTCCTAATATCTTCAATGTGACAGTCTTAACGAAGTTTTGCGAGGAACTATGTTATTATTAGGTAATCTACCGGTTAAGGTAGGTTTTTGGATGGACACAACTATCAAATAAACATTTTGTGACACCCCACCTAGCAAACTAATCTATATCAGGTCCCTCTTCATCTCGGTGTACTTCTTTCCTCCCTTCATCCCGTCCAACATCCCTATCCTGTTCCTACCCTTACCTCGCTTGCCCAACATTCTCCCCTCTATTACCTTCTTCAACATTCCACTACCGCTCAATACGCCTTTCATCCATTTTTCCTGCCTCCATAGGATTTCTCTCAACAAACCCCTCTCCTCCCCCACCATTTCTAGTACTTCCTCATTTGTTTTCCTTTCTGTCCATTTCACCTTCTCCATTCTTCTCCACACCCACATTTCAAAAGCCTCCAATCTACGTCTATCCTCCTGCTTCAGCGACCACGTTTCCGCGCCGTATATAGCTATATCAGCCATAGCCATATCCGTATATAGCGCCATATCAGAGTTTTTACGAGTCTTGTCTTAACATCCCTACTCAACGTCCCCGTCATCAACTCCCTCCTCCTTGAGAAAGCCTCCTTGCCTAGCGCAATTCTTCTCCTTACGTCCCTACCACTTTGACCGTATTGGCCCAAAACACTTCCGAGATATGTAAACTGTTCTACCTGCTCTATTTTTTCCCCGCCTATTTTAATATTTAGCTTAGCCTTTTTCTTTCTGGAAAATCGCATAACCTTTGTTTTATTAATATTGATTCTCATCCCATATTTATCGCACTGAACCTCCAATTCACTCAACAATGCTTGCAACCCCTTGGCTGACTGAGAATCTACAATTTTATATTTAATTATACAATTATATCGGCAGAAAAAATTAGGAACATCTTCGCTTATTAATCAGGTGCAAAGATTTGCTAATGACAACATTGCTACTGGATTTCTCACCATATAACCCAGAATGTTTTCTACGAGCTGCCTGAATAAATTGCAACAGGGAATTACGAGTGAAAGAATGCCCTCGGAATTTTGCTAGATAATCATACATGCACACCTAATAATTCTTTACTCGATTCGCATTGAAAGATGGCATGGACGCGCGGAGATGAATTATTAATGCACAAAGGAGAAATTACGCCCACAACCATCCACCAGAGGTTAAAAATTGTTTTCCCCTTCCAAAATGGTCGCTAATACGTGAATGGGGAAACATATTAGGTCTCGAGGTCCCCAACTGAAATTTTTAGCGCCGCCTCGCCGTTCCTTCTCCCGGAATGGGTGCAGCAAATAAAATATGAGCGCCTTCGGTCGAGGTCGTGAGAAATAATTTCGCCGGCCCGAACGAAAAAAAAGGAGGCCGGGTCTAACGAGGTCTGACCTGCATCCTTCAATGTTTACGGAGTGTGAAAAAAAGAGAAGGTCCGACGCGCACACGTTCCCTATTCCCCGCAGTGCCAAAGGGACAGTCGTCCCGCGCGCACGTTTCGGCGCAATCGGTCGGAGTTTAGGGCAGAAGGAAGGGGCAGAGGGTTGCGGGGAGGACGGGAGAGATATCGGCGAGGCCTCTCTGTCAACAAAAATGCTCTCCGCATTCATAAGCGCACCCGGAGATTTGCAGCATACACATATCCATGCATCGAACTACTTAAACCAAGGAATGTCAAGAAAATCAATAAGTACATGTACGCATATCACCAGGAAGCCTCAACAAATAATTAAAATAACAAGAGCTAACGCTAATAAAAGTATTATCTCATATGATTGAACAAATTAAAGCCATAAAACCGTGGTAGGCTCTTCATGAAGGGTGTTGAGGTTACACGCTTCCCGTTGATTTATTAGTAATCTGAATCACTCAAGGATATTCTCGGATTCAGAAATTGGCACGGTGTTTTTCACAGAAATGCTTTGCAATATTCATTTCATTCCAAGTTGCTACAAATTTCTACGACTTATTAGCAGTGCTTAATCGAAGTTAATGTGTCACAAAATCGTGCAGAGCTGAAAATTAACTCAATGTATCCACAAATTGAATACATCTTGTAAAGACAAGAATTCGCCAATAAAAATTATGAAGTCCCTATGAATTCAGCCCTCAATAATGTTAACCACGGAGCAAATCTATAGGAAAAGATAAATACCATTTAAAACACACATGTATGATCAGTTGTTTCTTTTCGTTTCATATCAAACCCACATCCGGCTGTCCACATTGCTGGGGCTGAGGGTGGCAGAGTCATCTCTCGGAATGTAAACCGAATATTTCTCATTTGAACACGAGACCTCCGAACCCAGAATCGAAATCTGGCCACTCGACCACCATGCAAACCCAATGCCACGAGCGAATTACGGGATAAATAAATGCTTCACTTGCCAAGTCCCCTGCCAAAGAAGAATAATTTGGAGACACCAATCATTCCATCGTAGCCTTAGGCGTTGAAAGCACTTGAGATCTCACCGGTTGAGAAATGTACTCTTGTGCATCTTTCCTTCAAGGGAAGTGCTCGTTGCGTGTCCGTGAAACGCATCGTACCCACGCCACCACCCTCGAAGCGACTGTGGCAGGGGGGCTTGGCCGGGTCGCGTGCCGAGTTACGAGCGAAGAGGATTCAGGGCAAAGGTCGAGGCCATTTGACGGAACTGAGGACACCAGAAGGGGAGGGATGTGTGGATGTGGTGGTTGGGTGCAAGCTCGCAAAGTGGGAGGAAGCAAGGAGCGAGGGGCTCGGCGCGTCGATCCCGGTGCGCGCGTGTCTGTGGTGCATTGCGGCTGCATGCATGGCCGCCGGCAAGGATCCGGACCGATTACACCGTCGGATGGGCCCGGGTGGGACCCGATAGCACTCACTGCACGAGGACGAGCGGGTACATACTCTCTGAAGTGGTGACGGGTGCCGCAGGGCGATAGCAAAAACGAATACCGTAACGACTCCCGATGTAGGATGCTACGGGGAGCATAAAAATTGGCCATTGCCGTAAGGAAGACATAAGTGCTCCCGATTAATATTATATATTATTCCCTCTCATCATCATCATAAGCGGACCAGAGAAGAATGGAAGCCGTTGAAAAAACGGTGCTCAAGGAGAATGCTGAAGATTAAACCGGACAGACAAAGTGAGGAACGAGGAAGTACGCAGAAGAAGAGAAGACGAAATGAATGATTACATGAAGAGAACTCTTATTAAGAAAAGGAAGAACTATGAGAGGGATCGGGCAAACCTTGAGGCACAATGGATTCGTTAGAGACGTAGTCTAAGGGAATATTGAAGGAAGATCCCGCGAGGTAAACCAAGAGAGACAAAATGACAAGGGCGTGAAACAGAAAAGCTATCAGGAGTTGAAGGGAATTAACAGAATAGATAAGAATTGAGGGGTGCTGTAAATCAATCTTAGAATTGGGGTACTGATGATGATGATTCACTCTACGCACCATTATATAGAGTGGTTAATTCCTTTCACAGGGAGGTTTGGGATCGAAAAAAAGTACACAGGTTCGGTGACACTGATTATGTCCTATTAAATCATCAGCATTTGAACCTCTGCTTCACGGAAGCATTTAGCAATTTGGCCCGTGGTGTCACGAATAAATAAATACCAGGCAAAAGGTTTTATATTAAAACAAAATTTAAGCTACGAAATCTGTAACAGTAAATCGAAAATCAAATTAATTGTCTTTAATCAGGTTCCAACTAATTCTTAATGCATAATATTTCCAAAATATTAAATAGCACTGTGGATGGGTACTATTTTAATATTCCTGAAATAAATTCAGCAGTTGATGGCCCTTGGGAACGGAAATTCATTTACGAGTTACTTTTCAAATCGAAGGGACCACAACAGATACCCTTCTTTAAGAAACTGAATTCATAGTTTGCGGTCACGATTGATTTTTAAGAGAAGTGGGTTTTCCTTAATGACCAGTAAGAATACGTTTTGACCGGTGACCGTGACTGATATTCACAGTCCCCACTACTTCGAGATCTCAGTACCATAAACGTCCATGCTTTGCTGCCGGTTAATGATCAAGTGTCCATTATTCGGGGAGGGGGGTCTGCAATTAGGTGTCCATCAAGGGAAACAAAGTTAGCACTGACTGAAACCTACAACTCTTAAAAACATGTTGCTGGCGGCGTAATATTAAACTCGAAAATTTCCAACACAATTATAGTTTTATTCCCAGTGGTCGCACTCATTAGACACTTCCACATAACTCCCTGTATTAGCCCTCACAATTAATTATCAACGCGGCACTTTTCAACCCAATGCTGTGAACCATATCTGATGAACAGGTACGGAAGGCATGCACAATTCATCAGCTGAGTTCAGAAACAATGTCTCTCAGCGGAATTATAAGGTTCTGGACCAACTTCCTGATACGCAACAAGCAAACAACGTATTTTTCTAATTGCTTTCAATTACATTTTTCATCGACTGAAGAATACATATGGAAAGAGAGTTTGGGGGAGTTTAAGAGAAGTAAATGAACAAGCGAGTTTAACATTATTGAGAAAAATTGATAATAGAATTCGTACCAATTGAACACGTGGACATGGTATCCCAGTGGGTGGAGTTGTGGACTACCCAGCGGATTGCGCGAGTTCGATTCCGGGCAACACTTATGGGCATCTTCCGCTTCACCCAAGCATTATGATTTCACGGGCACTAGATCTTTCTGGGAAACCATAGGCGGCACAACGAAAGGAACAGGCCTCGCTAACCATGTGTGTGCATTTCACACGCCGTTGGGCTTAGTACTAGGTGAACTCTGCCTGATATTCGGGGGTGATAACTGGTTTTGTACAGTATCATCAACAAGTACTATAAACAACAATCCTTTTAACAAGCACATGAAAATATCGCTTTGGTTTTATTAGGTGTTGGCATCCATAAAAAAGGGTATGCATTAGAAAGAGTTAGTATTACCGAAAATATTAAAATCTTTGAATGGAGCACTCAGAGAAGTAGACACCTTGCAGTTACTAAGATTGCGTGGAATTTAACGCATGTGAGAAGGGGACCTGATAATATTTCACTCTTATAAAAATAACTTGATGGAAGCGTCACGAGTTATCACATCCAAAATTTTTAATTCAGAAATTTCTCTTCCAATTATGAGAATTTTAATGAATTTAATTAAATCGCTTTACATTTTATTTTTTAATTTTATGAGTTAATTCAAATACATTAAAACGATCGTCGAAATCATTTTGCATTCATTGAGAGATAATTAATTCCACCATAACGAATTCCGCAACACGAATAAAATCAATCAGTGCAAATAAAATACATTGTTTCTTGCTCGACCACTCGTAAACTATCAAAATTAAAAGAAGTCACAGGCATACGAAAGAAAATGTGGTTGCTTCACAAATAAGATGAATGTAGAGTTTGATGCACGCTTAAAAATGAACTAAGTGGAATTAAATATACCAAGTAACCCATGTAGATATATGATTTGACCCTTCGTTTGATTATTCTGAGGCTATTTGAAACTCAACAGCACTTCGACTATGTCTTCATAAAGGACAGTACAGCTGTAGAAAAAAATGGAAGGCGTACTCCGGCGAAAAGGAGACGGAATGCGAACAGGAGCGTCGCAACCAGCGCCGAAAGCATCTCATTTCCGTTAACTGGAACAATTTGCAGGCACTGATTGTTCCTGGAATGTCGTTAATTATTTTGTCGATAAAAACGGAAATCTCGCTAATGAGAATTTAATGACGACGACGTTGCATAACGCAATGTTAATTATCTTTTTTTCATCCTCACAATCTTCATTCCATTTCACTTTCATTTTTTCCCAACCAAATCAGAGAGTTTGCACATGTACTCTTTAACACACCACCTCTCTCTCTTTCTGACAGGGGAAACGATGATGAAACTTTCTCCAACTCCGCGTATTTTGTGGAAATATGGGTATTCCTCATTTGAGCGACGGCTCAGTTCCTCGTAGTATTTCCTCTGAGGTTTCACTAATAGTGCTTTACACCCCTTTAATTATAATTACCTTAGGTGTGTCCCTTTTCATTGGACTACCAAAATCTCATGTTGGTGTAATTATTATTTATCTGTAACCTTTTACTTTGTCAACATCCATTAGTTAAAACGAAGGATTCAAAAAGAAGATCAAAAAGCGATAACACTAAATAAAGTTCTTCAATAGATTCAAAATTTCTTCCTTAACACGAAAAATTGACGATTTTTTTCGGGTCATAATATTTTGAAGAGACAACGCTTTAAAAAATACTTTACTTTTAAGGACACGAAGGATGTGCAAGCCTTTTCGAGTGCATTTCTACCAAATCATCGAGGCGAATCGTATTTAATTTTTTTGGTTATTATTTTAGTATCCTGGCAAGCCATCGTTAGGGTATGTGGCAGGGGGTGAATATACACCAGAATAATTAAAAAAACGTTTATTACGTGCCACCTAACGTGCTCGTACAACAGTTTTTTTTATTTATCTCAATGTCAGCGAATACAATCGACAAAAAAAGGGTCACTCTTACCAGATATTCAGTACAAACATCCAAGACATGCTTATAGAAAAAATACAATGTCAGATTTAAATAAATATGCATTCCTAGGCGTAAATTTGAAATATCGTGAATTAAACCCAGTTTTGAACGCGCGAAAATAGGAGAAAAATGTTCAAGGGTTTGAGCACGGCTATGAAGAGACCAAAAAAATTGTAAGGGTTACAAATTTGGCCTGAAAACCAGTGGTGCCAACTGTATTCCATCATTATTTGCAGGGAGAAACCCTAGTGGAAGATACTGGTTTCGAGGGGTTTCTATCGGTATTATTGACACTTGGGAGGCAAGTTTAGCCGACTGCAAGGACAATATCCCAAAGGGTGACACAAAATACGAGAGATGAGTCTCCGGCGTATAAAAAAATCACATTCCCAGGCGGGAGGTTACAATTACTACTAATCGAATATGTGGCGAATCGAAGATTTCCCCTTCGAAATAATGAAAGGGGAGGATGTAGCCGAGGAAAAAAAAACAATGAATCACTGCCAGACGGCGGATGCCTCCGGGGAGACAGTTGGAATTCCTGTGTCGCATTACCTTGACAAACATCTGAATGCCCTTCCCGCCATTAGGAATGCAAGCAGCGAGTTCCCTGCGTGTCTTCATCCGGGAAGCTTGAGGGGATGGGCGACGAAGGGATTCAAGCCTGACGACTCACTAATTACTCAACGTCTCCTGGCAACAATGTTGGATTCCGTGAGGACTCAGGACAATATCTTTTAAAATATTCGATTTCACCACGATTTTATTCCTATGAATGCAAAATGCTGAGGCACGGCATCAATCCATGAGAAAAGCAATGCCCAATATACTTCATAGCCCAAATAGCATTCCTATAAAGCAACATGAAATACTGCAAAAGTCTTCAAATACTTCAATACTCCTTCTTCCTCAGAACGATCAGAAATCATAATAGTAAGGATCCGAAGTCCATTTAGAAATATTAAAAACATTTAAGTTACAATTCGGAACAAAATTAAAAATTCAAAGAGTGTGCATGTGTATGTTTGTTGGTAGTTTGTGGGTTTGCATGTGTGTGAAAGTGTTGGGGCGAAAGGGTTTTTGCATGAATGTATACAATGTTTTGTTTGTGACTTGTATAAATTTGTGGCTCTTGCATTTAGTTTTTTTTCTTTCTCAATTACGGGTGGTGCCCTAGCACCCCCCGCCACACGCCCTTGCGGCGGCTTGCGAGGTATTGAGTAGATGTAGATGTAGAAAAGTCACGCGAGCTATTCGGTGTGACTTTTAAAATGACCAATATTTACAAAATTACAGAACTATCGAACGCGAGATTTTCGTAAATGCGAGAAATGTGCACTAAACTAATACAAGAGTGTTAGTTACATTGAATATCTTGTAAACTTACAACATTAATCAAAATCATAGGATGAAACGGAATGCTTGATATGATACTCGGCATTCCCTCGTTTAATATTAGATTATTATTGCACTGTTTAACGTTTGATTTTCTCTCGTGGAGCTACTTGTCATAACAAAACTTTTCATACAGGGTCCGTCCGGAAAATAAGTGTACTGAGCTCAGGAAAAAAAAATATATTACACTTTTACATATCTTAAGCTAATATTCCTCAAAATAGGACCCTTGTGAGTCGATACACTTGTTCCAGCGGCGTTCCCATTCCTGGAACGCTCCCGCGAAGGCATCATCGGGAACCTCTTGAAGACACGTCGTCACGGCCCCTTTGACGGCGTCCAAAGTCCCGTATCGCGTTCCTTTCAAACTCCTCTTTATCTTCGGGAACAGAAAGAAGTCCGGAGGTGCCAAGTCCGGGCTGTAGGGCGGGTGCGGCAGCGTTGCCACGCCGTGCTTGGCCAAGAAGTCCGACGAAGCGCGGTGTGAGACGGCGCATTGTCGCTCAGGTTGTCAGTCATACGGTTGATCGCTGGCCGGACGCGGGCGACTCGTTTTCGAAGTTTGTCGAGCACTTGGACGTAAAATGCAGCATTTACAGTTTGTCGTTCAGGTACAAATTCGTAGTGGACGACTCTCCTTTTGTCAAAAATCCGGAAAAAATCAGTACACTATCTTCCGGACGAACCCTGTACATTGAGAGACTTCACATTTCTGCCGGAGACTTTCGCAAAAATGTCCTGGGAATTCAGGGTTTCTCATGGTATTTTGCAGCGTTGAGTCTTCATTCTCGAGACGATGAAACAGAGGAATCGCAGCTCCCGTCTTCAGGTCAGAAGTGCCTTGGATGGAAAACTACCAGCTTATACGGGAACTGAGGGATGTCATTTATCTCTTCTGACCTGGAGACGGAAGCTGCGATGCCTCCGAAACGTCACCTAGATAATCTAGGCCCAACGAAGGAAAGCATCGTGGAAAACCCTGAATTCCACTTAAAGAGATTGGGTTCAATCGATAACATCAGTCATCACGTATACCCGTATAGCTACTGAGCTCCCGTCTATGGCCTCCCGTCAAAACTAACACTAGATTCTAAGAAAATGAAGGAAGCTGGTTTTTCGGGAAATAGTAAACGTAATTAGGAATTCTGAGTAGAAGGGGATGTTAGGAAGAGGAAGAAGTTTCATTTTTGGACATAATTAGCAAATACGAAAAAAAAGAAGCTTGGAAGGGAGTTACGACGGGATATGAGGCATTTCCGAGAAGGAATGAATGAATCACGAACACCATGACTGGAGTGGTAAACAAATGTTAGTTAAAACATTGGTATGGAACCGCAAACACGGACGCTAAGAAAGGGAGAACGAAAAGGCCTTCAAGATATGAGCTTGATGGAGGCTGGAGAGTGAATTGGGAAGGAAAAACAAATGAAGAGGCACTGTACTCGGCAAGGGGAGGTAGGGAGACGGGTGGATGAAGAGTGAGAAGAGCCTCCTAACAAAAAGCATACAACGCCAGGTACTTTACACATCTCGTGATGCTGTAATTGATGCCAAAAGAGTTTGATGCATAAACCCATGGCTTCCATAAGTGACTTCGATAAGCCATGTGCACTTCATGGAAAAGACACAAGATTGCTTCACGATTGCATTTAAAAGATTACGAACAAATGAATGAAGAAAATGACGGGATTACACGTGTGTATGAAGTAGGCATACTAGTCCTTCAAGGACCGTTTATTTTTAGGTGTTCGTAGAGGATAATTTCTTTTTTGAATTTCTCACGACAAGCTGGAATTTATATATATTTCTGTTTACACGAATATTTTTTAGTAGTTGGTAAAAATATATCCGTTTTAACAGCAAACTTTCATTTTTTTTACGACGCATACGACAATATTTTAACCCTCGGATACGTTGTTGGTCTTCAAGGTAAAAAAAATTGATCATAAGAGAAAGAGTAAACAGTGGTCACCTAAAAAATCTATAAGCAATATTTAGCTGTTTCTTTTATAAAAAGAAGCAATCATAAGTCCATTGACTTGTGATTGCTTTTTTATATATATTAATGTATGTGCCAAATTCCTGTTCTCTTTAAAATGTCTCCGTAATACCAAATATGAAATAATAAGTTTTTAGGGGGTGAGACATTAGTACACTGGTAACATCCAGCCCTTCAAATGAGTTTTGGTCATTACAAATATTTTTAAAGGAATAAATCATTCGCGATTCTAATTTTAAAAAAATAGGCGTAGTGGTAAGCACTCTGAATGAATATTTATTGCAGGAATCCATCGAAAATTGATCGAGTGTGATATATTTTAGCACATCTCATTGATTAAAAAAAAATAGTTCATTCAAAGTATGGAGCTCAAGTGGGCGCCCAGCTGGCCTCTATTGAAGTGGTTTGTTAGCGAACATATTGTGAGCTCAGCAAAAACTGCGAAGAATAATTAACTCCTGGGTTCAATCTTCAGCGCAACCGAGAATACTCTTCAACTAGGGAGCTTTCCTGTTACACATGCGGACAATGAGAAACGCGATAAAATTAAGCAGCTTCCCTACTCGCGACCTAGTTTCCTCAGTTGAAGGGTATGATGGATATGGAAAGAGAAAGAAATTTTTAAACTCGAAGGGCGGGAATACACAGGACATTTAATGGAAAACGGAAAATAAGCCTCCCCACAACAGGGGACAGCAAATGGATGGATTTTTTTTTTCGCTCTCGGTCCATCACTTGTGTGCTTGTGTGTGTGTATGCGTGTGAATATCCAGCATACTATATACAGAGTCTGGTTCACGCGACGATTATGCGAAAATTTCCATACTTAACCGGCTCGTTTAAATGCTATGCGTGGCCTGATTTTACTTATGGGCTCAAAACTTCAAAAAAAAAATGTCCCCGTAAACGACGCCTTTTTAATTTCAACGGTTACTATTTCCCCTTTCTTCGATAAGAAAAACGAAGTGGAAGGGCGGGTTGCGCATCCATTAAATGTAGTACGGTGTATTCATCTCAATCCTTATGGCGAGGCAATAAATTACTCCAAAAATGTATTTATTTCTTACTCGGGGAGTTTTTATAAACGGCGAGGAAGTGCGAAGGAAGCACTGAAAAAGCATCAAGAGACGCGAAAAACTCATTACTTGGGACAAGCACCGTGACTTAAAGCCAGACTCCATTCAAACATAAATAATGAGCGCCAGGAGTTACCTCATTACCTTCGTCATCATCCCAACATCGCACGGAAACTGCGGGCAAGTTCCGCCACCTTCACTGAATGGCATTATATATCAACGATGGAGACTTCGAAAACAAAGGAAAGGAGAGGGGTAAGTTCGATCCGTGATCTATAATTAAACCAGTAAACAACTAAAAGAAGGCGGAGAGTGATTTAAAGCCTCGCGCACGACTGAACTGTACCGAAGTCGGAAGAAAATACGACCCTCTGGAAATCATACAAGTTATTGGAAATGAATCACCTGGTATTGACCTCGGAAAACTTGATTTAATCCCTGGATCAATTTGAAAATTAAAACCATAACAGACAAATATGATTGTTGTTGAATATATCCTTACGATAAAAAAAACAATGTGTGTTCCCCAAATATCAGGATACGTGAACACTATGATTTCAAAATATCTACGTAGGTCCCTCGCAAACCGTCGAAAAAGCATGTGGAGGAAAATGTTAGGGTACCAGAATTTTATGCAAAAATTGCACCTATGCATAAATGTGAAAATGCTCATACACACGTAAACACACCTACATCATGCAAAAAGTGGGCGTGTTTCATAAATATACGGTAAAACTCCACCGTATGGAGATTCAAATGCAAGCATGTGTGTGTGTGTGTGTGTGTGAAGAGCTTCACCGTCCACGGTGACTCCTTTTCACACGGTTTCTTTAAAATTATCAAATTCACCACAAATGTGCACATAAATAGGTAATAGATGACAAAACAGTTCACTGAGATCGTAAATCTTTGCATGGCCGTTTTTACGGTTGATGACCATTGATGACGATGGCGAACGTGATGCTCAGCACTCCACGACCATCATAAAATGTCAATTTGGTAACACCAAATGACCTCTTGGTCCCAAGATTTTTTCCCAGAAAATATCTGCTCCACTCGAAAATGCAACGAGCAGAAAACTCTTCGCGGACATTGAATCGAACGATATTCTACTCACAGATATAAACGGGATGAATTCTAGAATTTTTGGAGATCCCGGAGAGATACCCCATGTTTTGATTCAATGCGATGACCATTCGAGTACAGCAAAGCAAGCCCACCCTTCCCCAGCACCAGAAGAAGTGGAAGGAGAACACAATGGTGAACCAACCAATTGCCTCGGCTTTGACTCGTAGCACGTTTGCTCTTATGATAACGAAGTGTTTCATAGTATTCCTTTTTCATTATCGTTCTCAAAATGGCAAAAAATAATGACTTGAGGACGGATATAAGAGTCTTAGAAAGAAAAATATGAAGGTGTTGTCCATCCACGATAAGCTAAGAGCATAAAATAAGCTTCAGGAAGGAAGGAAGTTCAGCTGCATCATTAGTAAGATGAGACGACGTGACTATATGCACGATAAGGCCGAGGAAGGAGTAAGGAGGAAAAATAAATGCTAGTATTTGGACTATTTCTTCGCTTTTTCCTCTCATGAAGCCAGTTACTAATGGAGAAAATATTTTAAGTAGTTTCATGTCAAAGCAGAAGCGAGACGCGTTTTCTCGAGTGAGCCCAGTGTCGGGAACAATGCATTTCGTATAAAGTTTATAATCACGGGGAGGATATAAAACTGAGAAGGCTTAACTCTTAAAATCCGAGAAAGGAAAGTTTTATAGATTTAAAAAGCCAATCCAGCTTCATAAAATGAAAATTTTAGGGTGCTTTTTTATCTTATGAACAAGATACAACAGTCGAAAACGCATTCCTGCCAAGTGAGTTGGTCAAAACGTAAAATTTCCGACTTGAGGTAGTGCTTTGCATCAAAATGAGGAATTAATTATGTTGAAAAAATCCACAGCAAAAGCTGACAGTCAAAGTTTAACAGAAAGAAAACTGAGAACAATTCAAACGCTATAGAACCAAAGTCAACGATCATATACTATTTTCGATTAATATCATACAGTATTTAATTAAAATTGGCAATTTCCCACAAAAATAAAATTTTTATTAACACGACCGGTTTCAATGTAACTACATCATCTTCTGGTGACCAGTTTTTACCAGAAGATGATGTAGTTACATTGAAACCGGTCGTATTAATATAAAATTTATTTTTGTGGAAAATTGCCAATTTTAATTAATCATGATATTCCACCATATCACGCCTGAAACGTCTCTTTTTTAATCATACAGTATACTTGGACAAACATTCAATCTGGACCAGGTTAACAAAAATTTCGAATGACAAAAAATCGATAAAATAATTTTCAACTACGCAACTTGGCGGTCTCTGTCCAGTACACCAGAATAAAAATGAGTCATTAACTAAAAATAATATTTGCACCAAGGAGGACATTCGCCCACATTGGCCACCTCGCTCGTGTGTCAGCGGAAATTGTATACTACATGCAACTGATAAGTGAGCAGATAACTAACATGAGATACGGATTAATGGGAGATATGCCCTTGGGGTCAGCCAGATGGGTGCCTAAACAGCCGGCTGACCCCAAGGTTTGAACCTCCTTGATTACCTTTGATCAAGATTCAAGATAAGGACATGGCCTCACCAATCTCTACACCCGGGATGCTAAATACCATTTTATTTACCAGTCAATTTCAGTTAGAAATTTATTAATATTAAAGTTCAATTCCAAACAATGAAAACCCATTCTCTCCCTTCAACATTAGTAAATTGATACTTGAGATCGCTAGAGCCCTCGGGTGGAGTCACATTGGATCGGTGGCATGATTGAGTGTGTGCTCACAGAGGTCACTCACCTTCCATTCCCTTATTCAATATCCGGTCGCTCTATTCACGCGTACTTCATCCGGAATTCATGAATGTTAGTTTTATATTCCAAAATTGAAAATCACTCCTCTCCCTTCAAAAATAGTTAATGGACATTAGCATGAGACAATTATCGCTACCCGGAATGGAGGCCTATTGGATAGTCACTGAATAAGAGGAGGAACACTTGAAACAAAAACGAACGCAAGTACAGATGCTCAATTATAGGTCACTTGCTTGCTCTTCTGATTCCATATTTCGACATTCGTTCGTCAATTGTTCCATATACGTATGTGCATCTGCGTAAATGCAATCAAGGTGCGTGGCTGACTAGTGAATAGTGTTCGGCTAAAGAATTGGAGGGCCCGAGCTCGATTCCAAGGAACTACTATGGACATCCTCAGCTCCACACCACAAGCTGTGTCGTTTTAGGGTCGCGAGATCGTCCTGAGAAACCAAAGGCGGTCCAGAGAAACTCTACCTTGACGCCTGAAATTCGCGCGCCTTATACTGACTGCTTAGTACGAGCGTGATGATATCCTCTTCTGCCTTTATCAAAGCAACATTCCGGCTGATTATGGTGGTTTTATTGCAGTCTTCAAATAGTAAATGTTTAAAACGAAAAGCACTGGAAATTATATGTTTTTAACAAGAATTCCCCTCGCATTAATTTCCGTGATGCATGGAACTATGCTCGGATAGACATTTTTGGAAAACTACACTTCCACGTTCGACGTAATTTCCGATTGCACCTGATTAATTGAGAAATGTCTTTGAATTACGAGAATAGGGTTTTAGACAATAAGAAGAAAAGTACTAGTTAAGGGATGAAAGTAGTGTGGGACAGTGCAAAAATCTGCCTTTAATTGCTAGAATGCTTTGAATAAAATTGATTAAATCGAGGTATACGTAGACGTGTACTAATGGGGGCATCGCTTCGATTTTAACGTGAAAATTCCAGTTGTAAGATAAGTTCCTCAGGCATTGTCCTAGATTGACGGCGATCGTTTCAAAATGTCAATGGGGTAATAAGGATTTGAAAGAGACACTCGCCTCATGAAAGATTTCTGTGCTGGTAACGCAAACATTCCTAGAGTACACGAAGCCAGTGTATACTCGCGAGCGGCCGTAAGATAGCTCCTCGTGGCATGCACTTATCGGTTAGAACACTCAAATGTAAATCGGTCGGGTTTCTCCGATAGGCGAACCGGGAGGATGGGATGGACGTTGCATTGGCTTAACGAAGCGACTACGAATGGCATGCTTTCCGTTCTCACGTAGAATAATGGAGTGCGAGGATCAAAGATTAGAGATCAACCGTAGTTCCCAACCTCCTTAGGAAGGGGAATTCAACGAGAATTCAAGGTACGGTGAGTATCGAAAAATGAGGGCGGGAATTAAAATTAATTCCAGCGTTCACCCACAGTCAGTCGGTAATTAGTCTCACACTTCCTGAAGCAACAATGAGACCGAGGATTTTTTACAGCGTCGAGTGTGAATTTCGCCATTAACATTTTCCAATACTTGATTGCACTTGATCAAGTATCCAAACGACAGTGAGAGCGTTATATTAAAAACATAAGTTGTAAAAAAATCTGTTATAGTCTTATTTGGTACATCGGTTCAGGTTTTTCATCCAATCCGTAGATTCTGCATCACATGAGAATGGATGCTAGCTTACGCTACGATTCAGTTGGAATTAAAAATTAATAAAAAGAGCCACAAAACGTTTCCCCTCATGTGAGAACACAATCTCCTACACTTATCTAAAGAGATTAAAACTGAAAATCATTAGTTTATTCCAGTTACGCATAAAAAAATATAAAACATCGTCATTCACAAGTCATATAGGATGATTTCAAGAAAAGAATATGGGTACTTGGTTTAATTTAATTATATATTAAATTAAATTTTATTCGAATGATCCATTAAACGTTTTCAGGATAGCGACCAGAAAAAGGAAAATAGCTGATTTCCAGCACTTTAGGTTTATTTCCACTGACATGGTAAAGTAATGGATATTATTATTAGGTAATCTACCGTTTAAGGTAGGTTTTTGGATGAACACAACTATAAAATAAACATTTTGTGACTCCCCACCTATCAAACTAATCTATATCAGGTCCCTCTTCATCTCGGTGTACTTCTTTCCTCCCTTCATCCCGTCCAACACCCCTATCCTGTCCCTGCCCTTTCCTCGCCCTCCCAACATTCTCCCCTCTATTACCTTCTTCAACATTCCACTACCGCTCAATACGCCTTTCATCCATTTTTCCTGCCTCCATACGATTTCTCTCAACAAACCCCTCTCCTCACCCACCATCTCTAGTACTTCCTCATTTGTTTTCCTTTCGGTCCATTTCACCTTCTCCATTCTTCTCCACACCCACATTTCAAAAGCCTCCAATCTACGTCTACCCTCCTGCTTCAGTGACCACGTTTCCGCGCCGTACATAGCTACGCTCCATATCAGGGTTTTTACGAGTCTTGTCTTAACATCCCTACTCAACGTCCCCGTCATCAACTCCCTCCTCCTTGAGAAAGCCTCCTTGCCTAGCGCAATTCTTCTCCTTACGTCCCTACCACTTTGACCGTATTGGCCCAAAACACTTCCGAGATATGTAAACTGCTCTACTTGCTCTATTCTTTCCCCGCCTATTTTAATATTTAGCTTAGCCTTTTTCTTCGTTTCACAAAGTAATGTAACTGTGACCCGTTTTAAGTTTCAACTGAGAATAGTGTGACATCGGAAAAAAAGTGCGGAGGAGTGAGTGGTGTTTCAATAGTTACTCACAAGAAGGAATAATAGATACGCGAGAACCAACAGACAGCCTTATGTATTAATGTAATTTAGTCTGTTTTACGTTAGTTGCAACATTAAAGAAGGATAACGAATAATTTTTGCAGGGTGGAGAAAAAAATTAAAAACGTGCCGATTACAGTCAGACCGATATTTTGCGCAGAAATGCAATTACTATATCTATAATCGTTATGAGGAAACTTATCTATGACCCTGACTCCGACATATTGTAATTAAATTTAGAAGAACGATATTAAACTCCAAATTGACAAATATAATATACTACGACAAATTATAGATACATAAAATATTTAAGATTCATACAATGTTGAAAGAAAAGTAAATGAAACAATTGTGAGAGCGTAACAGGAGCAGAGGGTAGTCAGGATGCTTTTCCACGAAAAATGTTTTCGAACAGTATTTTCATGCCGTTAGAAGTCTTCCAAGACTATCTCAATGAAACCAAAAATTTCGCTGACATCGAAAATTTTTAATTAATAATCCTTCAAAGAGAAGAATTGACGTTTACTTGCATATTTTGAGCATACCCAAGAAAGATAATCGTGGTCTTCCTGCGGGAATCTCATTCATTCAGACATCCCCTTGCGTCAAAACAGAGAGACAGATTAGCACGAATTCTGAGATTTCCTTCCCTTTATTAATTGCATTACGCCGGGAGTCCGTTAGCGGATCCCTAGAACACCAACCACGTAATCAATTAACGGCACGGGAAAGAAATGCCGCACGGCGGCCCTCGACGTCCTACATCCATCCTACAACCCCTACCCATTTGTTCACGCCCGCTCCACTTTTAGAGGGCCAATTGGGTCACGGTGAGGGTCACGAAATCATCTGCACGGGGTATGGATTTTCGACGCGGCCAAAAATAAAAAAAATGGCATTAATATATATATATATACACACGTAACCGAAGAGGGTGGACCATTCCTACCGCCCGAACAAACGGGGCAACTGGTTGGGCGTCAGGTCGAGACCGGGGGGGAGGTGGCCATGGATGGAGATAGGGAGAACTGAGGGAGGAAGGGACGGGAGTGGTGGTCCACGGGGCACGAGCATCGGGAAGAGGTGGACGGGGGCACGAGCGGTACGTGAGATGGTTGGCCGACTGGGAAGGCACGGGGATATGACTCCCCGCAATATCTCTCTCTCTCTCCGAGTTACCCCATCTTCACACCGCTGCCCCCCTTGCCCTTCGCGGCTCCGCTACACTCTAACTCTCGACCAACGCCACCCCCCACTACTCTTTCCCCTCCTTCTCTCCCCCCACCGCTATCCTCCATTTCGAGGAGGGGGATGGAGAGGAGAGACCTCGCCTCCCACACCCGCACCCCCTTCCCCGACCCCTACTAGGGGTGGCGGCGAAAATCGATGCCGGTGCCGCGGGGCGCGACGGTGGGGGCGCCCTTTACGTCACGTGCGCCATAGGGGGGCGGGCGGGGGGATCCCGAGTAAGGGGGAGATCTCTCTCTCTCTCTACCTCCCTACCTCCATCTCCTTTGCCGCTCCATGACTGGAATCCGGAGGGCGAAGCGCGGCGCTGAGAAAGGGAGGAGGCTCCGTGAGCGCCCTCACCGCGAGGGATGGCGAAAATAAATTACATAATAGTAAACGCATTGACGGATACATTACGCGATCTATCGAAAGAGATATTTCGAATGGGGTGATATTTTATATTATCAATGATATTGCGAAATCATACACAGTTGTGTGTCTTTTCGCGTGATCGCATTTTCACGGATGAGTTTGCTTGAGGGGAGATTTGAAGGGCGATAAAACGAAACTGTTCGTATTTTTTTCACAGTATAAAATGCACATAAGTCGACATGAGTGACAGATGGTTTTTAAAAATCGGGGGTCATCCATCCATTCGAAAAACCCGGTATTTAACTCCATCAAACGTCAAAAACTACGGAACGAATGAAATATTCCATGATTACGTTCCGGACGTGGTTTCATTCGGACCACTTCGGTTTCGCAATGAGAAATTAATATCATCATCACAGGGCTTCTAATTAAAAATACCTATATTTCGCATCTTGAGGTGTTCACCTCGTTAAAATTTCCCGAGTGATTATTAAGTTCGATGAATCTTCCTGCAAATTAAACGGCAAAAACTCTCAAGTACCTAACGATACCCGAATACATCGATGAAACATCGATCAAACCACATCGGTGTATCCTCGCCATTACCACTTGCCGCACAACTACCCTAACCCTACCCTACTCATCTTTCTCCAAATCTTTCCCATTCCTCCGCCCCAGAGGGCGACGCATCCCCGACACCTCTCCCCTCCTCCGTACCTCCCTCTCACCTATACCCCTCGACTTCGCCCCTCATCGCGCGCGCAGAGCAACCCTCAACCACCCGCTCTCTCTCCTCCATCCGCTCGACACTGGAACGCTGTATAGCGGCGACCGTGAAAAACAAAGGAAGCCTCTCTGAAAGGAAAGAGCGGAGAGGAGAGAGGATGCAGGCGGGGGTCGGGAAGGTGGGCCGGGGAGGGGGGGGGCGATGCTGGATGTGCGAGAGAGGGAGCTCGCCGAATCCCGGGCTCCGTCGTCTGGACCAGACGATGGTGAGGGGCCGGAGGGTAGGAAGGGGAGGGGAAAAGAAGGGTCTGGAGAAAGGAGAAGCATAAAAAAAAGCGTGCATTCATTCGCTGCCGTCTGGAATTGCCTCCTCAGACTTACTTTAAGTCTCGGCCTGGAGATTATGCTCGTGCCTTTGTTCGGGACTCCCGGATCCTTGGCTCGTGGGTTGCTAGATCGTTTGACTCCCACCGTTGAATCAACAGCTGGAGACCTCGCATCAATTGTCTAATCACAGATTGACGAATTGCACCGTCAGACTTCGCCGGCTTCATCACGAACGTGGGGATTTGTCCTCAGTCTCTCACTAGGAGACATGACAGGCGACGAACATGCGGCCCTCTTTAAATTAGGGATTCCAAATCGTGAACGTCATCGATGTATGATGACTGAATGATCAACACTCCAACTGTTCCATTTTTGAAGCACATCCTGAACGATGTTTACACGTTGAATCATTATTATACCCATTTTCTCTTCGCCTCACTAGCGTATTAGTATAGGGTTTTATAACACGAACAAAGAAATGAGAGGGACAATTTAATATGTAGTCTTTTACAGTGAGGGAGGAGAATTATCTCCCAACAAGAATGCTTACAAAAGCCATCTAGTTAAACACACCTTTTCCGTAAAAAAAATCTTCTAATTTCCCTTCCGATCCCAAAAATATTTTGAAGAAGAGCCGGGTGGAGGGATAAAAAAACAATTAATTATGCATTGGATTATAGTGAATTTTATTACTAATTACCCTGGCATCTTTGATACTATTATTAAGCAGACATTTTAAACCACTTGATCACCAAAAGCACTAGCAAGGTCCACGAATCATAACGACTTCGAAAGCATAACCCTAAAAAATCCTAAACAAAAAAAAAGAACCTACCCCCCACCTCCTGGACGTATTTCTAATACGTCCCCAGGGATGGGATAAACACTCCTGCGTTGGGAACCATAGCGACAGTGCAATCGCATCGCTTGCGAAATAATTACCATTAGAGGAATCCGAACGGACATCGATTGATTTTCGAGTTTGATAGGAAAACTATTCCAATTCTGTTGCATAAATGTTCGCCAACTACCCATTTTGCCGTTAGGCGCTCAGGTTTCGCACGTGTCAACTGTGACGTGGATATTTAATGCGCTCAGAGGCGGCTATCCCAGGCGCGGCTCTAGTTTCAGGGAGAAGCTCGGTGAGGGGTTTACTGCACTTGCTGAGTCCATTGAACTTCCGGGGGCACACCCGACATAAAAATAGGACCAGACGACTCTCAATTTATACCTCCAACTCGATGATTTTAGAAGGATATACCTTAGCCGTCCGTAGTCCAAGCATCAACTCTAAGCCTTTATATTTGATTATGAGCTGAATATATAATTTCACACGGCTGCTGCGGTGACATTTACTTCAAAACTCAGGAAAAATTATGACTCATAATTGTGTGTTGACATACACAAAGCAGCTGAAGCAGATAATGGGAGCGCGCGGAATGAGCACGGCTATAAATCATTTCGTTATCTGCAAAACGTTGCTCTTTTATTAATACCCATTCACAAAAGGAAGCAAAAAATCCACGTCCATATACATTCGCGGTTTAAAAATCTGCGGATCCACGTAGCGCTAACGAATGGCAGCATTGGAAAGACAACTAGTTGTGTATACAATGAAAATTACGACATTAAAATAAATACCCTGGAAAATTCCACAGCAAATAAAATGCGAAGAGCACAGAAGAAAACGGAGAAAAGCAATTGAAGCAGAAGGAGAGTGCAAGAAGTGTATCAGTGCAGCAGAGAGATGGCTTAGGGCCTCAAATCGTCTAGTACCGAGTTAAGTGAGAAAATTCACCGTTGGCGTGTGTGTATAAATATATACATGAATATACGATTATACAAGTATATAGTACTGGGTGAACTCTGCCGTCACCTACCAAACCGACCTTCGGGTTAATTACTGTGTTTATGGTTTATATACATATAAACGATATACATGCATACTCATTTAGGCATATACATATATATATATATATATATATATATATATATATATACACACACACACACCCATCTTAGCATCTCTCGCACCCTCTGACCCTCCACTGAAACTCAAAACAATAGAGCAAGCGTTCATCTGGCTCCTAGATACCTGGAATTGCCCAGGTATTAACATTATGCATTAATTACCCCGATCTTCAAATATTCTCATCCCCCCTCCGCCCCCAACACCTTCCATATTATCCCCATCATTCTAAAAATCCCCCTCTTAACTCTTCCCCTCGCAAACCTTTCTCCACCTTACCCTTCCATTCAGCGTTTCCAGCCCTTCTTTTACTCAGTTCTGTCCTTCTCTTTCTTGAGAAAGGTGGCGTGGGCCACCGAGAATTCGAAACCTGGTGAGTTTCTTTTCTTTTTTTGTGTTTCTGTGTTTTTGTCTTTGTCCACTAGTGCTAACTCCATTATTATTATTATTAAAATGTACATGTGCAAATAGACAAATGTCAGGTGGCACACAAGTCCCAAGTATTACAATAAACTTGCCTCAGAAAAATAACATGGTTTCTGAAATCCAATCAATCTCAAAAAAGATAATAAATAAAAACAGTCAGAAAAAATACACTTTAAGAAAATTTCCAAACACCAATCTGTAACACATACAAAAAAAGAAAATCCCCATCTCATTCACATATGTTTCCCAATCAACAAGAAAAAAATATTAAGCTTTTACATTTAATTTTATACAACGCATCAATCAAATGATCACAGAAATTGTTTACATCTTTTCTTAAAAGTTTGCGCTCTGTTAGGAAAGGGCTTATTTTTTTAATTCGCCCTTTGTGCCCGGCATTTTACCTTAAATTTGTGGTCATTTCTCCCTATAAAATTCGGGTTCCCCGCCTCTTTCCTTAGATCTGCCCAAGCTTTCTCCCCATTCAGAATGCGGAACATTCCAAAAAGTCTGCTTACTTTCCTTCTAGTTTGTAAAGGTTCCCAGCCCAGCGTTTTTAGCATGTCAGAATAACTATCCATCCTCCTATGCTCCCCCAGTACATATCGGGCTGCCTTTTTTTGCACCTTTTCTAGTTTTTTTGATTTGTCCTTCTTCATGAGGGTCCCATGCTAGAGAAGCGTACTCCAAAATTGGTCTTACCAGGGTCTGATACGCTTTCTCCTTAGTTGCTCTAACGCTCCCTTTGAGGTTTCTCATCACCCAATGAGGAGTTTTCAAAGCTTTCTTAAAAATGTAATCCACGTTTAGCCCCCACCCTAAATCCTTGGTTAAATATACACCTAAGTATTTGCAACTATCACTTCTAGGAATGACATTTTCTGAGAATTTATATTCCCCATTGTTACCATTTACCTTGTTCTTATATTGTTATGCAATGGATATATCAAATATACGTATGTCTATCCATAAATAAATCTATATATTACAAATATGTATGCATACATACACACACACACGCACACATATATACACACACAAACACACAAAAACACACACATATACGTGTGTGTATATACTATACATACACACAAACACATTTACGTGTTTATAAATTTTTTTTCTCACACATTCTTATTAAAAGATTTTTTTGTCCTTTCCACAGAATATTTCTACGAAAAAACGTATTTCACCGACTTGTAGCATCATCAGGTGCAAATGCAAGTCAATGAAACACGTTTTATCTTATAAATAACATCTGAGGAAAAGTCGAACAATATTTTACTGTGGATATCAAACAGTTTCACAAAGTGAACCTTGGATCCATAGAATATATATATACATACATACATATATATTATATATATATGTATGTATGTAGATGATTTCTTCGAAGTAACACGGAAGTGTTGAATAAATAACTTTGTCAGCAACACACAGCACGAGAACACATAAAAAGAACACTCACAATAGTATCTTGATAATTGTTTTATGTATATATATTTATATGTATAAATAAATAAAAAATATATATATTTCCATATATATATATAGTTATAGTTATTAATTTACTTATACGCGTAGGTCTATCATAATATCGTCATGGAACGTAAATATCAGTTCCTAGAAGAACAAACTATAAACTGCACAAGGCTATTGCAAAACAAAGAATAAAAGTACAGGTGATTCAGATGATTAATGCCGAAGGGAATTATTCCACCAACAGTTAGACGGTAAACATCCCACTTCTATTCCTGCATTGCTGCATGCTTTGGCAATGAAATCTCAAGCATTGCCTGTTCTCCCCACATCCCTCGACATAACACCAGCCATTCACGCCCGACAGATTGATGCGGTACCCTTTCTCTCTTGGGAGTCGGCTTGAAAGGGATGCTCTGTGGATAATCCTCCTATTCAGGAGCACACCGATCGATTCTCCGAGACAGAATTCCCAGCCCCTCTTTAAGTTTCTGCTCCTGGTTAGTATTCCGAGAAGACCGAAGATAAAAGCTTTGGCGCGCTTTCCCTCGGCACACAAAGAAAAAGGGAAGTATACACTGCCAGTACAGATAAAAGTACATTCTGGACAAATGGATTGGATTTTTTTCTTTCACCATCTCCATAGCTGTTTTTTCCCTCACGTGAAACGCTAGCGGAGGCAAGTTTGAAGGGCATTATGGACTTCCTTTGATCTCGATGAGAAATAGAAGTAGCCACTACGCTACATTAATGTCTTCATCAGGAATTAAAAAAAAATATTATTGCGGCTAAAATATGCATGTCTTTTGTTTTAGTTAATTTAAACTTTTATTTAAATCATATTTCGGTACTATCCATAGTAAAATAATCGGGATTCGGTAATAATTATCTTGTAGAATTTTATAATCAATCAATCCACTAATTCATGGAGTATTCTTTCAAAGTATTTTCATTAATAAATGGAAAAGGTTACTTATGTCGTTTGGAATATAACAGCTGCGGCTCTCAAAGCGCAAGCAAGATGGATAATTATTTACAATACGATTCAGTTCCACTAAAGCCATTGAAATTCGGACCGAAAAAGCTACTCTTATCCACATCATTTGCTTTCCATCGCATATAGCTTCTGTCTATAGCTTTCGACAACTCTTCGACCAATTTTTCAATTCATATTCCTCAGTGTCAATTTTTGAATTTGACCCGCAAACCTGAATCGACTGAACAGACGACAAAGGCAAAAAGAACAATTGGTAAAATGTGAGACAATGATAAACTGCGGTTCTCGAAACAAAATGCTGTATCGCAACGGTTAATGACTCGGGCGTAAACTCCGGACGCGCACATCAGCAAACATTTCACCAAGTCCTGTCATTGATCAACCGCGATCACTGGATAATAACTTACCGAAATGGTTCGGCCCATCGCCGCGACGAACGTGGGTCAAAATGGGGTTATTTACGCCTCGTGGGTATACGGTTATCGTTATATTTATATTTCCCAAGCACCAAATTAGGGCTGCTGGTAGGTGAGGGAAGAGTAGATTACAAAACCCACCCATACCAGGGGGGAGGCTTCACACTTACGAATACATCAGAACATCAGCACGAGGGGTATATGACGTTGATCCACCGATATAAGGCCAGCCAGCTGTCGTGGGAAAGGGGACGAAAGAACGTAGCACGCAAATAATTTTTCCACGGATCGAGCATCCGCTTTTCAATCCCGACAATAAACGTTCACTCCCCCATTCCAAACTAGGGACCGGGAGTCTCTCGCCGAAATACGCGACACAATGCGTGAAGCTTCCCTAAAACAAACCATCGCGATGGATCCAACCATTCGGACACAAGAGAACATAATTATTTTACGCGTAAATTCGATTTCGTATAATCAAAAATTTTTTTTGAAGAACGCTCGAAATACACAAACAATAGGTACCGGTAAGATGCCAACAGCTTCATAGGAAACCTCATGTCCCCAAACTTTTCTTGAAAGTCTTCGTTTTCATTGTATTTCTCCCGCAAATTTTGGACAATTCTGAAGTGTTAAAAAAGAGGATCATTTTTCGGTTTTCTACAAAAACATTGTTAAAAAAAACAGGTATCTTCTATACAACCATCCTGAACCGCGACAGCTTCACCGATGGTGTGAGAATGGAATGAAGAAAATATTGTTTTATACGTTTTCAACCAATGGGAGGTGATTTCACGACATAGACGGGTGTCACCCAGTGAAAAGAAAATTGGAAAATATGGCGGCCGCAGGGAGGAAATACACCTTATTTGAATCTTCCTTATCGTACATAATTGCCTAAATGACTTGGGATCTTCTCAGTTTACCACTGCAAAGGGAAAGCAATTAGGACAATTATGAAATTGCCATTTCTTTCTCGGAAGACATTTGACCATTATATTTGATTAGTATTCGCTAAATATTTTGGCGGGTTTTTCGTGTATGTGCTACGTCTAGATGCATTTTCAACAACGTTTTTTATAGGCGTATGTTACTTTAAAACTTAAAAGATTAACAAGATCTCCTCGATGGTTGCATCACAGTTGAACACATCGAACGTCAGTGTCGAAAAAGAGTAAAAATCAAGGAGTTTTTACCGATTTAAAAATCCCTAAGTTTTTAATGCAATAAATAACCGTCTTCTGCCGAGAATCGATCTTCCCGATTTGGGGCTTCATTTAGACGCCTACGCTACACCCTAACCAAGAAATGGATTGTGCTTAGGGCCTTATCTTCTTTTTGCGTGTACCGATAATTAAACCTTCCCCCCGTACGACCAAAAGAAATAATGTCTCAGATTTAGAAACAGCCCCCACACCGTACGCAGAGGTACAGTGTGATAACCTATTGTAAAGACTATTCGATCAATGGGAAATCATCCATTCGGCCTATGGTACGACAGTGGCCGGAATTTGAAAATGGTTTAACTGCATTCCTCTGAAAATAAAATCGCAGAGCGTATTTCACTGTCTGAAAAGCACGGGCAGGCACGATAGCGCTAGCCTGGACATGAAGCGCTAAGCTCGATAGACTGATTCTCATATCATAAAACCATCCGTGCTGACAAATGATCCAGATATTTCTGCAGTTAAAGTGGAAGAAGTTACGTAAGGATTACCGACAGGGTACGACGGATATCGTACCTGTAGGCTGCAGTTTTAAAAAAACACTAAGCGTCTTTTATTTTCCGCCACCGCTTAACGCCATCTCTTGGCCAAGTAATCGGAGCACATGGGAGCTTTAAAACATCGCAGATATCAGTGTACATTAGGTTTCCTTAATAGCTCAATTGGTAGAGCATCCAACCGACAAGTGGAAGGTCCGGTTCAGGAAATATTTTTACGCTCGTGATCTGCTAAAATCCGCCTTCCCCACCTTTCCTGCGTTCGTCTTCTATGTGTTTTTCTATCCCATTTCCTTGTATCTATTTCCATGTGAAAGAAGAATAAAATATATATTCTTTCACGTGTGCATTCTTTATAATAAATATAAATATATATATATATATATATATATATATATATATATATATATATATATACATACAGATATATATTTTCACGCGTGCATTCTTTGTATACATATACATGTATACATACATATATACATATACATGTGTATATATATATATATATTAATATAATATTCTTTCACGTGTGTATTATTTGTATAAAAATATATATTTTTATAACAAAAATAATATATTATATACACACACAAACATATTGTAAATGGTATTCAGTCAATTTAATAGTATCATATATTGTTACGTGTTATTTAATATAGACATTTTTCCCTGAAAGACTTGTTAATGATGATGTTAACAAAACGATTAGTCATTCTGGGATTCGATTGTGATAACATTGTAGCGACTGTGCTTGAACTTTTTCTTTGGACATATTTTCATTGTTCGAACAATAGATATAGTCATTATTACAAAAAACAGCGCGACTAGAAATTGAACGGCTCGCGCTAATAATCGGCCATTAGTTCTCTTAGCGCGCTCACGACAACGATCTCGCCGCATCACTCCGTGCTCGTGCAAGTAAAGGCAGTCCCCCACCCCACTGCATACACCCCTCTCCTCATTCCATCTCCCCCTCCACTAGTCACTGATCCCCACCTTCACTTCCCCGCCCCAAACTCAGGCTCTCCCGATATCGCTGTCCCCTTGCTTCAAAAGGGTTCTTGGGAACCTCCAGGCTGTTCACTCAACAACCACATTTACAGGGTCCACAAAAGCAATGCACGCGTTGACGTTGGCGGGAGGACCCACCCCTCTTCTCCATCCCTTCACCGCACTCCCCTTTACTCCTCGCGTCCCTAACGACCAGAGTGGTGAGAGATGGAATGCCGGGAAGGGAAAAAGGGTCTCGGCCGTCTGCAAGATTGAGTGTGCGTGGACGGCACAGGAGGGATGAGAGACAGACAGGGTGAGAGGAAGAATGAATAAAGGGAGGCGGGTAAGTATGCAGGATTATGTTTCATAGGGGATTTCACTCGCAGCCATTAAACATATATTTTTTTTCTACACTCGTATGCAGCCAGCCAGGAGGGACTTGGCAGCTGGCCCTCAACACATTAAAGTATCGACAACGCTCGGACAACGTCAGGCTTGCGGGAGTAAAACATGTTTCGCGTCATGAAAAGGAACAGAACTGCTTGCGGAGGACAAAAGCGACGCCATTAGAGGTATTTAAACGCGTAATCCACGAATTTCACGCGCCCCATCAGAAAAGAATGGATTTCACATCCAATGCGTGAATGAAGCACCTCTCTACAACAATCCGCTCCACGCAAGGTCTCATAATCTTCACACCATTTAATATGCTCCTCACGCGTCCTCAAGGAATAGAGGCGTTTAAAAAGCATTCAGCTCCCCTGGTTCTGCAACAGTTATTGTAGCAATCATTCCTCCAGATATTCAAGTCCCGTCGGTAGCTAAATTAGGCAAAGCATATGCGAATACTATGAAGGAGTAACACTGATCGTTTTTCAATGTTTCATGGATAAATTTGAAAAACGTTTTTTTCATCATTAGTTAACCCTCATTCCTACAACTGGATCGATGCATAACTCCAATAGACTCCATGTTAAAATCTGCATATGTTCCTATTCCTTAACTTTCACGACTCCTTCAAGCATATCATGTACGAAATCCGGTGCCTCTGTAGTTTCTTCTGTAAACTTCCAACTTATTCAGATGTCTTAAACCAGCTTCCACGCCTCGACGTATTCGCGACGAGTGCTTATCCCTTCGCCTTATCGACGTTTTCCACAGGCTTGTTTCTTCGTCGACATCTTCGTGAGCTCCTCCGTTTGTCGACAGCTCAGTCCATTTGATCCTCATCATTTTGCAATGGCATCGCTTTTCCGTCGTCTCCCATATTTTTTTCTACTAATGCCCTCCTTAGGGAAGTAGATTCCGCTCTTATGGTTGGGTGAATTTTTTTTTCGTACCTCAAAGCCGAGGCTTCGTGCTGGGGTTGATTTAATTCCTAGCAACCAGACTTCTTGGCTTGTGATACTTGTCGAAACCCTTAGTTCTATACTTCCGTCGCCATTCCTTCTGCCATAGGTTGCAATGTATATACGTAAATTTATATATATATATATATATATATATATATATATATATATATATATATATATATATATATATATATATATACCGTATGTGTGGGTGTATAAAAATATATATGTACATATAACATATATGTGTTTACTTATATATATATACATATATAATAGACATACATATATACATATCACATGTGTGTATATGTATATATATTCATTCACAAAGAAATACATACAAGGAAAGGGGATAGGAACACACATGAAGGACAAACACAGGAGAAGTCCCGGTCGAGGAAATATTTTTACTTTCGTGATCTGCTCAAAAACCGCCTTCCCCACCTCTCCTGTGTTCGTCCTTCATGTGTGTTCCTATCCCCTTTCCTTATATCTATTTCTATATGAATGAATATTTGTTCGTCGTATGGCGGGATTTCGTGTTTGAATATGTGTGTTTGTGTACATATATTTTTATATATAACCGGAACAGGGAAAGGAACTGGCCCCCCTACCCTGATGTGTGAATATTCACGCGCCGTCGGGCTTAGTACATGGGTGAGCTCTACCATCACCTACTAAACCGACCTTCGGGTTGATTACTGCTATATATATATATATATATATATATATATATATATATATATATATATATATATATATATATATATATATATTTATGTAATACTTTTCTTCTCTTCATGCTACTTTTTTATTATTTTGTCCTGATTAAAAATTGTCCCGACTGTTTCTTCCTCCAAACAAACACACAAAGCTTTTATTCCATAAAATGATAGCAGGTCATGGAGTTCTTTCGCCTACACTTAAAGCTCAACTCAAATACATTAATTTTCAGCAGAGCTGCAGATTAAAGATCAAGGAGAAATTCTGAATTTATTTGCGACGCCGAAAAAAATTAGGCTTAATGGTTAAACCAATTCGTGAGAAAATTCCGCTAACCCCGTCACAAATGTTGAAACCGACATACGAGACCAGAATCGGTCAAAAATTAATCTGCAAAATTTTCACATGCCTAAAAATCATCAAAAGCTGCTACCATGTGTAAAGTCTTCGTATCTGTTTCGTAAAGGTATAAAATCCACGCAATTAAAGACGCCACCTCTCTTCCATGGCCATTACCAGACTCGGGTTATTTTCTCTTCCCAGCCCAGTTTATCAAAAGAATTGTCCTCCATTTCGGAAGGGGAAGGATGGAAGACCCCCGTGTCCTTGGCTACGTGCCTAGGAGTGGAAAGAGTAAGAGAGAGTCAGCCGTATGATTGCAGCGGAGGCGACTTGGTGTGATGTAAGAGGGTGGGTGGGTGCTTGAGGAATGCCTTGAATAAGAATGGAAGAGGGGAGACTTTTGGCCTCCGAGTAGGATTCTAAGGAGGTAAAAAAAAATATTGCGAAGTCAAATCTTTATTTTTCGCAGTGGCTCTTATCTTCATGCTCGAACAATTATTTCATTGGGATCGCCACTAAGAGTACTGCAGCAAAGTTTACTTGCTCTAAGTTTAGATATAAATTTGCGGAAAGTTTCCACAAAAATCATCTGACTTGACGAACCCAGATCTCTACATTGCTGATCAAGTGTACAACTTAAAGATTATATGTTTCGGGTTCGAATCCTTGCCAAAAAAAATGATAATTCCCGTTAATCGCCACGTTTTATTGGCAAAATGCATCAGTACGATATGTAGAAGAGGAACAAAATGGATTGGGCAAGCATTGAAACACAAAGGAATTGTTAGGGGATGTAATGACAGGTAAACTTAAAAGAAAAAAGCATATTAGGAAGGCCAAAGAATAAAGACGAAAGCCAAATAAGAGAGGATGCAAGACAGGAATTATGAGGGCGTAAAGGATTTAGAATAGGTAGAAGGGTTTCAACCATTCAAACCTTCAGATTGAAGAACTATATAAATGGACATAATAACACGAAGTTCGAGAAATGGCTTCCTTACCACTTTTTATTTCCACTCACTTTCGCTAGATCCTATCCGGTTACCGTAAACCGCCATTATTCAGAGAATTACTTAAATAAATGTTAGCACTTCTTTAGATTAAATGAATAACTTAAATAAATGTTAGCCCACTTCGTACAGATGCGATGAAGGAAAATCATTTTATAAGTCCTGGTAATGTGAAGCTAGTAATACATAGATATTGTGCGGTATACTGTGATGCCATAAACACAGTATTCAACCTGAAGGTCGGTTGGGTAGGTGATGGTAGAGTTCACCCAGTACTAAGCCCGACGGCGCGCCGCGGCGTGTCAAATTCACACATCAGGGTAGGGGGGCCAGTTCCTTTCCCTGTGCCGGTTATGGTTCCCCAGGAAGATCTGGTACCCGAAAAATCACATAGCTTGGGTGGAGCTTCAGGTGCCCAGAGTGCCTTGCCCGGGAATCGAACCCGGGACCCTCCTCGGTCAGTAGTCCAACTCTCTACCTCCTAGACTACCGCTACCCACAGTAATTAAATACTAAAATGTAAAAAAATGAACAAGAGTAAAAATAACAGCCTTCGATCAAAATGAAATGTGTCTCAGGCAAACAATCTGAAAAAGACGCACATTTTCACACGCCTTATATTCGTAAAGAAAAGTTGATTTTATCAATTTTCGAGTATGAATCTTTCATGCACACTTCAATAGTGTGAAAAACAATTCATGCAGAGATCACCGCTCCAAAATTCGACAGCACAATGCATATATGCCCACTTAGAGCGGTGGACGAAAATCTCCAGTGCTTATCGCCAAACGAGGACCAAAATCGAGCACCATGTGCTAGACGCTGACTGTGAGACTAGGGTTGAAAGAATTTCTTCCGCATGTATATAAAAAACAAAGGGTCGAGGACCTCTGCTCCCATGAGATCTATAAACTTACGTTACACGCGTTAACTCAAACCCGCGGAGGGAGGGATTCTCATCGAGGGAATGCGAGCCGTACATGATTTTTTCCGACACGCTGCATCTGGGAGCGTAGCGTGAGGCAGGGGGGGGTAGGGACACATTTCCAACGAGTTTCCTCATCCCACTTCAAACTTCAGGAAATAACCTTCGCGTGCATTTCTGGATGGATCTGGGAGTACTCGTGTCGACTTCAGCGGAGGGAGAGGGGGGGGGAGGGCTGAGGGGTTGTGTGAACGGATGGGTGAGAGGCGCCTGCGTGTAGGGGTTGGTGGGAAATGGGGGCGGGGAGTGATGGGGGGGAGGGAACACGGATCCCTTCACGGGGGAGTGGCGGGATCCAAGGGAGAGAAGGGAGCCCAAGAGGGAGGGAGGGAGGCAAGGCACAAGTCGAGGAGGAACGGCGGGGGGGAGGGGTAATGGGGAAGAGCAAAGGGTGGGGGCAGAGAGTGTAGGGGACGGGGGTGGAGGAGGCAGGACTGGAGGGGCGAGCCGTGATTCACTCCCCGCGTACACAATCAATGTTTGCCGAATCACGGCAGGAGGCTGGGAGTGGGTATCCCCAACTCGGTGAGATAACGGCGATGGGAATTTGAAAAGAGATAAGGGGGTATAAAAGGCACTGAATCCACACCCTATTAGGGCTTTCGTCCCAACGGGATACACGGGGGGATTTTTCTTCATATCGAAGTCAACATCTCACTTGGAAAAATGAGCTGGAGGCAAGTGATGGTCGTAATACTTATCCTCTATGGAGAGAGACGGGAATAATGTGGACGGATTCAAAATTTGCTGCATTAAAGGAGTCCCTCACATCGCCCCTCGCCCCCATCTGATTATTCCTATGGATTCTTCCAAGTAATGCTAAGCTATAAAAGGATTCATTATGTTTTTTTTTATCCCGACGCTTTTCACTAGATCGTCATTAAAACTTCGAAAGGCAACAGTATAACCGACGTGTAGCAGGATCGGGAATGATAACGGAAATACTAATTGACGAGCACATCTCTGAAAAGGGTCCTCCTGGTGAATAATGACATTGATATCCACGGCAGTATCTCAACGCCCTTGTACATTGAAAATGCGAATATCTCGTTGAATTGGCCCTCTAATTTGGAATGAATTGAACTGCGATAAATGATAAAACCTCATTTGACGCACAAAGGTATCCCCACTAAATGTATTGCAATGTACTCCCTATCACGTTAAAGAGAAAAAATTAAACCATAACACTTCCAATGTCACGCACCCAATCAATTTAAACAATTAAAACTTCCACACTGTTATCGTAACTTTTAGTTTTAAAATAAATAATTGAATTTTCAATTATACCAGAAATTGAAAGAGTTTGGAGCACACACACCATTCCAAAATCGGAATAAAATTCCATGTAACTAGAGGTCAACGATTTATTCTTTGATGAATTAGGATTAACACCCAATTACAGTGAATTACTTAGTACTGCGTGGTTAATTACGAAAGAAAGATGAATGATCATCCCAAAACAATATTCGAGTCAATTACCTGGAGAAAAATAAACAAGCCTTCCTCCTATTTTTCCTCAAATAGACAAAATGATCCCGCAGCCTGTCTAACCGCGCGAATTCGCAAAAGTGACCGATAAATGCTATTAAGGTAACGTACTACCAACATTTGATAACTTTTTATTGTATAAAACATGCGACCAGTTAAAAGATATCTGGAAAAGAGAGAGAGATTACCTCATTAAGAAATGAACGAAGAAAGCCATTGTAGAATTTTACTCAAACTCTTAATAATGATTAAGATATAAACCTATTCTTGAAAAAAATGTAATTATGGTTTACTAATCCAATGGATGGGGTTTTCCCAGTCACCACTTTTAAAAATAAGCGTTACATGCTGCAATTTTTGCAATTAAGTATATGTACTTGAATGCTTGTGGAGTGAAGGCAGGTAGATGTCTATTTGCATGCGTGTAAAAGGATAGGATGTTTCAATGAAGGTATGCACCACTGTGGATTTGGGTTTGTATGAAAATTTTGGTTTTGAATCCGGTTTTTCTTTTTCCTTTTTTTGGGTGGTTAACTTACATCCCCCGCCATACGCCCTTGCGGGGTGTTATTTAGATATAGCGCCCTTTAATTTATGGATGAGTTTACCATGGATAAGTTTCAATTTTGCCAGTAGAGGAATTCATAGTGTATTTTTGAGACGCTTCACACATTGTTATATTTACAATTATTTTTTGCATGAACCTGTTCGTGATTATCTCGTTAATGTTTATCAATTAAGCAACCGCGTGCAATTTTTGGTGGCCCAAGCTAAGCAAACAAAAAAAAATGTTAAACAGATCATGGAGAATAAAAACCCGATGAATCCCACGAAAAACAGTGATAAAAAGGTGGAGGATGTTAATTAATTCATATCGCCGAGGAAAGAATCAGAATATCTACCGTTATCAAGTTTCAGAGTCGTGGGAAAATTATAACTTGCACAGTCCCATTGTAAATAATAATTACAGTACTAAAACGTAAGAGAACATGAATTATGAAACAAGTATTCCATCACTTCGCTACTTTACCTTGGGAAATATTTCATAATGGTTATACATTACAGAAGAATTTAGTTTAACTAACATCAATTAGACGAACATTACCATGGGAAAGGAGTTAATCAATTCTTTACATAACTAGGTACAATACCATTAAAGTCAAGTTTAATAGAGACAAATAAGTCTTTGTTTTGATCGCCGTCATTCGTGAGAAAGACTGAGATATCCAAATAAAAGACGAGTTAGGAGTGAACGGAGGTTAAGTTTATCTCTCGTGTTATACCTGGATGCTTCCCAAATATCCTTCACCAGAAGTTATTCGATAAGCCATCCACAAGTTGGAAAGAGGGTTAAAAAAAATACAGAAATTGGTTAAAAAAATCAATTTCTCAGAGAAATACCGTGATTTATCGCTCGACGCCACAACCGTGTGAAAGTGGAATTTACAGTTCCCCCGAGCAGAGAGCACAGCGATACATACTCCAGAAGTCAAATAAAAAAATGTTTTAAAATATTATATGCGTATATTTTTTAACAATGAAAAAGCTAACCTTCCAATTTATATATTCTTTTAATTCAAAGAGAAATGAAAAGGTCATTGCCCTAACACGGGCGTCTAAAGTCAGTAAATTACTTGAACACCGCGGAAAAAAAGATCGACCATCGAACAACTTCCAGGGACTGAGTTCCCAGTTGTATGATAAATTATTAGTGAGGTTAAACAAAAAGTTTTCTACTTTATGCGTTTTGTGTATTCACTGAAGTCGCAGCATGGTTGAATTCCATACCAAAAAGATGGGAAGTTTAAAAATTGTATTTTACACAAAATAACACTTTTTAAATGAAAACACTCCGGGTTCCGCTTATTTGAGTTTGAACATGGAAAAAAAAGTACGAAGTTTTGGGAAGTACCAAAAATTATTTTGTACATTATCATGTTCATTTTGTTTGAAAAAAAATTTGTTCATCGGGAAAGAGCAGGACTGCTCAAAACTCGTACGAGAGCTCAATGAAAAAATAAGTTGATAAAAATTCACCAAAGACGAACGAAGCCCTCAATAAAATGGACAGGCTGATGAGGCAAATAGAAAGTCATTCTATTTTAAACACTGCGTTAAACCCTGATAATAACCGTTATTAACTTGATAAAAATCAGACACATAAACATGGTAGATTTGTGGACTTACTCCTGCATCAAAAGATATTATCCAATAAAGCTGACGTTGTTTGTATTACTGTACAAGGATGAAGGCTCAAATGATAAATCAACACCGTGACAATACGAACCAGAATATACATAATATGCATCCGATCAGTCACCGTGGTTTTAATGCGCAACGTTGTTTTTATGCAGCGATAAGTAACCGCGAACTTAATTCGGTTCGAAAATGTGTCGCCATGGGGTAAAAAAATGCATCCCTAAAAGTTCACAAAAACGGCATATATTTTTTTCCACCCATTGTAATTTCCTCAACTCACCTCACTTGCGAAGGTGACTGGGGCCGTGAGATCGGCCCCCGGCAGTCTTTAACCTCCTCGACTTCGACCCAAATTTCCGTCCTGGAAAACTAAACACTTATTCCCAAGAATGCCAGATAGGTCTAACGAGGTAGGCACCGAAAGAAAAGACAACCAATTTTTCTTCAAGACATTTCCTCAGGTCGTTATACTTCCGCCTCCATTAGCCGGTACGGTAAAATGGAACACGGCGCTGACAATAACCGTCATAACAAATCAACGCATATCCGTACTTTTAAAACCAAGAAATTCCATGCACATTTCAATCTTAAAGCGGATCCTGGATACACGATTCTGGTCTTAAACCAATCGCAAAGCGATCGATCATTGATTGATTCGGTCTCAATGAAATCATATGACCTGAACGCAGCCATAAGACCCCAGTTAACGTGGGAATTTACGAACTGTAAGTAGGCTAATGGCATTTATCGTTCCATGAAGATCTTTAAAGAAGCCCGAACAAGAATGAACTATTGTATTTTTCCTTAATAATTTCCTTCACGGATGACTCATTTACACAGAACAGACAACACGTCCGGCAACAGAGGTCTAGTAAAAATTTTCGATTAAATAGATCACATCGAAAACAAACGATATTTATCCAAGGCCTGCAGTTGCACTAAAAATATAAAAGTTCGATTTCTTCCCGTCCTCACACTTCAGCCGCGTATGTTCTCCCCACCAGTTGATTTCAAGAGCCATTCGCGTAGACCTTTAGGACAAAACCGCTGTTTCTCCACCTCCCGAGAAAATCATTTTGGGATATAATTTTTAGTTGACATTTCTAGCACAATATTCAACCGATCGTCTTATATCAAATAAGGAGCATCTGTATTTCTTCTGAGAGAGATATGTTATGCTGGCTGTGAGCCACCGCGCAAATACTCCAACAGATTCATCACGTGAAGGCCTTATTCGCTCCTGTCTCACACTGTGCCAATACTCTTTTTATCCTTTAGATTTATTTATCTGGGGAGGTATTTTTCCCGATATGATTCCTTACTTTCTCCAAGTGAAACTAGAGAAGAAATTTCATGGTCAAGAAATAATTCGAATCCGGAATGCCAACGGAAATAAATACACATTAAAATGGGCACCGTACACATTTAAACCATTTTTCCGATGTCTGCCTGTGTTGTCTATGGAAGTCATTGGGATCTATGGGTCGATTGCACTAAAAATATAAATATATATACATTTTAAAGTAGACAGTTTTACAAAGAGCAGATGATTTATATATATGCTTATAAAAAATGTATACATATATATTTATTTATTTGATAGTTGTGTCCATCCAAAAAACTACCTTAACCGGTAAATTACCTAATAATATATATATATATATATGTATATAAAATATATAGAAACATATACATATATATATTTAGCATGCGAAATTGAAAAAGGGCTGACTGGTATGTCTGAATGAGGCAAGAAAATGTATCGTTGTATGGGCTGTATCCATCCAAAACGCACATGGACCGGTACAATACCAATAACACTGATACTGAATGAATCAACCCATCGTAATACTAAATGAATCAATCCGTGGCTCTTTCACGAACTTCCTTTAGTACTTTATCATTTCCTAAATAAAACTTCAAATATTGTTTGTGCACGAAATTTATATGCTGCCTGCTTGAACATTTTGAATATTAAAAGTTCCCACAGTTATCATTTTTTCCGTATCACCAGGGAAACCACAAGTAAACAGAGTGATATACAGATACCAAAGGTGATGAAGAGTGTCATAATATTAGTTTAGGAAGGCGCACATACCTTCCACCAAGCGATACGTTCACTTAACAAGCATTATCACATCAACAGTATGTTAACACGGCGCTCGGTTGTGCTTTGGCCTTTGTACTTGGATCCTCAACCCCACCTCCCATTCACCGGCTTCTCGTGATAATTCACGTCGGATTTTCCTGCGCCGAGACCAATACACTATTTTTTCCTCTGCTCTGTAATATTGCTGAGTACGGTTACGCCACAGCAATTTCATTCTCATGAAGAGACTACCTTCATTGCCGCTTCAAACGTAGTTTCATCGAGAAGAAAATATAGTTCAAATCAACGACTGAAATTAGTTGACTTCAAACGGTATACTTCATTCGCGTAAAGAGGAAAGTCAGGCACTCAGAATGACAGCCTGCTATGCATACAAAAATTATCGTTAAAATTATTTAACATTTACCAGCTGCTGGCAGACATTTCTCCGTCGGTTATAGCCAAACATCACAATCATTTCAGATGGTTTCTCAATATCTTATAGAAGTACCTATCTTATTAATGTTAAGCTTAGCCATGTCATTTTCAAATTAATTAATTTATTTTATTGCGGCTAAGAATAACATCAGCATACAAAAAATGTAACGGGAGGATTGGGAAGTCCGAAAGCTTAGGTCATGGGATTTGTCACGTGCGGGCCATAAGTTTTAAAGTCAGCTTCCTTAAATCATCAGCTGAACTGCCATCGAAATAATAATTTCACTATACACGTAATCTGGCAAAAAATTACTTTTACGGAAAATTTGTGACATTTTGCGAGAAAATCGCGTGATCCGATGATAAGAACGTTTTCAAGATTATAAAATAATTTCTTTGCATCTATTTAAAAAAAAACCAGTAGTATTTCATAAGAGCATAATATTGAAATTAATACTCTATTCATTAATTAATAGAGAATTAATGGAATGAATTACTGAGTAAAATTTTCAGCCCATACAAATAAACTACGACATTCGGGGTTTCTGCAAGAATTTTGTTTTCTTTATAAATTTTTTTGAATTTTGAATTTTGAAATCTTTATAAAACATATTTTACAGGGATGTACACCGATTAATAAATATTACCTTTTCACTGCATACCATATTTTACATTTTAAATTAAGAATTTTCATTTTCCCATTTGAATGTTATGCTTGAAATGCTTGTGTAAAATGTCTAAAATACATGCATAAAGTCAAATGGTTAAAACAAATTAATACCATTAGCAAAGAATGGATTATTTTATCCCAACGCGTCCTTCCTGCCTAAATAAAAAATATACAATTGATAACATAGGGTGGCAAGAATTTCAACACTATTCTCCGAATTTACACAGGGGATCAACTCTTTTACTTGTACTATCATTCATGTTCGTGTCAAGATAGAGAAAATATGTGGAATTGCATAAGGGTTTGTTTTAGTGGTGGATGTCATGACTTTTCTAGTTAGACGAGGCTTAGAAATGTAGCAGTGATTATTACTCAGTTTGTCTACAAAAAAACTTACATTAATCGGTAGAGTATATTTTACAAAATGTTAATAACATGACAGGGGAAATGCATGTATACTGATTACGATCATGAAAGTTGCAATTCAAAGTAATATTATGTGCATAACATTGTAATTAAAATTAAAATTGAAAAAAAAACACGCTTAAGAAGTTTTATCTTGGCTAATTTAACGAACAGGAGTCGAGGTACGTACGAGGGAAATAAAAGGTTTTTATAGGGTAAAAATTAATTTTTCAAAAATGAACCGAAAGATTGGCATCTTTCCCCTCTACCATGGGAAGAAGAGAAATTCCAAACTTGAGAGCAGGTGGGGTAATTTTTTTTCTGGTCGAGGAGCAACCGCTAAAAGAATCAAGCAATTTTTCCACACTTCATTTTTTTAAAAACATTAAATCAAGGGGTTCCGACCTCCTGGAGTGTAAAGCGCATTGATTTATCTTTCATGTCACATTCATAATTTTATTCATGACATTTTTGTTTAAAATCTGCATGAATATGTCACGATACAAAAACCTATAAAATTTTGCTTCAACGAAGAACTGTGGAAAAGTGAAAAATAACAAAAAAAACGCTTCCAAAAGCACTCACATAGGCTTTATTTATGATGCAGGCATTCCTGAAACTCTGTTATTTTGAATGTAGAAATGCTTTCAGCAGTAAGAAGACAGTTGCACATAATAGAAAACTTAACAAAAATGTACTGAAACACGCAAATAAAACTCAGACAAATAAATGCTAATGAAAAAATAAGATCTAAGAACAATGAATTATCGCGTCACATTTTACATTAAAGGGAACTTTCGGCTTAAACCGTCTCGATAAAAAAAAAATGTCAGTACCCATGGAATAATTTTGTAATATTTTTTTTCTCGGCTTACATCGCGCTTTTGACTTGGAATTATCAATCATTTATTCCGGCTGGGAACCACTTTCAGTTCGGAATTGAAAGCGGACGCGGACCGAATTTTCGGCCCAGAATAAAATAACAATCGGGCATCCGGGCCAGGGTATGACAAAGGGTTATTGGGAGATATAAATGGGAGGGTGGGACGCAAGGGAGGCAGAAAGGAAAAGGCAATCTGTAAATCGATACATGGGATTGCGATATTTCCCCATACCAATTCTTTAAATGGATAAGTTCTGAAATATCGACAAATTGATGTATCGACACACGGAAATAGTACACCGAAACTTTGTAACTAATTTGTTGGAATAAATGGAGAAAATTAATGCGTGCCCCATCAAATTCAGCCATCATGAGCGGATCCCAAGATTGATAATGCCACAAACTCAATCTAATATGAAAAGAATCATTTAAAAAAGTGAATTTCATAATCGATCAATGATTTTACGAGTTCAACTTCAGGTTCAACTTCATATAATGTCTTAAATGCGATAGTCATTGAAATAATAATTTTTAACATCATCTGCGATAAGCCGAGTAGTTGGATCTTACGAAGAATTGAATTAAGGATTGGAAAAATCATAGCGGCCACAAAATTAACCTCTTAAATGTAGTGGTGAGCGGATATTTTCACTCAAAACCGGTATATGCACGGATTATATTCACTTATGACAGACGCTGCACCCGACTTGCACCATTTCTCGAAGTGGTCGCAGGTACTAACGAAAAATCACTTACAGTTCTAGCACCTTCCGTAATAAAAGTACCTCAATGGAGGGAAATTGAGGACCACTCGCGATTGTAGCAAACTGATTTAATTTCAATTTCTCCCGAGAATAAAGACAGTTCTGGTTTCGCCAATTTTCATGCGTTGGTTTTGTAGGTTTTCTACATCTGCACTATCCAGATTCTTCTACAAGAACTAAGGTTTTAAAGAGCTTCTTTCCAAAAAATCAGTTTTTCAATATTATTAATAAAATATTATAGCAACAAATTAGATAACTTATAAAATATTATAATGATAAAAAATTATAGCAACAATTATTTAACAAAATAGAATCTCTATTTTTATAACGTAAATTCTAAATCCCTACAATAAGTTACATGGACATTAAAGCTCTCTGCCATACTAACAAGTAGCCTAAGAATTATTTCAATGCCCTTTGTCGCATCTCATGTGAATTTATTTCGATTATTGATAAATGTCTTCGGGACTAAATAATAATTCAGACTACATAAGGGCTTTCATGTTTAAATATTAGATATAAGATTATTGGAATCCTGCAAATGTACTTCTAATCCCTCTATCATGGGAATAATTATGCAACATTTTCAACTCTAATTACTCTAGAATTCAAGGATTTCTTGTCATAATATCACTACAAGAACGGTTAATTTTTTTATGTGAAACCAAACATCCAACGGACCCATTGAAATGGATCTCTCAGAGTTTTGCTGCGTCTTCAAGACAGGTCGGAAACCTACTTTCCGTTATCCTAAAAAGTTACGGGCGACCCACAATGATTCTCGTATTTCCTCAAGAGACACGCATACGGCCAAAACTGTTCACTCATAAAATATCGATTCGTGCCCATCGATATTTCACCGGATATTTCTTCCGAACCGAAAGGGTAATATGTAAGGGAACGTCGGCGACCAGGGGAATAGGAATGCAGGGGGGTCGGAGAGGGGGCGAGTGAGATTGTGGTGACGAGTGGGTGGGGTTGCGTCGGCCCGCGGCGTCGTGAGGGTTAACGTCCGGCTGCCGAAATAAACCGCTTCAGGAGGCGTGAAGGAGGGGGGGTGTGGGGTTTGTGTGTGTGTGAGACGGTGTGGGGGAGGGCACGAAAAAAGTGAGGAATTAAAGTGTGGGGCGAGAGGAGGCGAGGGAGGTCAGCTGAGAGAGAGCGAGCCGATGGCCATTCGGCTGCTCTGCCGAAAGAAAATGTGGGTTTGGAGTGAGGGTGGAGTGAGGGGGATGTTAGGGACGCTGCATGCAATCGATAGGGGTGGCAGGGCGGGATAGAAGGGTGCGGGGAAGGGAGGTTGGTGAGGGGGCGGAGGTCACGGGAGTGAGAGTGGAAACGGGCGGGTGGAGACGGGGGAAAAGTTGGTACCGGTTGGGTGTGTGGGGGCTGATGTGTGCTACGACCCAGAGTCTCCACACGCAGGATTCCAAATGGAAGGAACGGAGGTAGGGTTGGAAATACGGAGGGGAGGGAGGAAAGGGGGATTAAGAGTTCTCCCTCTCTCGAATAAGGTGCCGGAGGATTTTCAAGGGAAGGAGGGTGCAGCCGGATGGAGGCAGGAATGCGCGCTGCCGTGAAAGCATTCCTTTCGAAAAACGTCGCTTTCCTTGTGGATCTATCGAGGGAAAACCTCGACACATACGTGAATCTACAACGTGAACACCGTTTTAAAAACATAAGGTCGGTATCGTGCTGTCGAAAAATATGAGCGCCGAGAATGACCCGACCGAAGAAACGACTCGCAGCAAATTCCTTCTCTGATTGAGATTATTACCGACAATGGCTGGAATTTTTAGAGTGCGGCGTTGAAATAGGTACACCTGTGCACCGTGAATATTTATGATCGGATATTGAAATTTCAAGATTTCTAAAGCTTTTTTTTCCATTTCTCAAGTCGGCTTTACCGTTTTCATTCCAAATAAATATCTCAATAGGCACAATTTCACAAAACAAATACAATTTTTAGAAAATTCCCTCGATTCCGTACGGTTACTGAAATATTTCAGTTCCGAAAAGTACCGCCGACGCACAAGTACTTGCTCTGAAGCTTACACATTCTACGAGTGACATTATAATGGCTGGATGTTGGAATTTTAACTGCGCCGCGCTAAAAGCGATTCTTTAAAGAAAAAATATTTTTGGCGAGAACATTACGAATCCCTACTGAAGGTTGTTAATGCCATAGACATTTCGTGGATATTCTCGACACATTTAAGACAAACATAATATTTTTAAGACACGGTTGATGTGCACCGGCGTAATTTTCGCACCATAAATTACCCGACAGAAGCACTAGCACTTTGAAAATTCTGGTTTAAAAATACAATTACTGATTGGTGAAATTTCAAATGAGATTACATGTATTCATTAAAAATCAGTTTTGAAACGTAGATATTTTAACGAGTTTCTGAACTTCAAAATTCCAAATGGTCTACAGCTAAATTTTCACGAAATATATATATATATATATATATATATATATATATATATATATAACTTTTGGACGGCACAATATAACACAGAATAAAACAGATAACACGTAAAAGGACACTCACACTGTAGATTATTTGAGCTTTCGGCCTACTCCGAGGCCTTCTTCAGGTCAGACTGGCTATATATATATATATAAACCATAAACACAGTAATCAACCCGAAGGTCGGTTTAGTAGGTGATGGTAGAGCTAACCCATGTACCAAGCCCTATACGGCGTGTGAATATTCACACATCAGGGTAGGGGGGCCAGTTCCTTTCCCTGTGCCGGTTATGGTTTCCCAGGAAGATCTGGTACCCGAAAAATCAACTAGCTTGGGTGGAGCTGCAGGTGCCCAAAGTGCCTTGCCCGGGAATCGAACCCGGGACCCTCCGGTCAGCAGTCCAACGCTCTACCCGCTAGACCACCGCGACCCGATATATATATATACATATATATATATATATATATATATATATATATATATATACATATATATACATATATATATACATATATATATACAATATATATATACATATATATATACATTCAATATTTGTACATTATATAAAAATTCCCACAAAATTTTCTCCCGCCTTTCTATGGATTTGTATTACAGAGTATAAGGGTAACAGTGTACTTATCCAACTAACAACAAATACTATATGAATAATGGAAACATATAGAGGAAACTCGCCGTAATAACAATATTTACAATTGCACCCAAATTGTTTTTTTTGGACTGTTAAAACATACTACCGATGCTGGATGCAACATATTATTTGATATTCCATTGACCTGCGGTTACATTAGATGAGTGAGGGCTAAAACTGAAAACATGGCTGCATCAAGAAATTGACAATCAAATTTTTAGAAAACAAAAAAAAATAAAAGTTCCTTCAAATTGAATATGCAAGGACCGTTTTTACATAAATATTAATTCGAAAACACCAATAATAACGCAGAGATTTTTCGGATTCATTTTATGTACTTTTTTTTCTTCGTATCAACGGACGGATTTACGTACAACTTTTATTGTGACGGCAGAAATTTCCTCGCAAACGTTTTTGAGTGAAAAGCAATTAATGTTTTTGCAAAATCCAGAGCAAAGGCTTTTCTCAATCGGAAGCAATATGAAGAGGCATTTGCCTTTCTCTCGTGAAAAACAGTGAGGCTCCATCGTCAATGTCTATCGATCGATGACGACTCGTATCCGGCGCGACGAATACCATCGAAGTGCCTGCGATAGCATCAATTGCAAAGGCAGACGCACAAGCGGGCGCCGAACGATTCTGAAGCACAGGCGGAGAGCATCAGAAGGAAGCTTCTGATGGTAAAGGTGATGACAAACATCCTGTACATGTAATTATGGAGTCGTTTGTTTGTCAAAATGCTGAAAATTAGAAAATTAAGCGAGAGAAAAAGGATTTTTTGTTAAATTTGCTCTTCGCAAAAAATCGAAATTTGATATTCCAGGAGGAGACGAGGTACATTATCATCTTAAACTCTTTTCTACTCTGCCACATTATTTCAATTGCATTCACGGAAACATTTCTCCCATTTAGGAAGTCAATTTACGAGAAATGATACTACCACAGTTTCGCGGAGAGTTTCTATTAGCGTATTTCTAAAAATATTTACGACTTCGTTTACGTGCAATTGTTAGACCTGCCGATCCCTATGCTCAATGGATCCGCGAAACGATCATCACCGAGGGTCCATATCCCGGATTACCAGGAAAACCATAACATTCAGTCTTCGTACGGGATTCAAACCAGAGGCTCCATGGTGAGAAGGGCCCGTTCCCACTTAACAAATAACATGCTGTAGAAATGTTACTTCAAGTTCGACAATTATCGCCATAAATTCGCCATTCGGCGAACAAATATTCTTTCACATGGAAATAGATACAAGAAAAGGGGATAGGAAAACACATGAAAGACGAACACAGGAGAGGTGGGAGAGGCGGATTTGAGCAGATCACAACCGTAAAAATATTTCCTTAACCGGGACTTGATCACCGGATCTTCAGCTTGCCGAGCGGATGCTCTACCACTTGAGCAATAAAGGAAACCTAATTTACACTTAGATCTGCGATGTTTTAAAGCGCCCAGGTGCTCCGATTCCTTGGCCAATAAGGTGATGGTAGAGTTCACCCAATACTAAGCCCAACGGCGTGTGAAATTCACCCGTCGGGAGGCCAGTTCCTTTTCCTGTGCCGGATATGGTTTCCCAGGAAGATCTGGCACCCGAAAAATCACAATGTTTGGGTGGAGCTGCAGATTCCCAGAGAGACTTGCCCGGGAATCGAACCCGGGCCATCCAGTCAGTAGTCCAACACTCTACCACTAAACCGTAGTCCCCCACCTCATCACCATCTCTTCCTTGGTCTATCGTCGAATTCTAATCCCTCAGCACTATCAAATGTTCCCTTGTAGGAACACACACGATTATATCTCCTAACTCATCATACATCCAATCTACTTCTTCCTCCTTGTTGTTGCTCGGTGGCACGTATACCTGAACAATGACCAAGTTCGTCAGTTCTGCTTTAATTTCTAGTAGTAATATTCTATCCGTTTCTTGTTATGTGTTGACTACGCTTCTTCCCACCTCTTCATTTAATAGTACGGCCATTTGTTGATATTTCCTCTAGTATAGCGTTAAAATAGGTTAAATTGAAGCACTTTTCTGTGATTTCAGAATTTTAGAATCCTTGAACCATCACGATGGGTGCAAAAATTAGGCGAGGGATGAACTCACGTGCAACAAGGGCAAACCGTCCATTTATATAGCGGATTATTGAACGCGAAAATTTGCAAAAAGGACAAGAGGATTAGAACTCCCATGGTGAAAACAAACGTTTTTGGCATCGCCAGTTGGCTTGGTTTACACACTATGAAATCACCAACAAATTTCATGCACGCTAAATTTGGAAATAATGAGTCCAAGGCGTTTCTGTCACCAATTTAACTTCGAGAAAAAAACAAGATCACCCAGTCATCATTCGCACGCAGCAAGCTTTCAAGGTGATGGTGCTCTCCGGGTGAATCTTTGAAATTATTCTCTGGGTGTCTGGGCGACACAAGCGCCCATCAAGCATGAAGCACGAAATCCCATTTTTTGCTACCTGCACGACCTTTGAGCCACGGTAGAAGGCGGTCTGCACATGGTATTGAAGCGAATGGTACTGCTTGGCAAATGGATTCTAGACAACGAAGGCCGAAGGAAAGAGCAACCATTTGCGAGTAGAAGCCAGCGTCATTGTCACAGAGGAGACAATTTCCAATTAGCTTGGATTCCCAGCGGTTAACCCAGTGTCCTGGTTTAAGTCTGGAGTTCCTCACGCAATCCATTCAGTACGCTTGCCCTCCGCTCTACGATTTACCGACGTTTCCGGAGCCAAAATGAAATCACCTCCGGCGACCGCACTCTGAAAACGTTAACTCTACCGCAACCCCTCCTTGTACAGCTGGAAAGGATTTACGACGGAGACTTATTTCTCCAAACACACACGCTTTCGTCGCCTCGAAATCCCAGCGAATAAATGGGCTATTACAAGCGTCCCACTTGCATATACCTCGTGGTCCGAACGAGAGCCGTATAGAAATTTCAAGCTCTCTAAACACTACTGACTAATCAGAGATAAAATTTCGATTCAACCTACGGATAACGCAGGGGGAAATGACCGTTGTGTTAACAGCCGCGTACGATAGAGGAGGTAAATCATCACGGATTAATTGTTACTTCCCTAGGACTGTATTCGGAAGGAAGAAAATACTCGAGACAAATTGAGGTTGCTTTCGTGAATAAAATTAAAGGGTATTTCTCGCCAAAGTGTCTCAATACTTAAGATAAACACTTTTAAATCGTCTAGTGACAGTTGGAATGGAAGAAAAAACGCGGTCGACGTGTTGTATTAAAAAATACTACAATCAATTCAGAAGTAACTATTTCAAAATGTACGACTTAATCGTAATATATCAAATCGCTGAAGAGCAGAGATGCTGGGCAGCGGAAAAGCCGGTCAATAAGGGCCGGTGGACCACGAAGCATTTCAAAAGTTCTGAATCAAATGTAAAAATAACTCATTGAAACCTAAGTGAAATGATTTTTCCGACATGAGTCGGAATAAACAGACAACGATTAAAGCGGGAAAACAATCGAATTTCACTGGGTATCAACAAAATAAACACAAGTATTACCCACCACTAGCCAGCTTTATTTAGCCAAATCATATGCTTCACCTACTTACATCTTAGCACATCCTCAAAAAGACCTTTGGAATAAACAAGGTTTGCGCAGTGCAAGGACATGTTTCCATTAATAGCTCAAGGAGAAATCACTTGTTCACATCACATATTCTCATCCGCTGAATCTTTGCAGCAAAGGATATGGCCTTACAAATAGAGATATTACAGAGGATATCCGTTTTGTATTAAAGTGCTATTCAACGAAAAAATAATTCTCGTTTAATTAGACAAATTATTATAGTTTAACTAATAACTAAGCTTCATGGGGGAGAAATAAATGAAGAGATATGAACCCATATTTACGAAGGTCGCCTAAACCGCAAAAAAAAAGTTTAAAATTGAATAAAACTCGGTTCGATCGTCATTATAGTAAAGTTATACAAGAATAAGGCGACTTTACCGGGTACTATTGGGAAAACCCTTAAGATAGACAGTGGATGATGATTATAAGCGACATTTCTCACCAGAGAAGAAACACCTTAGCCTACTGGGATTAAAGATAGATCGAAAAAATCATCCAAAACCGGAGTATGTTTACATGGAATAAGTAAATATTAAATAATCCCAAGTACATAGGTGAACACCATGAAAGTACGGACTTTAAAAACAACTGAAAGTTCGACAAAATTCCCCCCAAAGCATACGTATGACTATGCATAATATGGGGGCGCAATACGCATGAAAAATCTTAAGCTACTTTGCATTTAACTTTATTTTTTGTATATTTTATTTGAACAAATAAAAGTGTGTACATTTCGAACAATATGGACCAATGGGAATTGATACATTATTCATGAATATATATCGATTTTATAAAAATTTCTCGATTGAAACTCATATTTTCAGTATAATTTATACATAAAATTGTTGATAGCGTGCTATATGAAACATTTTTTTGCACTAAATTTGTCCATTTTTAAACAACACTTTCAGAAAATATTTGCATTTGTACCCCTTTTTACGAAATATCTCGAATAGAATTAAATGATTGAACTGACATGGGCAGAAAATAAAATTATCCAAAACATGAAATTAACTAGTTTTTTTTTTAACATGTAGGTTATTCCAATGATATTCGTTTCAGCGAACGTGTTTTTTCAAAGGCAATCGTGACTTTCCTGTAATTAATACGCCACGTAGTGGCTTATACATGAAATAACCAGCGATGAAAAACGAGCACAATTAAGCACGATTATTTTAACGGAATAAAAGGAAGACACAGACTTATACATCACTAAAGAATAATTCACGATACTATAAAACACCATTATGTCAAATTTCACGCCACACATTTTAATTCATCGACAATAGTTTCGACAGCTTGTCCATGACGGTGACATAAGCTGTCGAAACCCATGGTTATTGAATTAAAATTACAATGTGTAAAATTACATAGACGTGCTTTTATTAAAAATCAAATAATGTTGAATTAAAATCCCATTTATGTATACACCTTACGCAAAACCCCACTTTTAACGAGTTTCCAGAGCATAATATTGGGTAAATCATTTGATTAACCTGCTTACAAATTAATTTAATGCTTAATCGTCAAAATTGTTGCAATATTGAAATTATTCTTCCTTCGCAAAATACAAGTGTGGTCAGACAAGAATGTCAGGTGAAAAATTTCAGAAAAAATGCTTTGTATCAGTGTTAGGTCGGAAAATTTTCAGACCACCCACGTGTAATGTGATTAAAATGTATGAAATATAACAGTGAGAAAAATGAAGTTTGATGTTTGAATTACGAAAAGCTCTGAAAGAATAAAAATAAAGAAAACATACTAACTGTTTCTTTATAAGAAGAAAACACTAGAATTCCTTCATTTTATCTTAGACCTTTGTGAAAACAAAAGCTTATGAGGGAATAACGACGGCTATTAGCAAAGGAAAGAGATGAATATTATTGACTAAATTATTAGTTATTGTGGCATTATTAATACACTGTAAACATTAGGAAAATAATATCGTTGATTCTTACCACCGTCATTGGCATAAAAAATGAACAACATAACACGCCCAAGTCAAAATATAATCTTCTATAATTGTCACATGTATGTCTTAATGATTGGGGTACAGTAGATACCGATCGGGTATCGGTTGACCATGTCAGATTTTTTTTACATAGCATAATGACTTCCTCGAGTAGAGATACCAAATTATGCCATTTATCGGAAATTGAGCGGTCCAAAACAGTCATTTGTGACCGAAAAGGAGGTTTTTGCGACCGTTCGATTAGGCGGTTTACTTTTTAATTACACTAATCAATAATTCGGCCGGTTCGTGGGCGGATACGCCAACTTAATTGACGTAGATGGAGATTTTATTCGGGCAGCTCGAGGCTCATCTAGAGTTTTACTCTTGACCCAACACACGCTTAGGCGTCAATTTCTCCACTTGCGCAGATTAAGCAGATAATTATGCCTTGGAGTACCCATGGTTTTAATCGCAATATATTTGTGGATGTGATTCAGCATTCGAGGAATTGCAAAAAACACTTGCGAGTCGTTATTTAATTCGCCAATGAAATTGTAATTAACCAAACAGTTCACGAGAACTTTACTCCGGTGGAATTGTATGGCTTTTCCGCAAATTAATACGCACACGAGGTAAACGTGAGAATCAAGGAGATTCGAGGGTACTCAGTTTGGGATTCATCGAAGCATGAATCAGGAAATCCTGTGTCAGAGCTTCTCTCCGCTTTTCACTCGAAATCCCAAGAGCCTTAAACCCTTCCCATAACAGCTTTCGAAGAGCCCCGCGGGCGATGCAGAATACAAAACTCAAGCGATTGTAAAAGCACTCTTCCTATTTTCTGCAGGAATTGAAGTCATATCACAGATCGCTTACGATAATTCAACGCAGCATAAGTAATTGCCACGGGGAGGCTGCAGAAAAAAAATAAAGACTGCGCGCACAGTGTCAGTCATCTTTTCCATAAGATAAAACTACTTGGAAAATTTTAGACACCACACAAGGAAGAGGATCAACACTAATCAGTTGCACTCACAGAATTGACCCACTTCTACATATTAGGATTCATCGACCACCATATCCAAATAATACGTTAAAATTCCGCAAAGCAAAATACGTATAGCTCCGACTGAATATTAAGGGGCACAGTCACCCTGGATTTTGCATTCCATCACACCAATCACACTATACTTAATCCATAAAGAGCAGAGGAAAATACAATAATGAGGATATATAAAAGCTTCAAATATGAATAAAGATCAAAGGAGAAAAAATGCAAATGGAAGGATTGGGCGCAAAAGTAATAAATCTGAGAGGAACATCACACATGGTGTAGCGATCAGCGTTTTAATCCAATGTTTTCGACTAAGTATACTTGATTCACTTGAATTCTACGAGCGAGAGGATTTCATTTTCTGAATACTAGTATGCATTACGCTGAGCAAAGTGCGCCTCGTGGCAAATGGTGCAACTGAGTTGAATACCTCCATCACGCGTGAATCGGTAACGCAAAAAAATTCCATTCATTGAACGCATTACGGATTCGAGCCGAACCCCCCCCCCTCCCCACCCCTCAGATGGTCGAAAATGATACAAAGGAAAACCTGGCGCAGTCCATTACGGTGATGAATTCACCACCGCCCACTTCCCAGACGGATGGGCGGAGGCAAATGGGAGCCGTACTGCAGATGCCACGGGAAGACGGAAATGTTTCCTTGGGGCAATTTGGCGAGGTAAAGGGTAAGGTCTTCGGCAACTAAACTCCCGGGTACAATTCCCACGGGGGAATATTTTTTTACTCTTGCCGTCCGAACTGGTCTTTTTATGTTCAAAGAAAAATAGGCACGAGGAGAGACTTCAGAAAACGATAAGTTTTTGTTCGATTTCCAGGGAAGTCGTGGAAATGATCAAACTGGAAGACCAGAACACTGATGGACTCCCTAAGCCATTCTTTGTACCCTACAGGACACACACTTAATAAATAGAATCCGAAATGTGTGCCAAAAAATTACCACACTCATGAACAAGATTTTTACTTATTTTAATCAACATGGGAATCGGGATGGTGCGGTGTCTAACGTAACTTCCCACCCAGAGGGTCCGGGTTCGAATCCCGGCGGAGGCAGATATTTTTCAGTGGCATCCTGATCCTTACTGATGCTTTGAATGCGTACGCCGTCCGTCGGATGGGACGTTAGGTTGCGGACACCCTGGTGCTAAAAGAAGCCAAATGCCGACGCGGATTTATCTCCACTCTTCATCCTTTCTTGCCCATCCCTAATGGCGCAAATGAGCTGTCGGTCGCCTCCCCTAAAACTACTACTTAAATCAACAAAGCCATCCCTCTCATAGATGACAACGTATTTACAAAGTCACACTCAAAAATGAAAACTTGTTTCAATATTAGCAAATCCTAAAACAATTTTTTCAAATACGAGAACGTAAGCGGAATATGAATTGAATATTTATGTTGAGTCAGTCAGGTTACAGGTTACTTCGCAACGCGTATCATTCCTTATTGTGAACCCTGATGGTGGCATTTTTCTCATGATGTACACTGATGCATGATATACAATTACTGCAAATAATCCGTAAATGATACTAACAGAAATCATATCAGCTGGAACGAAAGAAATGTCGATCTTAGGACACTTATCTTTCCTATCAAAGAACAAGTCCCCACACGGGAGAGGATCGCGTTCAACGCAAAACAATACATATCTTAATCTCGACTCCATGACGTATGTTCAAGTGGACTGAGCGGATCGTGGCTGTCTGCTAGGTAACCCATTTCCCACCAATACAGGGTAAAAACATGCATTATGTTAATGCAGAAAATGCTCCGACTATAGGAACTGCTCTACATTACTTCTTGAATATGGCTGAGATCATCACTCACACTAACGCTGCCGACTTAACAAAGTTTCCCAAATGAACGATTGCGACGACGTCACCCAAGTTCCTATTTCAACTCGGTGCTGTGGGCAAAGCGTAGGTAAACATCGGCGAGTTGTCAGAAGATTTTTTTCAAAGGACTCATAGGTTAACGCTGAGGTAGCTTTGACTCTCGGCAAAAATTTCGGGTTCCATTTTCTCCATTACGAGATCCACTTTTGGATTCCAAATTATTCCGCGAAATGCGCGCACTTCTGAATAAGTCACCGTAGTCTCTCCTCACGTTCAAGAGCGTTTGGAAAGAGGAGAGGGCGAGTGTAGGATGGAAATTCTTGCCGAGGCGAGAATAGAGAGAGAGAGAGGGGGGGGGGAAACAGGGGAGGGATATTATTTTTTTTTGTATTTAGGGAGTCGTAGGAGAGGTGACCGGGAGGTCGTCGCCCGGGCGACCAGGTTGCTCTAGTTACGGCAATCCTCCTTATATTCCCCCTATTCGCCCCACCCCACCCCTCCCACTTCCCGCAACACGCCCACTCCCACGACGAGCACTCCCCTCCCCTGCCAAACACGCCCACGTTTCCATTCCCCCGGCCCCCCCGCCGTCTCCTCTCCGCACCCCAACAACATCATCCGTGCGCTGGAGGCTGCGTGTAATTCCGTCAGTGGGCTCCACCCCCCCTCCCTCCTTCAAGTTCTTTCTCTTCACCTCCGGGGGCGGGAGATAGAGGGAGGGATCTTGTGTTTATTGGACTTTTATTGGGATTCGGACGGCCGCAATAGAAAAGCCGAAAAGTGATTGGTGGTCCTTAGCCAATATACCTTCAGGTTTTATGGGAATTCCCTCATGATACTATAAAGACGACCAACTTGCCAGAAATCGATATTAGTCCGTGGACTGAGGCAAAATTTTTTGAACGAGCATCATTTCAAGGGGCGTATCTTTTCTTGATGAAAGTACCGGCGAACATGGATCAATTGTTCAAGGTGCACTAATTTATAATGTAAGGAATAGAAAAATACGAGATGGGGGTTTAACCTTGAATTATAGAGCGATTCAGAATCAGATTGGGGCAGATCATGTTGCATGTGAATTACATAATTATAAGAGCTTTACTCAATTAATTTATACTGCGATCAAAATCAATATAACCAAAATGACCTTCAGCATTTTTGAATAAACGAAATTCAATTTCTATTGGCTAAATTCCCAGTTAAGTAAGCCCCATTAACTTCTGGCGTAGGTAGGTGTAGGTGAACATTTACGAAACCAGGAAGCGCTACCGTGGCATTTTTAGCTACACTGGATGAAGATAAGTCCACGGCTAAAAATACATACGTACACAAATGATCCGCAAAAAAGTTTCCCCTGCGTCACTTAGACATTCGACCTAAAAATCTCCAACATCCGCTGACCAGAGTCACGGTCCTCGCAAAATTTCCTCTCTAAAGCATCGAAAAACATTTACTTGACAGTGGAAAACTCCGCGAGCTTATAATCACCCAACGCTTGCTCATTTGGAAATGAAAATCGATTAACTTGGGGACCATCAACAGAATGATAAGCTCACGCAAGAGAAATTGCTATATATCGTTCAATCTCGATTAGCGCATATTCGCGAGTTTTTTATATAATGTACAGGAGGCTAATATAGCAAAATTTAACGTTAAACGATGAAAAATAATTGCTCCAATGAATATACGAGTGTTAACGGCTGTGAAAGTTAAACTGGACAGTCAAGATCTAGTCACACTTTGATAAAAAGACACCTAGTGAAAAGAGTTTCCGGTATAGTATTTTTAACTGCACGACTATTACCCCCTTGCAACAAAGCTTTGCCTGCAATGGCGATTTTTTTCGGAAGAATGATGTTTTACACACTGAGCCTGTGTGACTCAAGGGAGAACAAATCGAATTTCGATTATTTTGGGAAAAGGCATCTCCAGGAAACATCTCATCCCGTGCGAATAGACAGTGCGGGGACTCGATGCCATTATCAAACGGAAATAGCCGAAGCGCAGCGTCATCAGAGCGCATTCCGAATCCGGCCACAGTGTGGATTGCTACTCTGTACCGTACGACTCTCTCTCTCTCAATACTATTTGCCTCATGTCGAAAATCAATACCCCCTCCCCACACACACACCTCAGCTGGGTGCAACAGTGGAAATTCCGGGACACGTGTGAAGAATGGTGAGCCAGCAACTTGACACGAATTATTTCACCGAATGTCTCGCATTGCGTGCGTTTCCTGCATCGGGTGCCGGCTGTGTTCAGCATTATTTGGAAGGCAGATCGAAAGCCAATGTCACACTTTATACGTGCGAAAACTTCATATCGTCGCCTGATCCTACGTGAAATGCAAATTTATCTGTGATAACAGCTGTGGCTAGAGTTTTTTTTTTTTTGTATTAAAAGCGAATGGATGGAACAGCAATGAACCTCGATAGGTATAAACTAAAATAAAGAAGGCCCAAAGCTACTGAATCTGAAAATATAGTCATTACGTTTTAATTAACTTATCAACCAGACAAAAAAATTCCCTCTGTTAAACTTCAATGTCCATGTTGTGACCAGTTGCATTATTTGGTAGGATAGATTGAACGTAAAAGAGTCTTTTCCGTCCAAAGGGTAGCACTTCATTCATTACTTTATATAGGGAAGGCCGATTTAGCGATGAATTAATGTTGGAATCAAGAAACAAACCTTACTTACATCCTTTTTCTTATGAAAACAGGGTGAAATTTTCCACTTCAACCTTAAGGCTCACACCAACCATCATAAATTCGAAAATGATAAAATAAAAGCAAATTTAAACCTTTCAGTACATTCGCGAGATTACATTTAATCTTAGGGTACTAAAAAGAGACAATCAGGTGTGATATGGTGGAATATGATAATTAATTAAGAATTGGCAATGTTTCACAAAATAAATTGTGGAAAATTGCCAATTTTTAATTAACTTAGGGTACTAGTTTAGAGACTCTTTATAAACCCATCTTCAATGCACTACCTTTATCTGCATCACAATAAAATATATTCGTAGAGAGTTATAAAATCATATTCGGAATCTGAGGAAAAATTGAATGTTCTATAGCCTCTTTAAGTCAAATGGATCGTGATTTAAATAAACCATCTCGGTGCTTCACAAGCGCGCATACAAAAATTCATCGCTCTTGTCGACAATGAAACTGAAGAAAATGCACACCTACACACTCGCAGCATCCTAATTAATGAAAAAATAAATAGGATCAAACGCAGTTTCTGCCAGAGATCTTTTGGTTTTCGTATTACCACGTACTCTCGGAGTGAGCCAACATTTTTCTTCACAAAAGTTGCCTTTTAGAGACTATTTTCCCACGCCCTGTTTCTCAAATATAGGCCATCACGAAATAAGAGAATAGCGGACCTCATAATTAACGCGTGCTTGGACCTAACGAAGGGGAAGAGTGGTCTTTGACTGTGAGGCGTTCCCAACGCCCAATGCTTCTATCATGCGGGACCGGCATTTCCTCCTCCTGCAGCGCGACAATCACTCACTTGCACATACGTACGTGTTCACCAAAGGACTTAACTCCGTGACTTTGTGAGCAGGGAGGGGGAGGTGGGTTCCTTGATTTCGTTTAACGCCTGGACCGCTCACTCATACCCCCTTGAGGGACAGGAGAATAGAAAAAAATCGACCGATCGACGACGAAGGCGGCGGGAGGGTCAGTTAGTCAACGCTCCCTTTCCCTCCGTCCCATGTCTCGCTTCCTCCAACCTCACGCCACCTCCCTGTGCCTCTCTCCCACCCTCCCAACCACCTTCTCTCCTTCCTTACCCCCACCCGCCCCCTACTATCTCGCTTCCCATAAGAGAGGCAGCAAGTGAAGTGCCTACTTTTCAATGCGCGGTCGATGAATCGTGCCGCGCACCGAAATTGCCTCCTGGCATCATATAATAACCTATATGACACACACACACACAGACAGACATCCCCCGCCTGCCCAGAAACTGTGAAATTGCCAATGCCATACGCACGCGAAATGACGTAATTAATATCACACCAATTTACTCCGTGACAGCCGCAATGCAGTGTTCGGGGTCTTGCGGTAAGTATTTACGCAAAAAAGCACCCATTTCCCCCCGAGTGAGAGAGTGGTTTCGATCAGTGGGAGTGCTCTCCGATTAATGCAGGTCGCATACGCATAAACATTTGATTTTACGCTAATGGCAAAATTAATATTTAAACCCATTAGGGCTTTTAATTTCATGATCTCATAAATAAAAAGGTTCACTAATATCATATTTTTTTGGTGTTGGGCAAAACCCTTGAAAGTAACAAGGTAAGCGATGGAGAAGAGAATTTCGATTCAATTAAAATAACATTGTCTATTGGGATAAATGAATTGTTGTACACGATATCATGTAATCATGATAAATATACTCATAAAGAAAATTCTTACGGGTTAGACACATTGGGAAATATAGATTCATAAAATAGAGAGATGTCACAAAAGTCCTTCGATTAGAATATAAATATTTGAGTGCACGTAATTTATTTCAAACATTAAAATGTTACCTAAATACTACACATAAAGATAGTGCGTTCGTCATAGTAATGACAAAATTAAAATAGATAACAACGATAAATATCCATGCAAAAAAATTCATATTAATTCTTAATTTCGCACTGATTCCTCATTATATGCCAATATCACATCATCATATGCAAAATAAACGCAGAGAGTGAATAAAAACGACGAATATCCTGCAAGTCGGAAATGTGATGGTACCTCACAGGCAAACTGGTGGCAAATTATTTCAAAACCGTGTCTTGTCTCACCTCCCCTAATGATGAAAACGCCTTCTCATTTTTTCCACGTCATCTTGAATCCTCTTTCACCCAATTCCTTCGCTGGCTCTCTCTATTCAGCATAACCTTAAATCTCCCTCCCCGTGTCTTAATCAGGGTGGAATCTTGAGACTCCTCCGCTCATGAAAGAAGAGCGCCTTTACGGGGCGTAAAATTGCTGAGGATTACGTCTAAAACCTTCCAGATACAGGTTGAGCTCACACAGCAAGGTAAGTGATGTGTAGGTAATTATCTCATTGCTGAGCTTGTCATTCTCTCCCCTACTAGAACGAATTGCAGCATCTTAAAAAAAAATTAAAGCTGCTCTCATCCATTCAACCAATCAACTTTCAGCCACGAAAATAGTAGTTTGTAAAGAAAATAAATGTAGACTACCATATAAATGAAACGACAAAAAGTTTCTAACTATCACGTTATGCTAAATCTGGGTCTTGCCCTTCAATAACCTCATTGAAGATCACTTTTATACGAATTTGTAAAATTGGGTTTCTGTTTTGTATTCCACGTTTGATTTTTCGATTCGGTTCAACTAATGCCAAAGTACTCAATTTCTAGGTCAAACTCCTCAATTAAGCTTATATTCAAACCAATTCAATAGAAGTTTTTATGTAGTAAGTCCTTAAGAGCACAGACACACTTCCCATCGAGCTTTCCCCTATTTTCTAGCTATTTATTCACCCAAACCTCATAAACTCGTGCATAGTCATTGTGTGATAAAGTTGAAAATTATGATATTCAATCCATCAAACTGATTGAATATCGATGAACTAAAATCATTTAACGCTCATAAAATGTAGCATCAACGTAAGTTAACAATGAGGTTGGACAACTTATCAGAAAAACTATCTTTAAATATAAACTTAAAGATCATTAGAACAATATGAGATAATTATTCACCCTTTTCCATCGAAAATTATTACTTTTATTTTTTTAATTACGTTAATCAGACTAGATGATGGCTATAGCTTCTTAATACTTCAATGCAAACGGAAATATTACACAGGCCAACAGTGGTTTTGGTGCCGGAGCTTTTAATGCTGATTTAAAGAACAATTGGGAATTGCTGAATCCAATTATGACACTAGTTTTTTCCTATCAGCTATAATTTTCAAGATATAGATATGTTGTTACTTACGTAAAAAAATCTTCTACATGATGATATTGGAATATTATATTAATAATTATCTCATTAACCTACAATATAGAAATATACATAAAACTTATTGACAGTTTATTGAAAATAAAAGGAACACCGCAGAGTGGTTATAAATTAGTATACTTATAGATTTATTTAACTTTGAAAATTATTTTCCGGAATATATCAAATATTAAAACAACTAATCGTAAGATGTGCCATATCTAAAAAAAGTAGAGCTGTTTAATAAAAACGGATTTCATATTTGGATTCAGCTCTACAAATATAGTTAAAATCATCACAAAGATTCCCGGCACCAAAAAAAAATTTTTTTTTGTAGGCCTGTGTTATTATCTCTTGGTGCATAATTCCTGAAGTGCATTAATAGAGGAAAATGAGAGGGTAGCAATAAGTTAATAAGTTACTTTAATTGCATTGAAATTTTAAAATACAAGTAATTTGCCCTAGAACGCGTAATATATGCAGAAAACGCAGACTTGCACATGAAGAATTTATTATGAAGCGTTCGCACGTTCTTCTTATCACTTGTTTGAGTGGAAACCGCGCTATCGAATAATCTAAAACTAACGCCAGCAACGCGATAAAAACAACATACCAATACTGAATTGAAGATTATCTCGTCGCCAAAGAAACGTTACTCAGACTATTGAGGCGGCAGGACTTCAATCGAAGAAATTAATTTCGAAATCGAGAAGTAAAGGCAAATACAGAGCTCTTATACCACGCACGAGATTTGGTACTCATACAGCTACACATTTCATTTAGGTGAGCGATGGAGAATATATAAATTTTCAATAAAACTACACCCTCGGACTGGTCGAAAAACCTCAATTATTGCTGGAATTAATGCAAATGGCCTTCTGCTATAACTACTGTCGTCTCCTCAAAAACAGATTGTTATACCATTCATTGTTGCATACATTCCCGAGTTCCATTCCCGGGCAAGGCACTCTGGGCACCTGCAGCTCCACCCAAGCTGTGTGATTTTTCGGGTACCAGATCTTCCTTGGAAACCATAACCGGCACTGAGAAAGGAACTGGCCCTCCTGCCTTGAAGTGTGAATTTCACACGCCGTCGGCCTTAGTACTGGGTGAACTCTGTCATAACCTACTAGACCAACTTTCGGGTTGATTACTATGTTTATGGTTTTCATTGCATACGCAGACCATATCGACAACAAAGTACTATTGATAAATAATTATTTACGTTCGCTCTTAAAAATATACTCAGACCTACCATGGCAATGTGAAAAATGCATCGATCATGTGTCGCTGGAACCTCATATCGCACAGCCATGAGGTGGCAAGTGGAAAAGGTAGCGGATGAACTCATCTAAATTGCAGTTTATAGTTGCAGTAACACAGCGTTGCCAAATGAGCAACAGTGAGACCCACGAAACTTGGCATTGCATTCCTTTGGTTAAGACAATACCTGCTCCTGATGAAAACGTTCAGACCGTGTGCTAACGGAGTAGGGAAGGGCAAGTGTGTGTTGGTAGCCTATTAAAAAGAATGACGCCACCCCACAATATATTCCTGATCACCCCGCTCCGCATTTACATTTAAGTATTTCAGAGGCCTCATCAAAACGAAGGGACAGCAGTAAAATTCTTTCCATCTTACATCGGTCGCATCACGCGGCTTTCAATTAAGTGGAGGGTAATCATTCATGCCAGCGGAGCGAGGCGTGTGACGTACGGGTTAAAATGGAAGGAAGGAATGAATGGATTGGCAAGCGGGGAGGTGGGAGAGAGAGGCGAGGGTGTTAGGGGAAGAGGATTAGCGAGGAGCGGATCTGGAAGGCAGGGGAAGGGAAGGTAGCTAGGTGACGGAGAGATGGAAGGCAGGGTGGGACTGGCAAAGGTCCCAAGCGCTAGAGCATTCTCTCTTCCCAGAAACTTTCTGTCTCCGAGAAGCCTCGTTTGGTCGCCCGCCACCCCTGCGGGAACCCGCCGAACCAGCAAGAGACACCACACATTTTCCTCCACACCGGATTGAGTCTTCTCCGGATCACCCGCCAGAGGGAACGGAACTAATTGAACTCCTTTCGATAGTGATTTATACCTTGGGATTAAATCAGCGTGTGGATATGTAAAAAATGCGAAACAATCTCGCTGACGAACTCACTCCGCAGGTGTGTTAACGACTGAAGATGTGGAATGGGCATAAACTTGAGAGCCCGATCACTGGACCTAAAGCCGGGAATTATCATCAGATAGATACAATAACAATAACATTTTTCGAAATTGAAATACAGAATTGAGGAAATAATTAACATAAAAACACAAGAAAGCCGTACGGAGTGCAAGGGGATTCTGTAAATTTAGTCCCATCCTCTTTTCAGTACATAAAACTTAAGTTATTTCGTTATTAAACTTATTATATTGCTCCAGGATTACCTTAGTTGGTGGGAAAAATGTATATCCAAGGGAGTGATAGACACGGTCCAAATAAAACTATGACAAAGTGTCCCGGTTTTCACTCTCGTTATTGAAAAAGAAGGTAAATATTTTATGGCCAGAATAGTCTGATAAGGTGTACCACCCGGGAATCAAAAATCAAATCAATCAAGAATCAAGCCGGCCCCGGTGGCGGCGGGGTAACGTCCTCGTCTGCCAATCCAAGGGTGGCGGGTTCCATTCCCGTCAGGGTTGGATTTTTTCCACCTAGGGCTGGGTTGTAGATGTTGTTGTTATTGTTGTGTTGTCATTGTTGTCCGATGTAAAGACCAAAAAGTGCTGTTTTCGGACCAAAATTTATAAATAAATAAATAAAAGAAAGACGTCGCCATTGGCACCTCAGTAATGAATAATCAGCATACTTATTTCTATGGAGTATTAAGCAATGTTGCCTCTTCCGACTTGACTAATTAATAATACAAATATTAGCAACTTTGGAGACTAATTTTCTTCTTAAGGCCAACTTAACCCTGAAGATAGTGCTCGACTTATCAACACGACTGGAGTCCAGACAACTCCTCATCGAAGAAATACGCCGGGAAATGCTTCAGTCATATGTTGACACTTTGAAATCAAGAACGTCTGCCTTTATTCGGTAGTCTGGCAGTTATTTTTGGATAGTTGGGGAAAGGTAAAGCAATATTCCTGATCCATTGCAGTAACCTTGATTATGGATGCTAACCAGGTTTCTATCCATGTCCTACATGACGTCCGACGATTTTATCTTTAAATTACGCGCCTATCTACCGGAATTAGTGTCAAGGGCTTGATATGATCATTGAAAAAATTACTCGGGAATTTTAAATTTATTGCTACCTTTAACACACACACACCATTAAGTCCTGAAAATCTATGGAATCACCATATCGACCATTCTTCGTCGATAAAATGGGTCACTATTCACTCATCCTAACACCACATGTTTTTCGCAACCGTGAATAAGATAATACTATCTTCAAACGTCAAAAGTGTCGCAAAAGTAAAAGAGTCGCACTTTTTAGAGAAACAATGTCCTTCTTCGGGTTTAGGCCAGAGAAATGCAGGACACTATAAAAATTGAACTATACGGGTTAAGACGATAATCCCGAGGAATATCGAGTTGATATATTTGAAAAGATTTGCGGGAGTCACGAGTGATGATACGTACGTGTACTTGCGAGAAAAATTTAAAACTGTCGTTAATATTGGAAATTTTTTACCGTGCCAATAAATGAGAATTCCATTTCAAGACCGCGGACACATTAAGAAATTAATACTTAATTGAAAGAGCAGTTTACATTACCAAAGGCACCGTGGTAGGGAATAACAAGGTCCCGTACGCAGTTAAATACGGAAGTCCATTGGCGGCGGAACGATAAATATTGAGACTGATAAAGCGTAAGGGGATTGCCTGACTGAGAATCGATAAAAAATTGTGAAGTTTAAAACAAATTTAATTATAAATGTGTACAATGTACAACCCAAAACCATGGATGGTTTAGAAGCAACTCATCAGGCCAAGATGGTTAAGCAAAAGTCTTCATAACCAAGGGATCGACGATGTTAACCGAAGATCTTATTGAAAGGCCAATAGGGAATTATAATGGACATTATTATGATTTATCGCGGAGAGCTCCCGTCAGCTTTTTCTTTAAATCTTATGATATAGTAAAATTATCAAACCCAGCTTGACTACAGTAAATTATCAAGATGGTCTATTTAGTTTGGGTATAAAATACACTGATATGATGACTTTAAGATTTTATTCTAATTTAAGAATTTAATTCGATTATAATTGAAGAATATTCCTTAAAGCTCTTTCTTTCTATGCTCATCTGGAATGTAAAAAATGCTACAAGGCCATCTGAACTAGATCTTGATTGGTGACAATCTCCGGTTATTTAAGATCACTTTATTTAGAATCCACCATGATATTAAAAATATGGTGAAGTAGTCGCTTGATTTCTCCTCATGGGTAACGACCGTCGAATACAAAAGAAATAACTACCACAATCACACCGAACGGAGAGCAATTTTCTTTCAATGAGGTGCCCACTGAGATTTTTGTCGTCATGGAAAGTACTGAATTCTTAGGATAGCGAATCTGAAGGAGTGCGCTAAGGATCAGGGATGGGTACCACCCACTTCAGGCATCTTCTCTCTGTAGCCTCAGGGTCGTCACCAGAGGGAGATTGTTCCCCACAGGGTGGCCGAGTGAGGGGGAGCAGAGGGAGGGTAAGCAGGTGGAGGAGGCGGGGGGAAGGATTGGAGGTTGAATATCGGCACTTGCGGATGAAAAGCAGCTCCCTCGAGGGGGCGGGAAAAAAAATAATAAAATTGGCGGCGAGGTCGCACTCCTCGGGAAATCCGCAGTTTTTATCCCGTATCGAGATAATTCACGAAGAATACCCGTTCGATACTTTTTATTTCTTTCGCCGTTTTTTATCGAGTGTTGTCTCTCGGGTTATGGGAAGGGGGGGGATACCAGATTTTTTCCCGCTGATCTCGCGCTTTTAAAACTCGGGGCCCCTAAAACCAATTTCGCGGGGGGCTTAAACTGTCTCCGGGTTTACGAGCACGGAGCCCCATGGTAGCGGTGCGAAAGCAGGATCCTCCCGCTTGCCAACAAATAACAAGTGCTCGGCAAACGAACGGTGACGAGGAATATGAATTTAACAAGTGTGTCACATGTCAAACTATGGGCTAAAACGTCCCCGATTCGGTTATTACCGTTCACAAAAAAAATATAGCAAACTGTAAAACAGAACCCATAACCGCCAATGATCCACGCTTTTCACGCGACATTAGGGAAATCATCAAAACCGATGGGAATCGTTCGAATCGGTGAATATCGCACTTTGACGGGAAAACTAAAGCGTTTCCTCACGTAATCCAATTTATACACACAACAAAAAACACGAAAAAAGATATTTATACTCCCACAAAAGAAATACATCTTCATTCGTTTGCACATCACTGGACTTCTTTCCAAGCACGAAGAGAAGATTCCCACACTGCAAGATGCAGCTTTCATTATATCCAAGATAAATGAGGACTCGACGTGAGAAATTCAGGGAAATACATATGTCTCACGATCAACGGTCTACGAACAAGAAACTTATAAACCTGCTCTAGAGAGAGTGGGTACGGAAATCAGCAGTGAAATTGAGGCAAATTACTACACCAAGATATGTAGAACGATAACACATTTCCGTATATCCTCAAGTAATTCCAAGTAGATTCACGAATAAAAATCTCATGTGCACACCTCGACCATGGATCAGCATTTTATCGCCATGTGGGTACCGCTAAATGGACTGCGAAAGAATTTTTTAATGGCATCTTTTCAAAAGAAGTTGGGATATGCACTGAATTCCTGGGATATCGTGGTCCCTCTTTTTTTTGGTAATTAGGTGACTAAGCTAAGTACGGCGAGGAAAAAAATTAAACCGTGGCAATTTGCTGTAATGCGAGCAGAGAGCGTGGCGATCGAGGCACTCACAGCTTCCTTGTTTCCATGACTGGCTTATAATGCGGTGTGAGGAACCTTTATGAATTTTAATCACTCGAAAAGAAAGCGTGGCGCGAGCTCAGCCAACAAAACCCATGGCGAATCGAGTAAAGAGGCCGAGAAAAAGATATCATTCGCCCTCGTGCTGTGGACATCACGCCGAATCCGCGTGGCTCTCCCTCACGAGTATGCCCCACGGCTATCCCGAGTTGGATTTCAAAAAAAATCCTAAGTATGCACTCCATTGGTCCCCAAAGTCTAAACGAGGTCGATTGCACATCGAGTCTCGGCGAAAAGTTCGTAATGTTGCCATTCTGTGGCAGTCGAGCGCTAGATGTGTGACAATTTCGCACTTCTCTCAAAGACCAGACTGCTTGCCATGAAATGAACATCAACATTACGAAGTTTTCAGTTCTTCCCAATTCTCGGCGCGCCATCGATTGCCTTCAAAGAATTTTGGAAATTATAGTACGAGACAAACAGATTTCAGTAATATACGATACTAGTTGACTCGCCGGGGAATACGGAACAACTCGCACCAATATCGGACGAATGTGAAACCAATTTAATGGAGTGCATACGTGCGTATTTCCTTTCCACAGGAGCGAGAAGTCGGTCGACGAAATTATCTAAAAGTACCCACATTTGGCAGGATGTGCCTCCTAATACCACATTACGAGAATCAGTACGAGCACATGCCAAAAAATAGCGGATGTAAGGGCGTGGGGGAAGGGAAGTCAAAGGTAAAAGCCAACGGAAATTCCTCATAAATCATCACCTCCCCGTTCCTCAACACTAATTACCCAGGGATGTTACACTGTCACAGCATTTAGGGTAGGTTTAAAAAGGCTGGTTTAATGTAATAAATTACAGCACACCTACAATTTATCACGACATCGAAAACCTTGAGGGGACCAGGTCCCACGCTAGCCCCCCCCCATCCCCTCCTGCCAACGCTCACACTCCAGCAAGGCGAGCAAATGAACCCGAAGGAACGGAACAAAGTGAACCCTAATGTGCTGCATTTCGGTCAAATCTCTCGATCAAGAACTTGGTAAAATAACAATAGCGTAATTATGACTAAAAACAAAAATACCGCGCAGTCCCAATTCATCTCACGTTTCATTATTCGTGTTAATTTGGCCTTATTTCACGTTCCGCTGATTCTTGTAAATTGTTCGTAATTTAGGTAACTCACGCACAATGTTTATTAGTTTCGGATTCTGGGTCAAGCTTCGGAAGCTCGAAGAAGGGTGAGGCGAAATACAATGCGTCTGAAACATCCAACCTATCCGTGGAATATCCAAAACTTTAGTAAATATTAATATGTTTCTATGAAATTGGAAAATATTAGTTTAACCCAAAAGAAGTTTAAGAGCACTTACATTTAAAATATGTGAATAATGTCAAACTTAAGTACTCTTAATCGGGCGTTGCAATATACTGGACAAACAAAAAGTAAAAAAAATACATAAGCAAGGCACAATACGTGTATAAATTTTGCCCAGCACAAGTGGTAGGGACGTAAGGAGAAGAATTGCGCTAGGCAAGGAGGCTTTCTCAAGGAGGAGGGAGTTGATGACGGGGACGTTGAGTAGGGATGTTAAGACAAGGCTCGTAAAAACTCTGATATGGAGCGTAGCTATGTACGGCGCGGAAACGTGGTCGCTGAAGCAGGAGGATAGACGTAGATTGGAGGCTTTTGAAATGTGGGTGTGGAGAAGAATGGAGAAGGTGAAATGGACCGAAAGGAAAACAAATGAGGAAGTACTGGAGATGTGGGTGAGGAGAGGGGTTTGTTGAGAGAAATCCTATGGAGGCAGGAAAAATGGATGAAAGGCGTATTGAGCGGTAGTGGAATGTTGAAGAAGGTAATAGAGGGGAGAATGTTGGGAGGGCGAGGAAAGGGCAGGGACAGGATAGAGATGTTGGACGGGATGAAGGGAGGAAAGAAGTACACAGAGATGAGGAGGGACCTGATGTAGATTAGTTTGCTAGGTGGGGAGTCACAAAATGTTTACTTGATAGTTGTGTCCATCCAAAAACCTACCCTAACCGATAGATTACCTAAAAATATGGTTTATAAATAAATTAACCTCATAAATAGGTCGTAATATTATTAATTAGCCTCAGAAATCGGTTCGGTCTCACGCTCAAGCACTCCCTTTCACGGCACCTTTTGTTGTGAACGAATTAGTCGGCAATTTTCTCCCTTCTAACGGTCACTCAATATCCCAACGCTTTCGTTACGTCTTCGAATTGGCGTTTTGATGAAGCCGCCGATTTTTATGGGTATCAAGGATGTGACTTCTTCGGAGTGAATGAAAGGCGGGTTCTCCACCATCCGTATAAGGGGCCGATGAGAGTGACATTGGCCATTTAAACTTTGGGAACGACCACATTAGTGTATCGCGGTATCTTCCGCCTCCACTCCTCCTTCTCCCCGCCCCGTCGCGTCGGTGGCTTGTGGAGGCACAGCGGGGTACATCGCGGCAGCGGCGGGGGTGTTTAACATACCGTGCTCGCGGGAGCGTGCTTCCGTCGCTTCACAGCCGACCTGCCGCCGACCCCAACCCCTGGCCCTGCTGCATACACACACAAGAACCACCTCCGAACACACTCCCCCCCGCACATTTACCCCTCATGCTCGGCCGGGAAGGTTCTTCCTCCCCTTGCCACGGCCAACGCTCGGGGTCTGCACTCGGAAAAAAGTTACTGGCAAGCGTCAACGCGACGCAATTACTTCCGTTAAAAGAGCGACGTTTCCTTCTTTACTTTGCACCGCAGACCACCAGAGTCCTTCACGCATAAATATTGCCAGTCGCCGCGAAATGATTTCCGTCGTGCACTTTGGGATGCTAATCATAGAGTTTACTGACGAGTATCGATTTTTATGGGCGGAATCCGGCCAAATTTGCGCCTGGCTTTCTTTAATTTGGCTTAACCTCGTTGATTTAAGTCGATAGGGGTATAACGGAGACACGAAAATTTGCATGTAATTGTTTATCCACCGATAAAAAAATATCAATCCATTGAAAAGAGTACATGAGGGTAAAGACGGGTAGTTTTATGGTAGAGCTAAAATCTTAAATACGACTGTTTCTGGCGTGACTTGGTGGAATATCTTCATATTGAAATTGAAAAATAACCAAATTGGCTTTTCCACATAGAGATTTTTATTTACAAGCGGGGAAAGCGGAAAGTCTATGGACAAGCCTTTTTGTTGCTGGTATTTTTTACCAACTATATTTTTCTTTGTGGAAAAGCCACATAGAAAAGTAGTTGGTTATTTTTCAATTTCAAGCAAAAATCTTATTTACGAACGACCTTAAATGACTTTAAGAACAGAAGTGAAATCGGCTCCCAACCACAAAATATCATAGCTATGCACCAAATGGTTTGGCGATAAAAACCAATTTTACAAAAGTTACTGCGTCTAGGTTGTGTAGTGGCGCAACTGTAATTTAGGAGCAAGGCATGCATGTATATGTAAATGCATCTCTCACTCATTCACATTTGTAAAATTGCTCTTCTCCTATAAAAAAAGAAAAATATTAACATTCCAAAGTACTATACTCCAGGTAACAGAAAATTCGGGAAAACAATGTCCCCTTCTCATCACTTTAAAAAAAAAGATCCCTTCGAGAACATCCACTGAGTTAGAAAAGGCAAAATTTTAGGCTGGATCATCTGAAGGCGAACAGTTGGGAATTCAACGGGGAGATGATATGAGCATATAGTAGGTACAGTCGCTCGAGAGGATTTAATGGAAAATGATGATGGAAGGAAGAAGGGAAAAGGAAATGGAAGTGCCGAAACCCTTGCAGAAATATCGACCTGCCATCCAGAAAGAGGCTAATGGAGGAGGAGACACTTTCGCGAATCCCATGAAGAGAGAGGCTGTCGTTAAGGGACGCGGAAAATTTCGCATGAGTCGTCAGCGACAGAGAGCAAATTAAAAACATTTCTATGCAAGTCACTATCAGTCTGTTGAGAGATGAGCCAAAGTGATCTGAAAGACGCCATTAGGATAGTTACCGCCGTTCGAACACCAAACAAGTTAACGACTCTTAATAAGTTTCCGCGTTACTAAAATAGTTCCCGCGACAAGACACAAAATGGTCAATCAGACAACTGAAAACATACTGCAAACAAAAACTTAACTAAAAGCAATGAATAGTAAAGAGGCAGAGGTAATTAAGATAACCATTATTTAATCTTCCAGTTCCACCACTAAATGTTAATGCCGAGGGATACAAGGCGTGATAAAAAAAAGACCGGACTGATTTTATTCTGCGCAAGCCATTCAACGGATCTAAACGAGACACAGTGCGCCATCTAGCGACATATCTAACGACTAAAACGAAAGGTGTTGCGTTTGTTTACGCCGAGTCGTTACGCAGCAGCAGCGGTACCTGCTCGTCGCCGCGTGCAACGGCAGCAATGAAGGAGCTAGAGGAACGGAAAAAGTGCTACGGAGACATTTGGAATGATTCAGCAAGCCTTTGTGAATGAAGCTATGGGTCGAAGCCTGTGTTTTGAGTGGTACAGTCGTTTTAAATTGAGCAGAACTTTGACAGATGAAGATACCGAAAACCTAACCTTGTATACCGAAAACCATTTAAGACTCTCATTTTCGAGGTCGAAAATTGCCGTTGGTCGAAGACACAGAAATTTAAAATCGGATACAAAGGGTCGCACTCACAAGTGTACACATTGAACTGACTCGACAAAGATTTGGTAGGACGATTGGAACTCTTAAGAAAACATCGAAAGGCACACTGATCACAGATTGCAGAAATCGAACACGGTCTCTCTTCTACTTTGATTTTCTGTAAAACAATCCAGCAGCTGTCCTTCCTTTCCTTCGTCATGAACACCACACATGCAAGTGCTAAGGAGTGAATTGATACGTACAGCAAGATGGAAAAAAGTCAAAGAAACGAAAGCAGTTTGTTGTGGTGTGAAGAGTTTATAATAAGCTGGCCGATTGCAAAACCATATGGATGAGAATCAAATAGCAGATTCATCGCTGTACGAGGATGGATAAGGGAGTGAGTTAAAAATATCTCCCCTGCAACTATCATTAGCTTGTTACGAATGAGAAACGACCTGGCACTGACAACCTGGAAAGTTGTCTTCCTCTTCGACCTGAAGACGCCGGATGAAACTTCGGCGAAACTGTTGTCGGCTTCAAACAACAACGCGGTGAAAACCCGAATATGTAGAATTCTTCAAGCCACCGCCGCGAAAATCTACGCAGCCATATAGTTTGGAGAAGAATCCAAAAATAAAAGTGACTCCAAAAAAATGCTTTCATGGCTTATGTACGTAACTAAAGCTAAGTAAATTAAGTATGTACGTAACTAAACGTGAAGTATAATGCGTACTTACTTACACTCTGAAACATTTGCTGTCGTGAAATATAACTGCTTTGGACGTATTAAATAAAAATTTCAATACTTGATACAACTTGATATCAATTCACTGACGACTATCATTTAAGTAAACGTTTCAGGAAAGCACGCGGAATTCATTACATCATCACTAATTTAATTAATCGTCGTATTCCCATGTTAAAAGTTTTCTCAATGATCGGGATCCAAATTTCTAAAAAATGTTATTGGGTTAATATATCCTTTTAGGAACGGGTGAAAGTGCAGGGAGAAATACGTTGGACAACTGAACAGAGGGCCCCGGTTCGATTCTCACGCACGTCTCTTGACACCCTCAGCTTCACCAAAGCCGTGTGGTTTTTCAGGTACCACATCTTCCTGGGAAATCAAAGACGGTACAAGGAAAGGACCTGGCCCTCCTATCCTGACGTGTGAATTTCACATGCCATTTGGATTCGTACGGACGTACTAAGTGAACTCACCTATCAAACAGACCTTCCGGTTGGAAAGTGTGGTTTGACATCCAATTGTAGGAAAATAACTACGTTTTGTTACCTGTCCGGGCATCAGAGGAATGTTGAGAGAAAAGAGTAAAAGACACATTGGGAGCTGAATTTTCCAGAAAACTATACTTCTGTCACGCCCACATTTGTCGTAAGAAAATATTCTGATCATACTTGTGTTATGAATATATTGTACATATTGCCCACAAGAAAACCCCCTGTACCAGTATATGAAGTTGGATATCAGCTTATGAGTTTTCACCGTTGCACGTGCATCCATTTAGCAAGGAGGAATTAAAACTAGTGATGCGATAGCTTAACACTAAGTGATGAAGATGAAATAAACTTGAGAGAAGTGTGGAAACATTTATTACACGTCTGGAACGGTGACTAAGCATATTAAGGTAGACACCACTGGTTATTTCTCAATATTCTCAAATATAACAAGTTCCGTTCTCCGCTCAAGCATTTTTTTCCGGCAGTCCTCATCGCTTCGGTTCGCTTGCTCTCACAAATTCGGGAGGCCATGTGATTTTGGTTCGAATTCCATCCGAAAGAGCAATTAATTTTTTCCATCGCGAGTTACACACGTTTGACTCTCACATCTTCGTAAAAATACGTAAAAATCTCACGGCTAAAAAACTCTCACGCTCGAACCGTCACTCGAATTTTGTCTTCCACATAGGTATCTCCGATTTAAATCCACCAAAGCAGCTCGAATTTAAACCCGAACAAATTCGGAAACATTCGGTGACTTTTTCTTTCAATAAAGTGGCTTCTATCTTCTCGACGCATTAAACGAAAAAGAAAGAAAAAGTCAGTTAGTAGTTCCTCCTCCCTTTTCACGTCAGTCTCCCATTCACTCGCACCTGAGGCAGGCTAATTGTTCGCGCAGCACGCGCGTATGTGTGCTTTGGGGGCGAGGGGGGGAGGTGGAAGGGAGAGAGGAAAGAGGGAGTAAGGGCAAGGCTCCTCTCGCGATGTCAGGACTGGGAATGTGTGCGGGGGCGAGAGGAGGGATCGCGAGGGAAGGGGAGCGAGTCGCCAGACGGCTGGCTGGCAGCTAACCACGCGGCCGGCGGAGTGACGGAAAGTGGGGAAGGAGTGGAAAGGGTAGTCCGAGAGAGAGAAAAGAGGTAGGTGGTGGAGAGACAGTGATCACGCTCCGGAGGGGGAGGAGTGGTGGTGGGGGTAGGTGGGCCCTTCTCTTCGGCCGTGGCAACTCGAGCGTCACCGTTTCCGGTTGCGGGCAGGAACAACAAAAGCACGCAGAAACAAAGGAACAACGGGCAGCTCCGTTTCTCCCCTACCCCCGAAGTCCGCGCACACGACCCTACACCCCCGCACACCACCTCTCTCCCCCTCCGCCTCTCTCCATATCCCACCCTCAAGACTGAATGTCAACAGCGACGTCAACGCACCACTCCCAAACCTCCGGCCCGCACCGCCCGACAAAATTCGCCCGCGTTGTTTGGGTGGAAAAAAACAAAAGAATGTGCAGCAGGGGGAAAAAAGCTAAAAAAAAACTCCCCGTGCTTTGTCCACGTTAGTGCATGCGGTGGATTTGGGAGTGGGGTGGTAGTTCGAAATTATTTTCAAACGGGATGTTCTCCATTCCATGCGTGTTCCTGGTACGTTTCCTTCTTTTCACGAGGGAGACAATTAGGGAAGGGAATGCGGGGGGAAGGGGGATTGCCAGCGATGGTGGTGTAGCGCCCGCACGGGGGGGGGACTGCTTTCGGATGCACACGCATTGGACCACCACAGCCCTCTCTCCCTTTTCCCGAAGTAAGGCCCAGAGAAGAATCGTTAATTAGACGTACAGAAACCAAGGATTAAGGGGAATGAATACACGGCCGTATCACGCACGTGCTGAGCAGTCATAATGGTAGGTGGTCGATGATGTCAAGGCGCACATTTTTAGGACAAGGGTGCCTTGGACACAAGTTACTATTGTGAGAGCTAACATTCTATAAAGAGCAATGTTAAATCAAGAAGCGTACAATTACTATCAGTTATTGATTTGGTTAATTCCGACTAAAATTAAAAATAATTAATTTACGTCAGTAGGAAGTGGGAGACTTCAGTGAGTTCATGTGGGGCCAAATTTCTTATAAATTTACGAAGCTACTTATTTAAGGATAAAACAAAATTTTAAATATCATCATCCGCAATTGTAGTAAACAATATCTGGAGTATTTCCATTATCTCAGTTTTTGCCAATTGACCTAACCATCAATCTTGGATGACGTTGGGGATGAAAGTTACACATTTCATACCCTTATATGGCAAAAATTGATTTCATGATGATCAAGTTAATGTTAGGGGAATGTGAATCTTATTTGGAGAAGAAGATGACAACAAAAATAAATACTGGAAAAAATTAACAGAAAATATACAGAGAAACAAGATAATTCAGGAATTAATCGAGAGAACCACAACAACAAATAACGCTTCAATTGGGATTGAATAAATCTTGTGTTTGCACTTCATTCTAAGATTCAACCAGGAGTGTTTGTTATACTCGTGGAAATAACAGAATGTATTTTGAGACATCCCTTTTGCTCTTTGATTCAACTTTCCATCTTCTTCAAATTAATACTTCACGAATACCAAGTGCATCAGAAATAAATTCGTTGTCACTGGAGATTGTTATCCTGGTACACCATAAAATAGATAAAATTATCGATACCTGAAGCGCTACAGGTTGAGAAGAGAAACCTTGGGGACATGGATGTGAACAACTGTGGAATGTAAAAGGTCGACGCCTCGGAAAAAAAATCGTTTTTCTATGCATTTTCTTCGACATGGATCGACGGACAATCCCTACAATAGCGTGGATGCATACATGGAAATATGGCAGAAAGCGAAAATGATTACCGCGGATAGAGTAGTCGAAATGGAATCCTTCCAATCGTGAACATTGACATTACATTTAAATAAAAAAGTTGTCGTCGCTCAGGAGAACTTATCAAGATAGTATTGGTACTTCATTTCACTCGGTTTAATTAGAAAAGCTATACGATTATGTAATACTAGAAGGCAGCATAATCCATACATATTCAATATCCTGTCTTCTGCAAATACCATTCCTATTTTCTAAATTTATTCACTCAATCCCTTTTCCTTTCATTTTTCCAAAATTACAACGGCAGCTCGCAAAATAAAACATTTGAAGCACAAAAGTAAACCATGGATGCAATTGACCAATGACACTAAATTATCGCTAGGCAACAGAGAGATAGTGAAAATTGAGATAACGTGAAGTGTATGTATGGACGAGATAGCGTTTCCATTGGAGAAAAATATTAACTAAATGGAAGAAGTTATACAGAGAGCATCGCTACAGCTTTTTCTGCAGTTTATGGTACGTAAAATTAAACGAGAGCGGAGAGAGGGTTATTATTATTAGAGCGAAGCAATTTCCCAGAGTCTGCTCAGACTCAAAAGTCAGCTTCTTGAAACATACTCATTACATGCTCGTTATGGAATCGACCGAGAAAAATACTCTGAAAAGCCCTCTACAACCATCATTTTTTAAACTTCATATCCACTACAACTAGAGAGGAACCTAGTGAGAATTATAAATTTTATTTTACGTAAATCTGTTGGTAACGCAGTAAGTAAGGATTCAAAATGTAATTTGCGCGTCAAGTAACGCCAAAAATCCAAAAAAAGGAAGACATTTCGCTTGCGACTAACTCAAAGATGATACATGCATGTCAACTAACCCATATTGCTCAAATACTAACCATTGAATTGGAGGATAAAATGGAACTAGGTTAATGAAGACTGGGAAGATCGAACTGATCATCACATTCTGATTTGCACTGAAATTAAATGCACCAGGCTTTTGATTGAGTTTATCAGACAACGCAAAAGGTAAGCAGCTTACATAACCCGAAAACATGCTGGACACGAGCCGATTTTGTTAAAAATAAAGCAAAATTCGTAAGAAGTGAAGGTGACCAATGACTACGTAGAATATGTCCTCCTTTGGTCATCATAATGTTTTGCTCATTTTAATGTATCATTAATGCCAACGGAAGGTTTACACTTCAAAGTCATTCTATCACCTGATACTTACACAATCAAAGTTAACCTTCATTCCCTATTATGGAAGCATTCCTCTTTTCAATGTCACGCCGCATATAAACTAGAATTCTGAAACTGGAACTGATTCATGTATACATAGGATTTCGAAAGTGTTTACAGGGACGACGAACACTGCATAGACACATTGAAGAAACAAATTCCCGAGGAAAGCGTTTTTCTAAAGGCAACGGAATAATACGTCATCCAGGCGTACGCGACCGCGGCACAAGCTATACGTTACAAAAGCTGGTGAGCAATGAAAAAAATTCTCTACCTGTTGCTTATTACGGAGATGAAACCATAAAGTTATTAAGTACGCTTTGAATTCTTAAGTGTAAAAAGCACTTAATTTTAAGGGAAATAACGCAAAGAACATTATTTTACGCTGCTAAAAATAAAAATAATAACATATGTGGTGATAATAACAATATGGCAAACGATGTCGACATTCCAAAGTAGATATGACATTATAAGGTAAGAGATAAAATATTTTTCGTGATTTAAACAAATGTAATTGCTTATATATATATATATATGTTTGTGTGTGTATATATATATATATATATATATATATATATATATATATATATATATATATATATATATATATATATATATATATATATATATATATATATATATATATATATAAATAACTTTTGGACGGCACAGCACAACAACTCCGAGGCCTTTTTTTGGTCTGACCTGAAGAAGGCCTCGGAGTAGGCTGAAAGCTCAAATCATCTACAGTGTGAGTGTCCTTTTACGTGTTATCTGTTTTCTTCTGTGTTATATTGTGCCGTCCAAAAGTTGTATTGCTCTCGTGAGTACTTCCGCATCATCGATATATATATATATATACATTAATTACCATAAATATAGATATAAGGAAGATATAAGGGACAAATACAAGGTGGAATCGTACGGATCACAAGCGTAAAAAGTTTCTTGGCCGGGACTTGAACCACGAATCTTCGACTCTCTGGGCAGAAGGGTTTTCAGATAATGTCGAAAAAGATAACGAAACGAAACATGAGAAACATTTGTATTACACATTTTAGTCATTGCAATGCAGAAATTTTACAAATCAATTTTGGGAATAAATGATCAATTTCCTGGACTTGAGTATTCACAAAGTGTATTGTCCTCAGAGCCGCATGGTCTTATCTACTCGAACGTAACATCAATGGCCCCGGATCGGCTAATATGGCGGGCTGAGTACTGGCCATTTAAACGTGAGAGATAGAATTTATTGTAGCGCTTGGATGCTGCACCATGCTGTGACTTAAATGAATATACTTATAAGCAAAAAGGGATTTATTATTTCCTCAACCTAAAACTTCGTAAGCTATCTTTAGTTGACTACGCCCGACCCCATTGCGAGAACGCAGGAGACTCGTGAGAATTTTCCTTCACGAGCTTGTCACGACGTTTTCCCTAAGTTACCGCTAACGGTGACACACTGTCAGCACAATCATCCGCTCGCTTTTTTTCCCTGCGAATGCAATGAATGGAAAGCAAAACGTAGCTCAGCGAACTCGAGCCTCAAGAGACTCTTGCTAGCCACCTGTAACCACGGGTCTCCTTTCCTTATTCACCCGGTAACCTGCAGTAATTCGAGCGCTTACTCAGACCTCTTCCGCTGCTCGGATGCAAAATGGAAGATTAATTAAAATGAGGGCTATGGGACGCAACGAGTTAACTTACGCGACCTATTTCCGCTAATGGGACGAGTGATCTTCTTGCAGTTCTGAGTGCATTTTTTGGTCCTCCGGAATAGTTTACCACCTTCTCTTAGAATACAACATAATGAATGAGGATTACTCCCAAAGAAAAGTACCGCACACGTAACTGAAAATACATCTTTACTCACGGCATACGGTAATGATAAAACAGATACTACCTTGATCAAAAAGTTCCCGGAATTTATTCAGAAAATTAAAAATACAAGTTTATTCATCTAAATCTATATTGTCCCCTTCAAAGTAATCCCCATCGACTGCAACACACTTATGCCAGCGCTTGATCCAATCCTCGAAACATTTTTTATATTCGGTTTTCGGCATGTCCATCAGTGCTTCCTGCGATTTTTCCATTACTTCCTCTCGGCTGCTAAAACGCGTTCCCCCTAATGCTTTTTTAACTCGATTGAACAGAAAGAAGTCACAGGGAGCCAAATCAGGTGAATTCGGTGGCTGTTGGATGGTATTTGTTGCATTTTTCGTCAAAAAATTACGAATAATGATAGCACTGTGCGACGGTCTCGACGCACTGTGCGACGATTTCTGGTCTCTTTCGGCGAATTGCTTTACGCAAACGTCTCATAACGCCCAAATAATACTCTTTGTTTACTGTCTGGCCTTCTGGCAAAAATTCATGATGCACTGCACCGTTGTAATCCATGAAAACCGTCAGCATTGCCTTCTTTTTTGACTGAAAACGACGTGGTTTTTTTGGTCTCGGCTCATTTGGTGAACGCCATTCACTTGCCTGATGTCTGGATTGCGTGTCGTACTCATAAACCCACGTCTCGTCTCCAGTAATGATCCTTTTGATGAATGTGGGATCGGATTCAGCCTCGCAAATCATGTCTTTTGCGACGTCAACACGGTCTCTTTTTTGCATGAAATTGAGGTCTTTTGGCACCAACTTTGCTGCTACACGACGGAAACCCAAATCATTAACCACAATGTCTTGGGCGGATCCATAGGCAATGTTCAAGTCCTCCGCTATTTCTCTGATGGTTAATTTGCGGTTATTGACCAACATTTCTTTTACTTTATCAATTTTTTCACCGACTTTCGATGTCGATGGTCTGCCACTGCGTTCATCATCTTCGATTGACTCACGACCACTTCTGAACCGCTCGTGCCACTGGTAAACGACCGTTTTTTTTAGAGAATCGTTGCCGAAACACTTTTCCAACATTTCCAACGTCCGTGCGCCACTAAATCCGTTTTTTACGCAAAATTTAATACAAGTTCGTTGTTGCAAATTTAAATCCATTTCTGCAATTGTAAAAAATCGCCAACACACACAGTGATAGATGTACTCTTGGCTACGTAACTTTTGCAAATGTCAAGTTATGACACTAAGATTTAAAGGGAATATCAACAATAGATGTACCAATTTAACAAAAAAACAGAACTCAAATCGGAACGATGGGAGCGCCACACGGTGGTTATTCCGGGAACTTTTTGTTCAAGGTAGTATGATACCATTTAAACACAATTTTCCAAAGCAGTATCATTCTACGATTTCTAAATTTTATCAGTCCTAACTAGAGACTCTATGGCCGTAAAATGGAATGCATTAGCTCAAACTTCAAAAGAAAAATTAGCACTGATAATAAAGATCTTATTCTTACAAAACTTGATGGCATGAGCAATAGGCAAATCCTGAATGTCCTGTTTTTCGGTATCTGACTTTCTTACGTGAAATGAAACCACAATTCATTGACCGAGACCGGGATAGAAACTTTTCAAATGAAAATCAGTTTCATCAGATAAAAACTCACGTTTCATTGAGTGAATCTCTTGATCAGAAAAAGTTATCGACCAAATTAAAAAAAAACAATTTTCGGTTACTGACAATGATGAGATCAAATCTCTCCTATTTTAACTCTATTAATAATAACTTCAAATTAATGGAAAATCTAATCTTACCTCAAAATCACTAGCATAATAAATAATAAAATCAAGACAAAATGTTTCCAATGAAATAATTTAAGTTCACCTGCTCACGAAAAGGCAAAAAAAAAGCATTCTAAACTCCTCCATGCGAAATATTCCTCTAAAAAACTTAAGTTAGCCTTTATCATATTATAATTTTCTTTTTTTCATTTTCAAAATGTTTATTCTTCTTCTCTAAGAAATTTTTTTAGAGCCCAAAGAAATTGAAGGTATACTAATAGGACACGTTCCAATGCCACTTTTTTAATATTATTTTTCTGTAATCTTCAAGTGCGGAAACCTGAGTAGTGAAATTCTTTATTACGTTTTTCGAACCCTTCCGCAACTACCGATATGAACAATTTTGGATTCATAGGCTTTGTCGCTGCAAAGAAATGAACCCCCGCGCGAACTGATGTAGTACACGTAGAACAACGCGCAGGGCATGTAAAACGTTATGATAAACTGAGTAGCGAATCTAGATTGCTGTGGTAACTAAGTTGGAAATCACTCACGGAGAGAAGTTAAATTACAGATTCAATCGCTGGCACAAATTGGAAGCAGGGCTCTTTAGCCATGATGTTGGAGATGTATTATTTTTACAAAAGCCACATCATACTTTTTTTACTTGACTTTAGTCACATCATACTAGGGTACCACTGATCATGACAGTAAAAATAGAGAGACCGAATGAAGAAAATACATCAAGGACGATAAGAAATCAGTATAAAAGTATCCACACATTGTGGGAGGGAATTGCTTTTATTTTTTTCATTTTAAGTAGCCTAGTATGCTGTCATTATCCCACTTAACCTAAGTTAATTGTTCTAATTATTACTAATAGCTTTTCTCTGGTGATTATAAAATTACGCGTATATCTCATTATTTTACTGTAGTACATGCACCTGCAGTCGTCACAATTTACATAATTTGAATTATTTTACATCAATACTTTCTATTTTTAATTTTACGAGGGTCATCCGGAAAGTAGTACCCGTTCGTGCCGCATGAAGTGCTGACGACGCGAGTAGCCGCTGGACGAGGTCAGATAGCTTCAGTGGCTTGTCTGCCTTCTCTGAGCCAAGTTGCGTGACGCTAGCATTGCCTGTGTTGTTTCTGTGATTGTTTACAATGTTTAAAAAAATTGAGAACGCCGCCAGTTGTGAAGTGAGGGCAGTGATTAAATTCCTCAATGCAAGAAACGTTCGCCCATGTGATATTCATCGCCAATTAAAGGAGGTGTATGGAGACAATGTAATGGACGAGTCGTCTGTTCGGCGGTGGTTTCGCAACTTCAACATGGGGAGGGGGAACACACACGACGATGAGCGTTCGGGGAGACCGTCTGTCATTACAGACCAACTGGTGAGCTCAGTTGACGAATTCGTGAGGAACGATCGGCGCGTCACAATTGATGACATCTGTGAGCATTTTCCCAATGTTTCTCGAACAATTGTTCATGAAATTGTTAAACACCATCTGCATTATGCAAAAATTTGTGCAAGATGGGTCCTTCGCATGCTTACAGATGAGCACAAAACCAAGCGTTAACTTTTTTAAGCGTTTAAACTTTTGCAGCAATTCAAATGGGAAACTTTCGACCATCCACCGTATAGCCCGGACTTGGCCCCTTCAGATTTTCAACTCTTTACAAAGCTTAAAGACTTTTTGGCAGGAAAAAGATTTGACAGCGATGAAGAACTTAAAGAAGGAGTGACCCTGTATCTCAATGAGCTGGCGGCGAAGGACTATGCAGCAGGAATACAGAAACTTGTCACACGTTATGACAAATGCCTTAATTTGCTTGGAGATTATGTTGAGAAGTAGTTTAAAGTATCCTCTTTCAAATAAAATTTTTTATGTTTGTTAATATTTACTTTTGTGTCTTTATTTCACGAACGGATACTACTTTCCGGATGACCCTCGTACATGACTGTTGTTCAGTCACCCCCTACCACACACCCCAGTCATGGCTTGCAGCGTACCGCGTATAGGTAAAAGTATAATTGCATAGCCTTTTCAAATAAAGCAATGGAAGTGTTTTAATTATGGTGACCACAGAGTATTTCCGAAAAGTCCCACGAGCGATATGTCCACAGACTGCTTTCCTTTAAGCCCCCCCCCCCTGCCTGTATTCTTTACAAATTGATGCACATGATGCAGGGGGATTTCCAGGACAACGGAGCATTCGTAAAGAGTTTGCAACGCGGCTCGAAGTTTCCACACAGCCAAGCTTTTCAATGCGCATGCCCAACAGGTTAATCATAAGCGATAGAACCATTTCGGTCAGTGATTCACGAGCACGATAGAAAAGAGCAGGTACACTGGGTTCAGAATTTCCCATGCGCCATCAATGAATCAACCAGTTGGAGGAGAAAAGAGTATATTCAGAAGATAGTAGGAGAGGATTAAAGCACTATGCATTATACATGCGAACCACTTTAACAATAATGTGAAAAAGCCATCGCTCGGAGATCCGTTTGATCGTAAGGGCAAACCTCACTACATAAAGTTGTCTGAAATGCACACCTTCAGTTAGGGTTTACCTGCGAGTTCTCGTACGATACTTTCCCTCCGCCGCCGCGCACGTCGTTTCCCTGAAACTATGAGGTGATTTTTAAGCAATGTTCCAATCGAAAGGTTTAGAATAAAATGCCTTCCGATTTTCAAGAAAGTCGACACTTGTTGGGTATAGATGGGACATTCCACAGACGATCACCCGAAGTTGAACACGGGATCCTCTCCCACAGCTTGCCTCGATCGAACCAAAATAATGCGGGGATTCCCTCAGACCTCCCGGATGATCCTGTCCCCGAAGTTACGAACGTCGAAGAGAAATAAATTTCCTTTACGGCGCTTCCGAGGGCAAAGAGAGAGAGAGAGGACCTGCGTTGGAGAGAAGTTATTACTCCGGCAGGTGGTGGGGGGAGTCTTCTCTCTTCGACTGGACTCCCGTTTCACCCCTTCCACTCTCCCCTCCGGTGCGGGGGTGGGGGTGGAGTCAAAGGTCTGGCAACTGTCTGTCGGAGGCGCGTCAAAGGAACAGCTGACGAGATGGCTGTCGGGCGCATAGGGTTAAGGGGATGGGAGAGGCAGAGGAAAATGGAAAAGGGAGAGACAGCTCTCTTCCCTGCGGTGGGATCGAAGGCAGCGCACACACACCCGCCCCCCCCTCCTCCTCTCCAACCAACTACCCTCACACCACGCCCCCCATTTAATTTCACTGCAAGCGCATGCTTGGGTAAATTGCACCGCTCTTACTCGTCCTACTCTCCTCCATTCTGCCCAGGCAACCGGCAAAGGGAAGGGATTAGGTGTTGGAAGGGGGAGACGGAAGGAAGTAAAAGAGTCATTGTTTCGAGCAGCTGCCTAAACATGCACTAAAAAAACACTTAAAAAAGCACACACACACGGACGCGCACGTTAAATGTGTGCGTGCGTGTTTTTCTTTTTAGAAAGTTTTGTTTTCTTGAAATCTTCCCTTCCAAACGATTGCTTGCGGCCTTGAGAAAAACCGGAGTGGGGAGGAGAGGGTTGAGTCAACGGGAGTGTTCCATAACCTCCACCCCCTCCCGTCAAAGTAGTCATTTCCTGATACGGCCACTACTTTCCCCGCTTGTCCCGTCGCCAGGCTTACCCCGTCGGGATTATTTCTCTCATTTTGGGCATTTTTTCCCCCACGTCATTCCCACTCCGTCTCCGGAGTCCCGTTTCCCTCCCTTCCTCTCCCGTTCCTTCCCCTATCGAAGGACGGCGAAACGAGAACCTGGGCCGCGAGAGAGAGAAAGACAAAAGCCCCCGCGAGAAGCCAATTTGCTCAATTCCTCCGCCCGCCGACACCACCCACGCAACCCCCTACCCCGCCTGTCCGCAAGCATACACTCCCCAATACCCCGCTCCCCCCTCCCCGAAGTCGACAGAAGCACCAACTTCCGTAGACATACCTGTCTACACATGCTATTCTATTTTTTTTACTATCTTTGGGGTTTGTTGGTCTTCTGTACATAGCCCGTAATCGATCCCTCAAGGAGAGATTTATCCAGAAAGTTGTACATAACATAATAAGTATATTATATATAACATATGAGATTTTAAGGAACAAATTTTTGATCCCTCAAAGAAGAATTTCGATTTATATTCAATTTTACTTTTTAAGAACACACAGATAATATGAATATTTCAACACTAGGGACTTTTCGGGGGGAAAATGTCAATTTTTTCACAAATGAAATCGTAGAATGCTCTTGTCCCGGCGGTCACTTGGTGAAAATAATTTGGTTCCCCTTATAATATAAGGAAAAACTCCATTTTAATGAAAGAACAAAGAAAGAAAGGATAGTTAAAAAATAAAAGATGATGATAATATTCATCAAGGAACCTTAAACTCATATTTGACAAACTGCGTTGAAACTATGGCTCATGTATCAACTTGAGTGTGAAAACTTTTCTCATTAGTCTATTATCATACTGGGATTCAGGTTATGCTCGTAAGAGGTAAATTTAAAAAGGAACATATGTTACCAAAGATCTCCAGGGTGTGTACTACATCCCCACACGTCGTCTAAATCCAGAAAACGGCTCCAGAGTCTGTGGAGTGATTTTCCCAAAGAAATTGGCTCGTCGGCACACTACGACCCGGGTCACTTGCCGCAAAATATTTTGAAGTGCGGACTCCTTGGGAGAAGATAATGTGTGAGGGGGGGGTTGAGGAAGGGAGAGGGAAAGGAACGAAAGACGACTGTGGAAGGAAGATGTTTCGGTGGCGCCTTTGATCCTGGCCGGAGCGGGAAAAAAAATCCTTCCTCCCTTTCTTTCCCCTCGCCGCCTACCGGAATGTAAACAAGTTAAATGACAGTTACGAGAGGGCGTCTCTCTTCCGCGCGACGGGACTCGATTGGGACGCGATTCCTCCGCAACCAGTATCTCCCCTCCCGCTCCCTCTCCTCCCTCTCAACCGCCCGTGCACGTGACGGCGCGGCCGTTTATTTTAGCTTCGGGTTACTACTGCTCCCTCCCACTGCGATGTGGGCGACGGAGGGATACCCACCCACACCTCGCCCATCCGACGTGCTTCTTCTAAGAATGAGGATCGGAATATTCACGAACGTACAACGACGTACTTGAGGGAATAAATTGAAATGGAAAACTAAGATTAAACATAGAATGGACACGAGAGGAGAAAATTAAATTAACTGGGAAAGAGCCAAGCTCTCCTGAATCCTCTTTACTTCGGACCATTCATTCATTGGGCGCAAATAATGAAAGAATAATCCGCTCCACCTTTAAAAAAAAAGAACTTGACTAGCTTCATCGCAGAGGCGACAAATATGTATATAGCACAACGAAAAAAGTAAATCAGATGTTTTTTCACACTGGTTGTTAAGGCCTAACGTAACACATGGGACTAGTACTTGGGTTATCTGTGGACAGTTTTAAGTTAAATTACTGAATTGAATTCCGATGAAGACACGCGACAATTGTGAAAAACTCTTGCCATAACAAAGTAAGTGTAACGAAGTCGGCACAGATGGGAATTCTTCCAGTAAGAAAAAGAGAAACGCACACTAAAACTATAAATAGCAGGGAACAGGGCATTCAAATTCACTCCTGGCACAGAGAGAAATATTTCGAACCAGCATTAAAATGGAAGATTTAGACCACTCGGATATATAACAAGAAATATTAACCCACTAGGAGCCTCCGTCATTCATATTGCCAACCCTTTGTACCAATGTATCGTACAATGACATAATTGAAATCTGTCTCCAGTCCTCATGGATGGTGCAGATGTAAAAGTACGTACGCTGCCATTTTGCATATAGGTTGTAGAATGTAGTCTCCTCAGCTACGGATCATGTCTGGCAAATGAAAGATTTCAAAAAATACTTAATTACCGCACTTAGACTATTTCGAAGCATGAACACACTCAATACGAGTGCCTCTGACATGATGCGGAAGTACTCACAAGAGCAATATAACTTTTGGACGGCACAATAGAACACAGAATAAAACAGATAACACGTAAAAGTATATATATATATATATATAAAGAAACTCACTAAATAGTCACAGCAAACACAGAAACCAAAATACACAAAAGAGGGACTCACTAGTTCTCGAATTTTCGGTGGTGCAACCACCTTTCTCAAGAGGAATTAGGAACAGGAACATTATTATATATATACATATATACACACACACACACAAGGGTGGTCTGAAAAGTTTTCGATCTAACAAAGATACAAGACATTTTTTCTGTAATTTTCTGAGTCGGAAACTTGTCAGACCACCCACGTATGTATATACAAGCTTAAGCAATTGCTATATAACTAAGGAGAAATTGGATTAAAAAAGATGGAAGAAATTTTATTCTCTCAATAGAATTACAAGCAATTACTTAATTAGCAAGGAGATACCCAAATTGTGGAAGACAATTTGACGGCCATTAAAACGCCTCATCAATGTTGCCAGCCAACAGATGAGGAGAAGAGCGGCAACGTTCTCGTTAGAATAATGAAAAAGAAAAGCAGGAGGTTCCCTCGGCGTAAGGGCGATTGAAACTTTAGCGAGATTACGGTTAAAAAAAAAGGAATAGAGAAGACTGGTCGGGGTATAAAACTCAATCAGAAATGATTCAATTGTGCCGGGTGCGTTCCAACGCTACTCGCTACATGTAGAGTGCGACAAGCGTACGGTACAGTTCCGTGATCTTCTGAAGTACTTCGTACCGCTGAAGAACTGTTCAACATTAGTGCCTTTTAATTGACATTATTTCATTTCTCGGCTGCTCATGATTACTTTGTGGCTCTATGCCATGCAGAATGTATATTCTTTCCTTCCATCTTAACTATTTTACCAAACATTCTGCCTTACGCCATGACCTTCAGCATCCCATATCCTCTTGATACCACTTTTCCTGCCTTCCTCGAATGTCACCCAACAACCTCCCCTCTTCCATTACCATTCCTAATACTTCTTAGTTTGTTTTCCTCTCCGTTCGTCCCATGTACACCATCCTCAACACAAAAGCTTCCAACTTGTGACCATCTTCTTTCTCCGAGGAAAAAGTTTTGAAATCATGCAACAGAGCGCTTCAAATCAAACTTACCACCTTCATTTTCTTTGCGCCTTTGTTTAAATTCCCTCGTACAATTTCCCTTTTCTACATAATAATTCCTTTCGCTTGCGTAATTTTTTCTTCTATCTTATCCATTATATCCATTTTCCTCGTCCATGGCTACCAATTTAGAAAACACGCCTGCCCGCTATAAAGTATAAATCTTCCTTAAAGATTTTTTAAAACTTAAATTGGGACGGTATGAATAGTAAAAAAATTCAATATTTCTGGTGGTCAACTTAAGTAACAACAGCCAATTTGTGAAAGAAAAAAAATATAAATAAAATGCTACTGAAATCCCTAGTCCTTCACTGAATGAGAGATATTCGATTTATAGATCAAAGAAATCCATAAACCCATAAACGAATTGCATTATATCAGATTGCTTTTACAACCCTATTCCTCAGACTAACTAATCCTATTGGAAACGAGCGGCTTGGACTCTTATAGCAGAAACTATAATTATTGATAAATGAGGCATTTTTTGTAAGACGGTTATTTTTTAAGGTAAAAAAAGAAGTTCTGCCTAAATTTCGATTACCTTCTCTTAGTGGAAATAGATTAATAACCATAGAGATGTGAGAACGGAACGGAAAGAACGCCTCTCCATTAATAACCGCCGCTGATGAATATTTTTATAAATCAGTATTAGGTATGCAATGATGGAATACTCGGAAAAGGAAAATCCGACATATTTCGCTATCACGGACAAAACACCCAGTCATTATTTAAGTCAACATTAAAGATGAGCTAGACATAAGCGACTCGAACGTTCTCATTTATTACAATAAAGCAAAATCATTGAAACTCTCCAAGAACTGGAGCAGCTTTGTATTACAAATTTAATTCATCGAAACATTTTAAACCAGTATCGAAATCAATGTGACGATCTTTTTTCCCGACACCAATGGAAAACTTAAACTAAATACTACTCCAATTTTCGATATTAAGCCCGCTCAATTTTTCTTACGACAATCAAGAATTCGAATGGCGACAATGACTTTTTCCTTTGGAGTGATTCATTGGAAATAATTTAAAATGCAAAACACGAACAGAAACTTTGAAATCACAAACGCTAATACATATATATGTATCCCATTCAAGGAAATATTTTTATGTTCGTGATTCTGCCTGATTCCGCCATCCTCACCTCTCCTGTATTCGTTATTTATATATGTTCCTATCCCTTTTCCTTATATCCATTTCCATGTGAATATTATATATTAATTATAAATATATATATATATACAAGCACATTATTAGCCCGTATAATGAGATGTTTCCACCAACAGGGAAGTGGCGGTCTGCGGTCAATGGGAAGTTGGAGTGGGAATTTTAATGGAATCATATATCCTCGCTAGGTGCCAACGAAGCTGTAAAACTTTTACGATAACTCCTGACTAAGAGCGAGGTCCATGGGTTCAGAATTAGCTTCGAATTGCAGTGCCAACCTACGGAAAAATAATACTCCTTTCAGACTTCAACATTTGTGCTAGCTATTGAAATACGATTTCAATGGTGCGTTTTTACGTGGAGCGATGAATAACGAACGCGCTAGGAGGACCAAGTAGACATCCATACACGGACTATTTATATCATTCGAACCGTTTGATGTAAGAGTGGCATTAAAGCCACCATAAGAATTGTTTCCATAGTTTTACTACAAATATAACCCATGCACATAAAATTGCAAGCGAAAGTAACGCCTCTGCTTGTTCTCTCCTAAGCAACGACACCAAGGATGGATGGTCACAGATGGACACCACGTTGGTGAAATTTTTTTCTCCCCGTGGAAGAGAGAGCCGGAGAGCCTAACAAGCAGGAAATGGAGTGGGGAGGGATGCAGAGAGGGTTGTAGTTGGACTTCTGGGAAGGGATGGGAGGGGACCAGGATGGGTCGAGAGCACTCCGGGGCAGCCAAGGTTGTCTGTGGGCAATGAGCGCCCAGCGTCTCTGGAGGGTCATGAGTCACCATTCGCCACCGAGGGAGGGGAAAAGGACGACGGCAGCCTGGAGTTCTACGGGAAATAAACGCCGTTCCCAAACTGATGCGTCACTCTACTAGGTTCTAATTTTAACTAAAATCCAAAACACTACACTACCCTACTAATGACTCCTTGATACGGGTTACCATACGCCCACTGATAATTTTGGAAGTAAATGGCGTGCGAAAATTCAATACTTAAAAACCGACAACAATAATTAACGCTTTATTATTATTATTTATTTATTTTGATACTTATTTATAGCATAAATATTTTAATATATATTATTTATTTTTTATAACATTAGTGTTATTTTTAATCAATGGTTTTGAGAAATAACTTATGGAATCCTTGTTCCATGAGAGGAAACAAAGCAGGAAATGTTTAGCTCTAACACACTACACCTACAAAAATACTCCGCGATCTACAGAAAGATGTGTGGCAGGTGGTGCAAGTATCAGCAAGGAAAAAGTGCCTTCCCGTTACTACCCTTGCCCTTATGGGAAAGAGAAACGAAACCTTTCCTCTCCCTTGTGCGGGGGAAGAGGGGGGTATTTAAAGAAATAGGAAAGAGGGGAAAAAATCCACTTAAAATCCCTGAAAATATGTTCATGGCGGTGCACAAATATATACATGTCAGCGGAGAACTTTATTTTCAACAAATGTTAATATTACCCACTTGGGTACATCACATAATTTACATCCACTAAGAGAGGAGCATCCACAAGAAATCGTCTGAAGAATCGATGCAGACCTGTAGAATTCTTGACAAAATTACCTACCGGAGCCTCATAATTCAAATCTGCAGTTAGCTACACCTTTTCACTTCAGTTCATATCTTAGTTCAACTGGGTTTCCATAAATAATTCATGCCTTGCGAGTTCGACGCGTAGAAAACCAGATACTTTTACAATGGCTCGGATATACGCCATGAGTTTCAAATGAGAGTCTGTTTCTAGCAATAAAAAAACTCATGGCCGGCCAAGAGCAGGCTTGAGTGTACACTATTACGTCTGAATTAGGTAGCTAGCGGAAAGAGAGGGTAGAACAGCAGTAAACCAATTCCGAATATAAGAGCTCTGAAATTGTTGACCACAAATGACCGCTGTAATGATACCCTCCCTAAATCCCCAAGTGCCATATGTTGCCGGTGGGGGCAAATAAGGCCCGACCTTATGTTCCAAGGATCATTAGAAATGCATTCTTCAAACAGGAAATTTCGAGCCTCGTGTTACTGAATAGACGCACCATTGGCAATCTTAAAGGCTATGCAAGTACATAAGATCTTATGTGAAATATAAGTACGATACCGATTAATAACATTTGTCGCGCGAAGAGTCACAAGTACGGCAACCAATATGGGGGGGGGGAATAAATATCACACCTTCTTAAAATGAGATACGTTTCTGATGCCAATCCATTCACTACTTAAAGGTGAGATAGCTACGATTATTCACTTATTAAACAAGAGCGAGAAGAGCATTGTAGGCAGCGGAGGATATTTTTTACGTAATTTTTCTAGTCTGAAAAATGACGACCAATCCTGTCCCGCTTCCACGGGTATACATCCCTCGAGGTATTAACCAGAGAGAGAGAGAGCATACCAGGTGAGAAATTTTTCAAATTCGGGAGTTCTTTCACGGGTGCAAACTCCTGGCTCGGAAAAGTTCGAAAGGTCACGCCAATGGCGGGATCATGTCGAACGGACTCGGTCACACCAAACGGTCGAGACGTTAAACGAGCACGCTAGCCAAGCACGTTTGATCGACAGAGGGTGTCGTGCCAACCACTCCGGGCCAAAAGCCGCATCCGACCGCGGATTTACTCCGTGGAACTCGGCCAAATCATATCCAACCAGCAATAGCAAAGGAAAACATTACTCCTCAAAAACAAGATATGGACGTACCCATTCACGAACAAGAGATTTTTGAACCCTCTCGATTCTGGACAGCGATGAACTACATCACAAGCCGAGCTGAAACAAACACACCCGGTTACAAGTTAACCGTAAAATTTAAGACTACAATTTCCAAAAAAGAAGGATATGTAGTAGACAACTTGCACCAGTTAGTTGGTGTGGAAAGGGGATATAGCAAATGAAAACTCAATTTCACGGCAGTCCATTTCACAAAACAAAGTTTGTTGTTCTAAATCTACAAGATTTCTTAGCTGATACTGAATTTTTTCTTTATTAGACAAAGGTAGACAAGATAGACTACTTAGAAAGGTACGGGACACGCGAATTTTCTTGGGACAATGAGGTATTATAATGACACCAAATTTTATTAGTCGTTTCAACAACTGGTTTGAAGTCAAGAGATATAGCCAACGTCTCAGACAGATTCTAGCGCGCTCGTTCTTCCCTAGCACCATACGCAAACATATAAGGAAACTTACATGTATAAGTCGGACTCCGGCACCCGAAAAAATTAAATGAACAGAAATATTAACATTTAATAACTTAATAAAACACACCACGTATATTGCTTCCCGTGTAAAAACCGTAAAAATTCATGTGTATATGTACGCGAGTGTTCGTTTACATGCACAAATATATATTTAAATGCATTTAGGGATTAATATTTCCGCATTTGTGGCCTAATACGGGGTCATGCGAGACATTGTGTGGATGTTGAGTACGAATGTGATACAGTTACCAATTTAGTGATATTCATCAGCAGAGATACTGCCTTCTCCGAGAACACTCTATGTGCAAAAAAAAACCTGAAAAAAATACGGAATGTGAATGCAGAAAATGAATTATTTGAAACTTATTTTACGACACCGTGAGAAAATGGTGTCCGCTATCTTGCATCTGAAGTCGTATTCACGGGCCGGAAGATTCTGCGAAGAAATTTGAACCTTCCCACGTTAAATTGGCACGGCCATCTTCATTAAAACGGAAGCCTAAACATACCCCATGTTAAAAAAAAAATCAAGTCAAAGTGAGCACGAGATTTTTTTGCTCATAATTTGGAGCAGGAGAGGTGATTTCGAGCTAACTACTTAAAACTCCCATTCTGGTAAATCAGTCACCAATGACGCCTTCATATATCACTGCCAACCCCGTGCGTGACTAGCTAAATCTTCATTTATTTGAGTGATATTTTCCAAAAGGATAATGCTAAACAGAAATTCCCGCACTGTTTTATAGCATGAATTTGGACCTGGAGCTAAAAATACGTCTTGTTCTTGATACTACTTCCTAACTTGCAAACCATTTCCAAAGCTAACATGAGCATATAGTGAGTAAAAACTGAATTTCGAAACATACAAACGATGATAAGCGAGCGCAACATGAGTATATTTCTCGGGAAATTGAAAAAGGTACAAGAATATCACCCATTGAGTGTGTAATTGCTTGGCTGTCATTCAACTTTCCTCGCGAGAAAACAGCAAACGCTGCCTGCAATGCTGCCTTCCAGGCGCCAAAAATGATGACGTAGGATTACGAAGAAACGGTGTTATCGGGTCTTTAAACATTCCTACGTACAGCACATACTCTCCGGAAAGAAATTTCACGGGAAAGGGCGTGGAAAATGTAACTGCACGATACAGCATTTACAAGAATAAAACATCACGTCATTCTGTGCGGGAGATCTTCGCTGCGAATTACTGCTGATCTGGCTGTGCAGACGAGTGCGTACCTCAATATCTCTAATTGAAATCAATGGAACAAGAATCACCACCACGACAACGCTAACCAATGACTCGTATGCTTTACTGCAGTTCCCAAAGGGGATATAAATCGCACACACAAACCCTCTCTCTCTCTCGTTTACTTTTCTTTCCGGCATTCCCATAAACACTTCGACAACGATTCACAAACCATCGAGTACGGTGATAATGGGAATGGGATGAATGGAAAATAAAACGAAAAGGAAGGAACAGGGAAAAGTTCCGTCCAAATTCACAAACGATGACGGAATAAGGTCGTAGGGAAGAGTTCGCAGAGCAAAGCATCAGTGTTAAGTCTTAATTAAGTCGGTTTTTTCTCTAATTCACAAACAAGAGTCCTTGACTCGGTCGGTGTCAATCATGCTCCCGTGGATGACTATAAAAGCAAATAAAAAAGAACACATACGTAATTTTTTTGCTCACGGTACATCTGAGGTATTGGGCGATGGAAATAAGTCTTATTCAATTATTTATGTCTGGATGGGCTCTTAAAAATAACAAACTTCACATCAATGGACAACGTTAACCAAAGCAGACCCAAGATAAAAGCGTGCTATACTCGTCGTGCTCACAGTGAAGGGGCAAAGGTTATGCATCCCCATTTTTCCTTTGCTACAATTAATCATGGAATTCAATCGCTACCTGAAAAATACCCTCAGCTGCATCCTACAATAGTACGAAAGTTCAATTGATTACAAGTATCAAATCTTTCAATATCCAAAAGTTTCAATATAAAGATTTCAGCGCAGACTTTTACCTTGGTCGTCTGTATTCGTCCGGCAAAATGCAAATTCGATATGCAAATTTTTCGGCCAAATTGAGGCAATAAATATTTAAGGTCCGTACTGTGGCTAGCTGAATGAATTTCTTTACCAAGAGAGATTTTACAAATTTTGATAATCATCATTAAATGGTCATATTATCGTAAAAAAAAACTTTCCACTGACAACATGCATAACATGGCGACGAAATGAGGATTTAAATCGATATTGATAACAATACCGCTAGAAACATGCAATTTTATTTATTTTAAAAAATTACATGAACGTGTGGAACTGTTTGTGACTAAATCTTAAGAGTGTGAAGATGGACGTAAGCAAGAAAATTACGCATTCTCTTTTAGAGTTAACGCCAATTCGCACGGTTTTCCCTCCAACTGAATGTGTGCTAATAAAATTGCGTTTTCCATCATTCCCCGCCACAGAAAACAACATACGCACCAGGCATTTTGCTATCCGAGCTAGAAATCTGTGGTGACACTCGATAAACACAATGGACAAGTCTCTGCGTGACATTGATGGGGTGGGGGACGTGAAAGATGGGGGAGTTCCCAAAATACGCGGACCGTGTTACGTACGATTCAAGTCTTTATTCCGACCAAGGGTGTTGGGAGAGAGCACAAAGAGAGTTGAAAGGGAAATAGCGTGCACACACGATCCGGTGGCCAGCAAACGTGATGGATGACACGATCCTGACGGAAAGATGTCAATACAGAGGACACAAGAGTGAGAGTACTGACTCAAGCCTTACCGCCGCACGAAACTCAAAACCCGTGTTTATCTTCTTGATGCTCCGAACGGAGTTGAGGGGAGAAGAATAAACAGAAAGCACGTTTCGAGGAAAGGAGCGGACCAATCGAAATTGTTCTAGAGAGAATTCTGCGCTTAACATTAATAATGTTCTGTTGGTTACGCTTTTTTTCCGGTCCGTTTGTGTGGTTTCCCACACCTCGGTGTAGCAAAGTTAGGGAACGGTGACGAATAGAAAAACCGGATTATTTATTCAAAGACTGAACTATCTTTTTTATGTTTCCGCCTAGCCCTGTCTAAGAGCACCAGTAATCGTGGATGTTAAGAAATCATAATAATAAGAAGTAATTTCGAAAATAAATTAACCTCTCAGTATTAAATCACATTCGCATTTCGTCAACTTGAAAATATGGATTTTTTAAAAATCCTCTTTCGACGAAAATAGTTCCAAACTTTATTTTTCTAATGATCTCGTGATGCTTCCTGGTGGATTACTGCAATCTTCTCATCGGCTAGAGATGCATCCAACTTGGCTCTAAATAATACAAAATAATAATCCTCAACAGCTCTTTCATTAAAAAAATATACCTACCATTCATTTGAAGTGGTTTTTCTCTGCAACACCGGATCTATTTCGAATTCTCATTTCGCAAAAAAGTTAATAAGCCTCGTTAAGCTTCATGGTACTCTTTTTATCCTCCCAAAACCCCATACAACTTTAATTATTTATGACCTTTTAAACTGAATGCAAATTCAAGGTGCCCTCTGTGCAGTGGTATTGATTGAATATTCTTTATTTCGAATTACGACTGCACGTGTACAAACATTTTCATAATATGAAAGAGTTCCGCCATTTCATTAGCATCCTTGTTTATTTTTTTCCCCCTCACTTATCACCCATCGCGACTGTTTAAAAGACGCATTACAGCCGGCCGGAAGACTAACGGATCAATAGCATCAGCTGGCTATGAACTCCACAGCCGCATTATTATGACCTAATTCCTCAAGGCTTTCCGCCCAGCTTTTGACTGAGCCCTGATAAGGACGCGATCGGAAAAAAGGTAGAGGCGAATTTCCCCGGACGACTGGAATAGATAATCGCGGCGTTCGCTCTTATCACAGGACGTACTAATCCTCCACATGAGAGCCCGGTGGTGTCGTCCATTAGGCAACTTAAGAGGACTTTTGTAAATAGAGTGAGGAATAAAAATACACCTTCTGTTAAATGAGTAGGTAATTAGTAGTAGTACCGAAAAGTGGTCAGGTTTAGATTGTCCTCAAAACTAAGACCCATGAAGTACTCGGAATTATGAAGTACTTCCACCCAAATTTATCTCATTTTTCCGCACAAAAATGATCTTTCCATTTTTGATAATATATACCTCCATGCTGGAAGTTAATCATGCTAGTTAGTTCCCTCTCCCTTTTCTGATGTTTACACATTCTCCTTTCTAACATGTCTTTCAACATCATGATACTTTTTCAAGTAACCGCTCCCTCCACATTTTCTACCTTTTTTTAATTAAATTTTATCAAAACAACCAATTCTCTTTTTCCTAGCCATATGAGAATTCTTCTTCTGCCATCCTCTGGTTCATCTCGTTTTCTCTAACCACATATACTTCAAAAACCTTGATATCCATCTAAATCTATCATCTTTCCTAGCAGTCCAATTTTTTTAACAAACAAACTCTTCTGTACTAGTGGAATCTAATTTAACTATGCGAGTCATTATAAAATACATAAATAACCGTGCTCTTTCAGCTCCTAAAAAATTATTCACGAACCAGAATGCCTAATTTTCTTTCGCATGTATCCATTCAGGTACATTGATTTCCCATTTAATATTCATTCGTGACACAATACAAAAAAATCGCGAACAAAGCACGTTACGTTCAATTGAAATGAATCTAGGTAAGTTGTAGTTATGTCCGTACATTTTATATAGATACACGTAGATTGCGAATTGCTAGTGGCAGTTACGAGCACAATTAGGGTGCGTCGACAGTTAAAGTCATTTTGCAGCACTGTCACATCGTTGAATAACTGAAACACGTTTTAATAAATAAATACATACGTACACATATAGATAAACATATATCTTAAACCTAAAGCAAAAAAAAACAAAATACCACTGCTATATTTCGCTCTATAGACCCGTTTCTTAAAAAAAATGAAAGCTCGGTTTACCGAGGGTTACTCGGCTTGGATTGAAAAGATACCAATTCTTAAGTCGTCACCAAGGCGTTTCTTTTATTTTCGGAATCCGGTCCCTTCACTAAGATAAGCTGCTAAAAATAGCTTTCAACTGTGCTTGAAACTGTAGGTATTTTGAGTATTCCTTCGTAGTCCGTAACCTTTATCAAGACTCGCAATGATGGCATGAATAAACAAAACATTATACGATTACTCGTATTTCCGTCGGAAAAAAATACTTTCTTTTCAAGACTTCTCAGCACATGTGGTTAGCATGCACTCACAGTACGAGTGATTCCCTACGAACCTCAATTGAGTGGAAAACCATCATTGAAGACGTCACCGCGACCGTCGGTGGAGGCGGGGTAACTTTCTCGCTAGACAACCCAGAGGTAGCGGGATCGATTCACGCCAGGATAGGTTTCCCTCAACCTAGGTCATGATGGTTTGCGTCGTTTATTCTCGAGTTCAATGTAGATAAAAAAACTTGTTATTTTTCGGGCTATGCGTCTATCATAAACAAACACCCACAGAATATTGAACGAATGAGCTTTGCTTCCAATGGATTCAAAGCTTACTCTTTCCCATCTTGGCAATTTTTTGAGGAAGAAAGGGATGAAGAGTGCTGCTATGTGGAAATACAAAGGGTATATCTGCATCGTCATCAAGTCGTTAAGATTTAATCCACTAACAAGGAAATATGGAGGGTGGAATTGCCAACAAAAGCTCCATTCCTGACGGTTGCATTGGCAAGTGTGACCATTTGTAAAGAACGTGCGAGACTGATCAAAAGCTGAATTCAGTACTACCTACTACTTAAAACTTAAATTGGGACTAAATTTTAAAAAACATTGTCAACAATTATCCAATATTTATTATTTTTTTATGCTACGTCTGCTCCCATCATACCTCATAATCTCGTGCGACACTGTAATAAAGAAGGAAAAATCTTTTCCATCGGAAAAAATGAAAATTTTTCCAATATTTTTTTCTCATTCCTGGCTCAGATTGCGAATCACTGGATCACAAAAGGAACTTGGTAGAGCCATCGCAAAATAAGTTCTCGCAGATAATTCCGTCCTCCCATATATTTATTTCGATTTTTCCATCTTTACATTTCACCGCGAATTAACCGCTGAAAACCGATATGGCGCAATTATCGGAAGACGTCCACAAGCGAAAGAGCATCGGGGATATATTTTAATGGGACAGGCGGTAACAACAGATAAACACATTAGCAAAAATAGTCGTCGTACCTGTCATAATTTATACGAGAAAATAAGAAATTTTCCCAGTCATGATAATGAATGATTTCGGAAAACGCTCAAAAATATTTTCAGTCCGGCCATCTTGAGGCACCGTGGCATATCTTCCTCTGACGGTATGAACATCAGCAGACGGAAGGACAATTTCAAGTCATAACGCCATTAATGCTTAGGGACGTCATAGTCAAAAGATGGTAGAGCGAAGAGCTCCTGACCAGAGGAACCGGGTTCGCCTCTGGGCATCAACATTCTCAACCAAGCTATGTACTTTTTACCAGGGTACCAGATATTCTGGCAAAGCCTTCGGCGGCACAGGGAAAGGAATTGGGCCAGTTCTACTTTGTGGCGTTAATTTCAAGTGACGTTAATACTTGGGGAGCTCTATCCTCCCTAGCCTATCAAAGCAACCTTTAATTTGACAAGTTTTGTTTTTTTTTGCAATTCGTATTACGTCAATCATCTCATTTCCCTGCAAAAGGAAATTGCTGGAAAAAAATCATCGTCCGTGGCGTGATGGGACACTACCCGACCGAGGACAGTCCAAAGGCAGAAATTTTCCTTTTCAAATACGACGTGAAACCACGGAGAGGGGTGGATGAGTGGATGGAGAGAGAGACCTCTCTCGCTCTCTCTCTCGTGCTGGTCCGCTGCCGGCGAGACAAGACGGCTGGCCGCCTCCAACTCGCCGGTCTGTTCGCCGAATCATCGCTGTGATGCCAAAACCTACACGAAACCTACGCATGCGTCGTGGATCCCCACTCAACCCGAGAGGAGACATTCGAGAGATATCAGGACATAACGCTATCGAAAAAATCATCCACAATGTCCCTCGCCTGATCGATACTTTCACAACCCAATCTCTTTATCATTCTGCAATACACCGTCTCGGGGTAATTTGGCATATACTTTTGCAACGCCCTAAATTACCTTGATCTTTGGGATTCAGAACCGGTCGACACAAACAGACCTCAGTTCTGTTCCTAATTCCTCTTGAGAAAGGTGGTTGCACCACCGAAAATTCGAGAACCAGTGAGTCCCTCTTTTATATGTTTCAGTTTCTGTGTTTGTGTCGACTAGTTAGTCTATTTGCATTATTATATTCCATATATATATAGCTCAGGTGGTAGAGCATCCGTCCGGCAAGTGGGAGATCCGATGTTCAAGTCCCGGTTAAGGAGATATTTTTACGCTCGTAGTCTGCTTGATTCCGCCTTCCCCATCTCTCCTGTGTTCGTCTTTTATGTGCGTTCCTATCCCGTTTCCTTATATCTATTCGGGTCAGAACCCAACTTATTTAAACGTGAAGATTTTGGAAAAAGGAAACCTGAAAAGTTCCCCGTAACGGGAAACCGATCGACCCCCGAAAGTGCAGTTTTTAAGTTTTTCAAACCTTTGGCATGTGCTACTTCGAGAAAATGGGCACAAAACCAAAATATTGTTAAATTACACTTCTCCTCAAAGATAGTCATTAAGATACCACATTCTAAGTATTACGAATTACATGAACGAGGGTTATCAACTAAAAAGTGTAGTAAACACCCTTTTTAATTAGGCAGTTCGACTTCATACAAATGGTCATACTATTTCAAATTCTATCGCTTCCAAAAAAAAAACGAAATTTTCGTAATATCTCACCAAATGCGATAACTTCACAATGTGAATAATTCTCCAAAGCATGGCAACTTCAATGAGAAGTTTTTTGAGTGACATTTCTAGAGAATCCACTTAATGAGGTGCAAATAAAATCGGAGAAAAGGATTGCAAACCGGAATTTCATAGCGATAATATGCACGCGATACAGAACATCCGTCTACCCAGAGTGCACAGCTGTAAATGCTTCTTTCGCACTGCGAAAAGAGAAACCAGATAGTGTCAAAAATAACGAGCAGCGGTAGAACAATATTAAGTTGAATTATTTGACGCATTTACGGATTCCAAAAGGACGTTTAAAATGGAAAACAAAATATTTTTACTTTGTATAAAATCACAAAAATCTCGCGACTCCCAATGCCAACAGATGAAATGGTTCCAGTTCCGTGGCTACACAGGAAAGGAAAATTCCGAAGATTTCACCATGGTGTGAAATTTTCCCTTGGAATCAAGACAATGTCCCTTTAATTGACGATCCGTAAAAATAATTAACAATTAAAAGCTGAAAAGAGAGCGATTAACACCGCAATATCTAAAAATCGATCCGTATGCGTATTCCCGGGTCCACTGAATACCTGGAATCAGGGATATCCATCTTGGAGACACGATATACCTTCCGTAAAAATGGAATAGCTTTATCCCTCCGTTGTCCATAAATTCTTCAGAAGTAGCGATAAAATTTTTTTAACATTCTCAATCACAAATTTTTAAGATTAAAGTTTAAAATAAAGCAATTAAAAGTTATTCATGACACCGGAAAATCAATCACCTGGGAATTTTCAAACTAATAGATCCACAGAGGCAACGACTCTAAAAATTGACTTATTTCCACGCAATTTACAAAAATCTGGAACATATACCTACTAAATCTTTTATATTAACACCGGAAACCGTTCCTATAATATTATAAACATTTTCAACGACCAACGGAGTTTTAACCAAAGGGTGAACGTCGTCAGCTGATGTGAAGGTTGCGAGACTTGCGCCTACTCCACGCATTTACGAGCAGAGGAATTAATGTCCTATGTATCGTTAACGGTTTACAATGAGCTCGAAGACTTATCTAAACAAACATGAGATGGCATCAGTGAACTGACACATCTCGAGAAACAAACCGGAAGTTTTAACAGTGCTTTTTACCGGAAAATATTTAAACATATAACGACTAAAATAAGCATGAATACAAACTTAGTCAAGTTTGAGGTGGGGATCACAACTGATTATTTTCAACCCGTCGCCAACAATGGCACACGCCATCTCGCGGAGAGGATTCAGAATGATTCGCATCGCCGAGTTTCCCCCCCCCCTCACTCATTCACGATTGTCAAGAGCTCTCGACGCGGCCCCAATCCCTAGTTGCGTGCCGCAAAGTGTATTTTCGTGGGCGTATGTGTCCACCTCATCCCAGCGCGCACACACAAAATCAATGCGATCAGCTGGGCGATCATATGAGAGCCCAAATTGGGGGGGGAAGTAAATTCCCAGCGCTCCACTGAAACAGATCCACTAACACTTTTTTCCTCCCCTAAAACTTCCCCGTGAGCACAATTGGCACCGATGATGACAGGACTGCAATAAAAATAAAAGCTCGACTATGCCTCTTCTCCCCCCCCAGCCCACACATTCCACAGCTGTCTCTGTCCGCTGCAGGGGGGAGTACTTTTTTCGTGGGCCAAAAGGACGGGAGGGAAGGTATGGGAGGGATGAGAGGAACACGAGAGCGGCCCCGAAGGAATGACAAAAAAAGAAATTAAAAAAAAGACCGAAGAAGAGTGGGAGGGAAGGAGTGGAAAGAAGTAAGAGTGAGAGAGCAATGGGAGAAGATTATAAGCATCCATGCATCCACCAAAAAACGTGGGTACTTACCGCGGGTTCGTACAGCTTCTGGAGTTCATCATACAGCCACATTTCCACGGCCAGGCGCTTCCTTATGAGTGTCATCTGGTGCGACCCGTACTTAGCCGTGAGAAACTTCTCTCGCCTCTCCTTCACCTCGCCCTTGTCCGTGAAATTCACGTGGAGCCCGGATTTAGCCGGGCTCCTTTCCGCGCGCATATCAGCCATAATTCCGTTGGGCGAAGCTCCGTTGGCAGGGGGATAAGGCGCGGACACACCACACTCCATCGGGAAAGGCTGCTTTTTCTGAGGGAGGAAACAAAAAACGGTCGAGTCAACAGGGAGGCGGTAAACTCTCAAAATTAATAAAAAAAGCAAACATTATTCCTCCTGGGCGGAAGATCCGGCAAATTTTTTCAATTGACGAGCGATAAAATAATAATGGACAAGATGTAAATAGCGGACTAGCGTAAATGCATATAAGCTCGTCGAAAGAAATGAAAAGGATTCCACTAAAACATTACATGAAAAAACTTCACAGTCTTAATCGGCATCTTGCAGTGGCTTTCCAACAAACCGCCAGTGAAAGAATGATTCAAATTTTGAGCAATATCATCCGCGTCGCCAAAAAAAGTGTCCTAAGTCCGATAAGAGAGATAATCAAAGAGATAAGACTAGTGTCATACCAAGAAAATGTTTATCTTGTCCGCTTCAACAGGCCAAGTTCCTTCTGTTTGCGTAAAATCGCAGAAATGTAAACAAATCTCACTTAAAATATGGCACCAAATACAATAAGAGCAAAGTGAAGAAGTTTCCTACGGCGGCGGTCGTTACTGGACAACCTTAACCAACTGAAAACAGATACAGACTAAAATCCTGCTCCTCGAAAGCCGTGGGAGGAAGTACTGGGGAAGACGGGCAGAGGGGGCAGACGACTTTTGACTGTCCTTTGTTATTCACTGGAGCATAATGGGTAATCTTATGAGCGGCTTTTTAAATGCTACAACCTGCATTACATGGACACGTAAATATGTTTTACAACATATATAATCCTGGTAAGACTGCAGTTACTTCATCTTCTACTTTAAATTATATCATTGATCATGTTTTATATTGATGAACTAAGCATTACCAATAAAATTATCCGAAATCTTGTTTTGTGTTATTCTTTGGCCGCATTCTAGGTGTTGGATATTTATGGTAAGTGTTTATTTTGATTTGAAAAATAAATGGCAAAAGTACTTACAATAAAAATGAGGTAAATGTCTTTTACAAATATGTTCTTTATTAATACAATGCATAACACACTCCCAATGCATTTTAGACTATGCTAATTGAATTATAAAGGCAGTAATTGCATATTTTAGAGAGCTCTATGTGTCTAAAAGGTCAATTGAATGTTATATAGTACCACGTGTACAGGAAAAAATAATAATTATTTGGTGGTATCCCATCTTTAGTATACAGAAATAACTTGAGGGCGAAATAGTGATGTAAGGAAATCCACGTGCAAGATAGAATATGTGGTATAACCTCTTTATTCAAAATTATTTATGTGAGATGATTAATTTTACCGATACTTTCATAAATTCTAGTTTAATAAAAATTAAGTTTAATTCAAATATGTTTCCCACAACTTAAGCTTCGAGTCAAAGGGGGGTTCAAACCTATCAACTTTAATAAAATAGCAAATATTATATCTCTTATTCAGTATTTTTTATTTACTCACAATTTTTACCCAAATGTAATTTCTATGGTGGTATATAAAAAAATGAAAGGAATCTTTTAACGATATCCCTCGGCCTGCAACGATGAAGTTACAGGGCGATAAATTCTCTCACCTAACATCAACAGATGTCATTTCAAATTATTTTTTCTGCAAAGCACTAGTTACATACAGCTCAGATGCCTATGATTCTTTGAAATTATTGAAATTATTAAATTAAGATAAATACGTTTTAAACTGCATTTCGGATTTTACGGACAGTAGTCCGTCATTGATTCAAAAAGTTACCAGTCTCACCACCAGGGTCTTTCTATGATGGAGGAGAGACCAAGGGAACTCATTTATTGGATAGCGATTCGCTTACTCCTGCGCCAAGCGGTGAAAATGTAAACTAATTCTAAATGTCTTGTCGGTCGTGTAATTAAAGAGTAGCACTTCTAAATAGGGTACTGTAAATAATTCGCATAGTGTGTTACCAATATTAGTGTACGTTAAAATTGCAATTTTTGCCCTACTTTTGTGAATATTAAGCATATTTTTGAGTTTACATCATGAGAGAATATATTTGATTATATAAATGATCTCGGAGAAAGAATTGTGATCACCAGTTAAACGTATTTGAGTTCTCTCTGTTATTATCCCCGAAAATTGATATTGTTTAAGCATAAAACATGAGGCAAACAGGATTTCATTATCTATGGGTTACCTTGTTGTATTTAGTATGTGTATTAATAAATGGCAATGCCTGCGCTAAAGTCACCGAAGATGCAGCTGAAACCACTAAAAGAATAGCAAAAAGGAACGAAGTAGACTTACAGTTTTGTGTTGACAATTTTGATATCCAAGAAGATACTATCATCAGAACTCAGGATTCAAGAGGAATGGGGGCTAAATATATAAATGAAACAGACTTAAGCTCCAGGGATGAATGCCTTAAATTGTGCTGTGAAACAACTTCATGTGATGTTTTTGTTTTCGAGGAGAAGGTTTGTGATGGTTTTGTTATACTTAACTTCGAAGTGAATTATTTTGATTCTCATGTATTCGTTTTTCATACAGAATCCAGGAAGTTGCTACCTGTTTAACTGTGGACCGTCTGATGACTTTAAATGTAAATTTGATCAGCATACGCAGTACACTAGTGCTATACTAGCTATAAGTAGACATGCTGCTGAGCTAGAAAGCGAAATACAGCATAGTAAACATGAGCAAGAGTTAACTAGGTTGAGGTAAATGAAATATTTATAATTTGGTTAATTTAGAATATATAATTATATACATATTTGAATGTTGAATTTGGTATTTATTTTTCTAACGGGTCTTTATGAATTCATTATGCATTTTGTGCTGAATTCGCTCATAAAAATGAAGTTTAATTTGTTTAATGGTGCTTTTCACTTGTTAAAAGGAAAAATAATAAGATACAATTTTGTTCGTTCTCTAATGAATTTATTACTTTTGGAGATAACTTTGGCACTTTTGTAGACAGTGACGTTAAGATCAAGAAGGTTGATTCACTTCAATAGAGTCGGCAGACGTCGATCTATTGTTTAGGCGATTAGTAATTGTGAACTTTCCAAATTGCAGCATGTCACAGAGATACTAGTTATTATTAATTATATTCTTAGGGCAATGCCAAATGAAATGCTGCCTAGCACTCCCAGCTCTCCTGTCTTTATCTCAACCCTCCCCCCATCACCAAAGGAAGCCAGCCACCCTGTGATGCCATTGAACACAACATTGACAAGTAAGACCTCTCTATAATTTACTCGATTTGTATAAAATTGTTCTTTATACCAGGTGACCATACACTTTTGCAGTCATCTAAAATCAAATGAGCATACCATAACCTTTGAAAAGTTTTTATATTGCTATATGCATATTTTTTTTCATACACTCCCCTGTTGGAAACCTAGTGAACACTATTTCACAGCTTTAATTGATTGTGTATATTTATACATATAGTATTGCTAATATAATATGCTACATTCCCATGGCTATGGGCGATTGCACATTTTGCACCATTATTGAAATTGTCTTTGTGTTGAAGATATTTACAGAAATTATTCTCCTATTAGAAAGTTAATGAAATTACAGATACTACTGTATAAAGTTAATCTGATAATTGTACCTGTTGTTAAGGTAAACTGTTAATTTGAAGTAAGTTTTGAGTAGCCTCACAATACTATTACATGTGATAAATTTCTGCTTCTGCTCAATCTTAATGTCTTTTAAATTATTTCCTTCTTCCGTTTCTTATGTACTCTATAAACTTTCATGCTGTCCAAAATACCAATTCCCCCCATCTTCCCTGTTTATTCAACAGTCATTCTTTCGTCACAGCCTTCTACTCCTGCTCTGCTTGTATCTTCCATGCACCTTTTCTGCCACATTTCTCCAATGACATCCTCTCTTTCTCTTCCTTCGTTGTCTCCACTTAGATAATTTTCTCCACACTACACCAAATTCCCAAAAGTCTCTGATACATGTGATTATTCTTCGCCTTCAATGGTCTCAATTTAGAAATGTACAATCTCGTGTACCATAACATATCATATTAGGGCTCTGCATGTGCCATTTAATCAAGGCTGAGTGTTGCACAAGACATTAATCACATCTACCACTCCTATCCTAATACAATCCATTATTTTTCATAGGCTGTAGAGAAAATCATTAATGAGGAAAGTAAGACGGGTACAATATAAGAAAAATGGGAACATGTCAATAAAGGGATATCAAAAGCAGCAAACTAATATAGGGAAACAGTAAATAGGAAGAAAAAGGAAAACAAGAGTTACAGACAAGATGATTGTAAAGATAGGTGAGAGAAGGAAATGGAGGAATTTAAACACGGGAGTTAGATAAAAGAAATGAAAAGAGTTGAATAATAAAATGAGGTGGGAAACTAATAGGGCCAAAGAAGCATGGTATAAGATGCAATGGGTGGACATGAAAAGCTAGCAAAGGAAGTGTGAAATTGGTATGCTGCTCAGAAGGTGAAAGCACTGTTAAGTAGTAAGTAGGGAAAATCAGCGCAAACAGTGATTTCTCAGGAAAATTATAAATTGAACTAGGAAGGATGCAATAGAGATGGTAAGAATATGCACATACGAGGAACTATATGGTAAAGACATTAGATCAGCAAGCTTAGATGTGGTGAGAGAAAGTGTTTTTATGAGTTAATTCATGGTGTTTATAGTTGTTCTATTTCCCTGGAAGATTTCATCAAATTAGTGTCACAAGGTCTGTCCAATAAATTCGCAAACTGAGGCTTAAAAAACTTTATTTTCCAAAATTTTGATGAATTTATATGGATTTTTTTCTTCTTCAAAGTCAGCTCCATTTGTTGCTATGCACTTAATCCATCTTCTTATCCACTACTTATCCACCTTGGCAGTTAGGTTTTATGGTTTTTTTTTATAGTTTCTTGCTTTATTGTGTCCAAATCTTCCCAGTGATGTCCCATCATCACATTTTTGCATTTTGGAAATAGGAAAACGTCGCAGGGGGCGAGATCTGGCTAATAAGGAGGTTGGTCAAGGATGGTGATTGAATTTTTTGCCAGAAACTGGTAAACAATCAATGCTGAATGTGCAGGTGCATTGTCATGGTGAAGTATCGGTCCATTGCCTTGAGTCAAATTTGGTTGCACATGACGCACGGGATCTCTCAAAAGATTGAGAACTCTAAAGGTGGAACTCAGAATTTACAGTAAGGAATGCACATGACCAATGTTGTCGTAAACACAGGTGGTCGAAGGTCGGCCTTGCACAAGGTACAAGGGTACAAGGCCCCGGCCTTGTATCATCTGCGGCATCTTGTCGGCCAACTTTAAAACGTTCAATCCACTTGAAAACGGATGTTTTCTTCAGAGCATTATCACTGTGAATAGCTGTCAACATTTCTGTAATTTCTTGATAACTTTTACTGCACTTCACCAAAAACTTGATGTTGATTTGTTAATCCGTGATTTTGTCAATTTCCATTTTCGACAAACAGTAAAAATAAGGACACAGAAACTAACATAACTGGTACCATACAGACAGCTCGATGATCCACTAAGCACAGATGGCTCATTGGTCTCAGGCAACTGGTGGATTATAGCTCCGCCTAGTGGGCGGGGCTATAATCCACATTGGGGCCACCAGATTGCACCAGTTCGCGTATTTATCATACATACTATGTACGATCTCTCTTGAAGAAAGGGAAAAGCAGCCATTTGTGAAGACTATAGAACAACAAGTTTGATTTTGCATGCAACTGAAGTGGTACTCAGAATCATCAACAAAAGGATTAGACAGTAGGGCAAATGATTACTTAGGGAATGATGAGTATGAGTTCAGGAAGGCTAGAGGCATGCGTGATGCCAAAGGGGTAATGAGGTCACTAATAGAGAGGAACATAGAATGCAATGAGAATGTATTTGTTTTTTTTCTTATAATTTTGAGAAGGTGGTCACCAGAGTCATTCAATAGAATAATGAACTAATTGCAGGAAATTTTCATCGGAATGAGTAGATTGCAAGGATAGGTGACTAATCCTCAGCCTTTGAATTCATCAGACTGCTAGGTGTGAGTGGCTGAGGGAGAGAGGAAACGGGCAATTATGGGGATTGAGGTAAAACAGATGTATCCATCGTCACCTATGCTTTTCAATGTATATGTAGAGAAAATGGTTAAAGAGGCATGGAAAGAACTGTAGTTAGGAATGAAAGTTGGTGAGGAATTCATAAAATCCGGTTTCATGGATCATCAGGCATAAGTTTGCGAATCAGCCAAAAGGTTGCGGATATTGCTGATTGCATTGAAAAGTCATGACAACACAAGCACATGTGCGATGAGAATAAATGTGAATAATATAAAGGTTATGTGGTTTTTGAGAAAGAGGAGGTTAAGTTAAATATTGAAATAGGGGTTCATAAACTAGAGCAGGTGGAACAGTTTACCTTTCTTGAAAGGGTTTTTGGACCAAGGTTGTCAAAGTAATTGGGGCATCGGAAGGAAATTGTATAAGGCAAAGAAGCCCTAAGGAGCAGGGAATCGAAAATAGGAACATTAGGTTTGGAGAGGTTAAGAAAAGACTCATTAAAACATTGGTTTGGAGCATGGTAGTGTATGACACAGAAACATGGTTATTGAAGCAGGATAATAGGCATAGATTGAGCTCCTTAAAAATGTGGGTGAGGAGAAGGTAAAGTGGAAAGAATACTGAATCCAATCCAATACCTGAGGAAATCTTGTTCAATATCAATTTTACAATCTTATTCCTTGGCATTTTTTAAAATTTTATTGTATGATATTTTATTTAAGGACTGTTTACTTGAACATTGAAACCTGTTTCAGTATTTAATTCTCATTACGATATATTCTTAATTACATTTGTCATTTAATGGTTCATTTATATTATTTGTTTAAATTTTTCTCCAATATTATCTTGTAACTTCCAAAATCTCTTCTATCTTTTTAATTCTCTTTTCCATTGTATAATGTGAGCCTCTGTGATTGTTGCTTGACTGAAGAGTGTATTTTTATTATTCTTCATTCTGATTAGTTATCATTTTTATTTTTGTAAATTGTCTAGCTGTTTGTTAACTATTTCTTTTTCTTTCTCTAATGTGATGATTTCTTACTTTTGTGATCCCACAATATAATTAAGGTTTATTTTTTCCTCTTTGCAATGAATCTGAGAGCTAGAATGGTTTCTCTTGCTCCTCTCCATTAAATTCCATATTGCTCATCTTCAAACATTTTTCTCCCATCTTTGGTAGATTATTGTTGCCATACTCTTCAAGGCATGGCAACTGTTCTTAAGTTTCAACATTTTTCTGACTTTTTCTCATTTGGATCAGTGATGATTACATTCTTCTTAAAGCTCATCAGTATTTTCCCCTTCATATAAACATCACAAATTAGTTTGTGTAGCTCTTTCACAACCTTATTTCATGATTTTTTTATTAGTTCCAAGGGTATGCAATCAATCCCTGTTGCTTTGTCAGCCCTTAAGTCCTTAACTGATTAGTGAAATTCAAACCTGGCAATGTAGTTTTCTTTCTCAACATAGTCATTAGTTTCTTCTCTTTATCATCAGTTTCTTCTTCCAGTACTCTTGCAATCATTCCCTTTCTGTCATCAAGATTTCCGAGTACTCTTGTCACCCCTTACTTTGTCTTTACCTTCAATTAGAATCTTAACATTGCTTTGCATTTGGTATTTCATTGAATTTTGATGCATTGAATTTTATTTTAAAAATTGGGCTGGTCCATTTATTCAGTGATAAATTAAAATTTAAAGTTATGCAAAACATCTTCATCGATTAGTGATTCATAATTAGTAAGTAAGGTAATCATTTGATGAAATGTTTTGGAATTGTTAGAGATAATTGCTAACTAGGGGCTAAGTTGAGTATTAAGGGGTTGGATAAAGTAATTTTTTCTGGTGATACTCTCATATTCATCAAAGATCCTCTTAGCAGTATAAATTTATGTCTGTGGAAATTAATAATTTAGTTTTACTTTGCTGAATGATATCCACAAATTTTAGAGTATGGCAGTGTAGCTCATAGTTGTTAAAAAGGTGAACAGAAACGCAACATTGAAATTACACTGTCTTTAAAGAAGCATACCTATAAAACTCATAGTTTAGCTTACCATCTATCTCCCTGATTGGTTTGAAGGCTATGATGCACTTGATGTTATTTCCACATGGCACACAGGAGTGGATCTCAATACCACTAAGAACTCAGGAATCAACAGGATATATGGCCTAGTTCCTTAGTATATGAATATTATCTTTCACACCATCCAAATCCTATCAGAATTAGTCTGTATCTGTTTTGTTTGGTTTATCAATATTATCTTAGTATATCAATATTGGTACTTGCATACATTTCAGGATACCCTTAACCCTAGAAAGGTATCACTATTTTTTTTACTTATTCGTAGAGCGCGGGGTGAAAAAACACCCTCAATTTTCAAGGGCCCATATCTCGGGCCCAGTATGACTTTGAGGTTTCCATGCGGGCTCATTTTTTTCGTCTTTCGATCAAATAAAGGGAACTAAATAGTTTTGGCTAAAAGTTTGAAGGGTCCGGGAGAATCGACCAAGAAAGGGGTTGTAAACGTAAGCCGTTTCTTTTGGCCGTAAGATTTAAACTGGTCTGGGATGTTTTTTCACTTAGAGTTCCCGCTAGGGTTAAAAAAATATGCACTCACTCTTTGAACTTTTAGACCCCTAGTAAAACCTGTCTTTGAAATCACACTTTAATTTCACACTTTGGGGCCATGCTCTGTTTCTTTCAAATCAGGTTTTCAATCTTGTGTTGGTATTGCATTGGATTAAGAGTTTTTCATATTAATAGGTGGGGTTCGGGATGGTGCGGTGGCTAACGTACTGGCTTCCCACCGAGAGGGTTCAAATCCTGGAGGCGACAGATATTTTTCAGGGATATCCCAATCCCTACTTGACGTGCTTTGTGAAGAGCACTTTGAGAGACACACAGACGTCCATCAGATGGGACATTAAACTGCGGACCCCTTGGCACAAAAAGAGTGGGCTAATGCCAACACCGGGTTTCTCTCCACCCTTCATTCTTTCCTGTCCATCCCTAATGGTACAAATGACCTTAGCTGTCAGTCACCTTCCCTATAACTACTACTATATTAATAGGCTTTAACTATGTTCATTTTCATAGGCCTCAAGAGAAGGAAAAATTTAACATTCATTGGCATGCGATAATAATTAAAAGGTAAACAAAAATAGTGCACAGAGAGGGCTAAATTCATCGTAGTTCTTTCTTTTATCACTAGTTGTTGGAAATAATTTTACTTTTTCTAATGCACTCATATTATAATATATACTTCAGTGAACAGCTTAAAAATGTAAATCTAATTAATGCTTCCATTTTTACTTTTAAGTCCTATACTCCCAAATGATAATCCGTACCTACAAAAAAAGCTGAAGCATATATGTATTTCCAGTATTGCACTATTGGCTAGTAACCATGGAACTTATGTTGTGTCAGCAGGTGGGAAGACTATTTAAATGTTGACTGGAGAGAATTGCTGCAGAACTGCAATTTTGTTTTTATTTACTCTTCATATGACGTAGCAAGAAATATCTGAGAAAAAAATGCAATTTTTCGTGCCAGGTGAATTTTTTTTTTAGTAGACAATTGGGTACTTAAAGGCAGGTAGTCCATCTCAGTTTGGCTGTGGAGGGAATTTGTTGTCCAGAGATATTTTTCTTACTGTAGTTGCGTTGGGTAACCCAGGTCACTAATCCAATTGGGAAGAAAGGTCTTTCAAGGGATAGGAAATCCTGACTGCAAGTTTTGTATGATCATTAAGTAAATAGAAGCTCTAACCGGACTACCTGACATCATTGATGTTCATTTAGAAATATTTTGAAGATTCAAATTCCATGGTTGTTATATTACACATAACATGAAGCTTACCTCTGTCCATCTTGTCTCTCAGTTGAAACCTTAATGAGGGAGCCGTCTTCAGAAAAATGTGAAAAATATGCAATTTTATATTGATTTTCTCAGCATTAACAACTTTCTGCTTCTCACAGTTTTGAATTCATTATTTGAAGAGCAGAGGGACATGGTACTGCAGGAGTAGAGTGTTGGACCACTGACTGGGGGGCTCGGGTTCAATTTCTGGGCATTCATCTCTTGGCACCCTCGGCTTCACCCGAGCTGTGTGATTTTTCAGGTAACGGAACTTCTTGGTTTTGTTGGGGAGGTGACGGACAGCTAAGGTCATTTGCGCCATTAGGGATGAATGGAAAAGGAAGGGTGGAGAGAAACCCGGTGTTGGCATTAGCCTACTCTTGTCGGAAGGTGCCAAAGGGTGCCTGCAGTTTAACGACCCATCTGACGGACGTCGTACTCACTCTCCACAAAGCACCTCAAGTAGGGATCGGGATACCACTGAAAAATATTTGTTGTCTCCAGGATTTGAATCCGGGTCTTTGCGGTGGGAAGCCTGTACGTTAGCCTCCGCACCATCCCGATCCCCGAACTTCTTGGTAAACCATTGGTGACACAGGGAAAGAATCAGGCAGGCCCCCCCTTCCCTGATGTGTGAATTTCACATGTCGTAGGGCTTAGTACTGGGTGAACTCTTTCAACACTAACCAAACGGACTTTCCAGTTTATTACTATTTTTATGGCTTTATTTGAATAACTCCTGTCAAAGGGGTAGTATAGTGCCTGAGAGTTGTTTGCAAGTGATAAATGATGATGTGTCATGTGTGCAATATAGGATTTTTTGAGAGAAATTAAGAGTGCCTAACCCATGGCCTCTCATGCATATGGTTTGAATTTGCTGTGCATCACTGGCTGGGCATAAAGACTGGTAAAAAATCTTCATGTGACACGAAATAAAATGGGAAAATGTTAGAATTGACGAGATATTGATGAATGGAAGGAACAGGGAAATTGGTCTTCCTTCTAGTTTACCAAAATAGATTATTCAATGTCTCAATTGAATCCCAACCAAGACAAATGATTTTTAGGTACAATGTAAAAAATTCTAAATTTGTGCGTTTATGACGTTCTTTATTTGTACGTTTTTGACGTGTGAAATAAATTCTAGTGTGTCTTCTTCTGCAAAGAATGTATGGTATACACATATTCTATGGGTGCTGAACGTTATTTTTAGGAGATTGGTGTCCATCACAAGTAACCATTCTGAAAAAAACTTCCTGATCTTTCTGATTTGATGTGGAAAATTCCTGTAGCTCATTCTGTCACTGCCAAAGTGGGAGTAAAAAATTCTTTGAAATAAAATAAAGTAGTTAACATTTCAAAACCTTCTAAGGTTGTGCAAATGCACAAGACGTATCAATACCACCGTAGTCAAAGTAAGATTCCCCAGTTTGTCGAACAAATACCAGAATTTCACACTAATGAAAGCATCGTAAACCCTTCTCTATCCTTGAGGATTTCATAAGGTTTGAGTATATAAAAAAAAATATATTATTTCACATTTTTAGGCCAGTTGTGTATTATTAAAATCCAATAATGGTGATTCAATAAAAATAAATACTTCAAGATAAACTCATCAAAAGTGGCACATAACTCTCAGGCGAAAACTAAAAATGAAGAATCTTAACAAGCCTTTATTGAGTACAAATAAATCGTACATTTTTGTGCCTGTGATTCTTTGAAACATACTCTAAAGGCTAAATTGCACTGGTTATATTTATTATCTTGATGCCAAAACTGTATGTAATGTCTAATTTTGGTATCTAGCTGACTTCAGTACTGTAGCTATACTATGATAAGTCATGAAGGTTAATGCCCAAAGGGTAATTAACTGAACACATAAACTGATTTTTCAGATGTCAATTTTTATTTGCCCACATTGAACAAAGTCCAGATCTTATGCAGTGGTAGTTCTCAAAACATTAAGCTCATGCTTTGTATGACTTTACATATTTCATTCTTTACTTTTTACATAATAGTGTCGAAGCGAAATATTTGCTGAATAAAGGCATCCTGTTTGTGTTCAGACAGAACCACCCAGTACGCTATGAATGTTTTTCATTCCTTTATTTCTCTATGGATAACATTTGATAGAGTAGGGTTGGATTGTCAAGTCATGAAACACACTGCTGTTGTGTTGGGGACTTATTGAATAGAACTGTTCATATCTCAACTTCAACTCCCTTTGTGTTGTTTGTGATGGTCATGTTAAGCTAAAATGGTTGCAGCATGTATCAAAGGAATGACAATACACTTGTCAGCAAGTTTACAATAAGCTAAAAAAAAATAGTAATGTAAATCAGAGGCTGAACTAAAATCTGCAACCAGGGGGATTAGCATGCTGAATGTAACACCCATCAGGATAGTCTGGCCGACCAATTGCATTCGTTGATTTCTTGTCTGTTTCCGACATGGTCGACTCGCTAAGTTTTTCTGCCTAAGTATTATCTTTAACACGATGTTTATTAAAAGGAGAGAGGTTTACATCTTTTCATAGTCATCTGTTATCCATTATATTATGCATTTGATTTGGCCACTGAAGAAAGGGAATACGCGAAAATGGTTTGTCTTTTGAGGCTTGGGTTTTTAAAGAAGTGCAAAAAAAGTTCAGCTAAACGGACCGAGGAAGTCAACCGAAGAAGTGTTTGATAGGTTGGTGGGAAAGGGAAGTTTCTGGATTGAAATCAAAGAAGTAGGAAAAAGTAGCTGAAGAAATATTGGGAAGTGGTGGGGAGAGGGAAAAACCGATAGCTGGGAGAATCTTAGGTTGGTGGGAACAGGATGGAAGAGAAAAAAAACACACTTTAATAGCGCATATATGTTGGATTGAAAAATTCAATATTTTAGGAAAAAGTGGTTCGTGTGGTTTCATAAGTGTTAGGAGAGTCCTGAAAGATGTTCATTGTTTTTGTAGTCGTCCATATCTTACCTCCAAAAAAAAGGCACTTTACGAACAGAAATTCTACCTTTAATAATAATTCTCGTATGATCACCGACCAAAAATGTAATATTCTAACGATCTCTGTCGCAGAACAATTATAATGAGGACGTCGGCACAGTAACAACGTAAATAGTTTTCCATCTCGGGACAAATTGTATTAATTCATTCCGTCAACGTCAGCGCATAATTTCGTGCTCGTTTTAAAAGCTTCCTGCACTCTAGGAGGGCAACGAAAAATTAAATCCGAGAATAGGTGAGAATTTCGAATATAGTACTTCAGGCAGTTACAGCGTTTGTCGAGACTCTCTCTTATTGCATGCGAGACCTTTATTATCATTCGCCACTCTCCTCGTAATCATTCTCCATTGCTCTGTTACGTCAAGTCATTTGCTCACGTAGGGGTTCCACAGATTGTTCCCGCACGTAGTTTCGAAAGGCATTAGCACTCCGCTCTATTATATACAGGGGCGAGGAGGGTTCCCGTGTCAAAAGGTGCGGCGGAATTGCGTCGATCGATATTCGACGCCCCTCTCGGGCAGATCCGATCGGCACTAGCGGGGAGGAGGAAGCAGCCTCCGCGGTCCGAATGGGCGTTGCGATCCCGCAGGTGTTTTTTGTTTGTATCTACCTGCCGCGGAGGAGGCGTATGGTGTGGTCTTCCTTCGGATGGCCCCACTCTTCCTCCCCCCCAACCCTCGACGGGACCTCCACCCCGTCCCCTTCGCACCCCTTCTTTCCTGTCCGCTCATTCCACTCCCCTCAAGCTCCCCCCCGCATGGGGCCGCCCAGCCGTGCCGCGGTGGGGGTGGTTGGGCCCAGAAGGTCATTCGGTTCAAATACCGTTACAGTGGCGGCGACGGCGCAGCATCTTCACGATGATATCCCTCCCCCTTTCTCCTTCATCTCCCACCCTTCTCCCCCTCACCCATTCGTCCATCGCCCCTGCCTCAAAAACCCTCCGCTACTTCCCTCCCCTTCGCATGACCGCCCCTCGCCACGCCCGCCTCACCGCTTTTTCACAAAGGCCGGCTCGTGAAAGAAATGAGGAAAAATGAACTCGGAAAGGTGTCGGTGAAATAAATATAAATGCGAATCGGCCCGTTTCGTCGATGCTTATTCGAATCCATGACGAATGTCAGTCTGTATTCTAAATTTCAAGAAACTGCGGGAGATGCCGCAACAGTAACTTTTAACGGAGTGTTCCGCTAATATGCATTTCATTGCAACAATTTCAGAGCGTAAAAATCATTCGCCTTGACCGTGATTCGAACCCGGATCCCTCGATGTCCGACTTTGTATGCACAGTATTTCGTTACAACATCTTTTTCCTTTAAAAGGCCAAAAATTTCAGAGTTTAAGAGGACGCCTCGATAGCTTAACTGGCTAAAGCACTCGGCCGGACATCGAGGGATCCGGATTCGAACCCCGTTCAAGGCGAATGATTGTTTACACTGAAATTGTTGCATTGAGTCAGTATTCTTTAATCAAAATTGTCGTTGGATGTTGGGGGGCGGTTGATGATACAATTGAATGGACATGGAGTTCTTTCATCCATTCGCTCACCTCATATTTGGTGTTGACTTCCAATTTTGCTTACGTAACCACATAGCAAGTGGACGGACAACCGACTGTTGTTGAGTCGCTGAAGGATTGACCCCTGGAGCGCGCCCTTGAGCGAATTTTCACTTCAATTCATACCTAAATGACTCCTTTGTTCTCTAACTTTTTGTTTTGTTATTTTTTAATGGTATTTTGTTCCGGCGCAGGGATAAAGAAGCGATTCATTCAAACAAATATGAAGTCAACTTTTCTACGGATGGGAGACTTGGACAATGAGAGGGGTTGGGAAAAGATGATCAAGATTTGGTGCTAGATAAGACTGATGAAAATAAAATTGGTGTAGTAATAAATAAGGAAACACTTTGAAGAGTGGGTGAAAAGCTAAGCCTACGGAAGACCCTTAACGAAAAGAAGAGGGAGACTGATTGGATATATCCTGAGAATTAATAGCTTACTGAAGACCATTCCATTGATGGACACCCAGAGGGGGAAAAACAGAGGAAGTTCAAGGGTGAACTACGACAAGCTGGTAATGGAAAATTCTGGTGCAAGAAGCTGTTGAGGAGTGAGGAGATTGTAAGGAAACAGGATGATTTTGAGAGCTGCTTGAAACCAATCCTCGGATCGATGACTCGTTGATGAACATGAGTTGTGATACGAAGGCTTCCATTAATAATAATTCATTGAAACATCATGCCCGATGTCAATTTGAGGTGATTTATTATCAATTCATTTTTATATGCTGGCTTACGTTGTATTCGCTTCCCTAAGTCCGCAGGCCGAAAGGGAAGAGCTTTTCCACCAAAATTCCACCTCGAGTGCAAAACAATCGCCTTTGGCTGATGTTGGATTTATCTTTCTGGCTCTCATTTGTTAATGGCCCGCATAAAAGAAACGTTTTCTGTATTCATCAGGGTTGATCGTATTGACCTTTGATTCATCTGGAGGAGATAGGGCATGTACGGCGTGAATATCTTCGAAGAACAATTGTTTCTCCTTAAGGCTAATTGTAAAACATTTAAATATTTCGTATTAATTTCCATTGGAATATTTTCATGCCTAATGCAAGTCCAAGAGCAGGCGTCTTTTAATGTCTTCCCACCAGCCCAGGTTCCCACGTTTTGTCTGAATCGGCATTTTTTTTTTCGTTTGAAAGAGAAAAATATTTTCGAAACAAGAAATTTATTGTATTTCCGAAATCCGCCCGTAAATCTACAACTCTTCGAGATATCCTCGTGGGAACCTTGGGGCTCTAAATTTGGCCTCCCGAGGTTTAATATTAACTGGAGGCTCCCGGATATTTACGACAATATTTTGTAGATTTCACCGAATACAGGCGTTATATTCCGAACTCCATCCATTTCGTATCTGATATGTGAATTGGGGGAAAATAATAGTTTATAAAAGCCGACCCTGAGAATTAAATTCTCTAGTCTTGAAAACATTTACAAGTTGGAGAATTTTATCAAATGAGCTGGCGTTCGTTCACCGTGATTTTAGCTCTACAGTGGATCCAGGGTTATGGTTACAATGGTAACTACGCGGTTGCCCTATGTCTATTGATGCCATAGAACTTATTTCAATTGTATGAAATTATTCCCTTTATATATTTTTGTCAACATAAATATTATAACTTCCATAATTTGGATAGGTGACCTTTCATATATTTTCCATAACATTCATCACGACGTGTGAGCCTTTGTTGTTTCCAAATACTTGATGTTATTTTCATTTTATTTATATTAAGGCCTAAGAAGGTTATTGTAGTAGATTCTTTGATATTGGCTGAAGACGGTTCTATTCTATCTTTTGAGACTTAAGAAAGGCCTTTATGAGCCCAGTTTCGTCACTCTTTTGCTAATTGTCAAATATACGTATGGCATACATATCATAGCCTTTCGTTAATCAGTTATTATTTACAATTTCCCATTAAAACTACAATTATCAATCCGAAGTTCGGTTTGATAGGTGAAGGTAGAGCTTACTCAATACTAAACCCAACGGAATCCAAATCAAGATTGTATTTGGGAGGGGGGTCTAGTTTCTTTCCCTGTGCCACCCATGGTTTCCAGAAAAATGACGCAGTTTGGGTGAAGCTTAGGGTTTTCATAGGCGAACCCGGGCTCTCCGGTCAGTAACCTTGCGCTCTACTCACTGGACTTATTTTATATATTATGATAGTATATTTTTTTAATCGTTCACTTCAGAATTTCTCTAATGATTACTCATTATTTTCGGCAGTAAAACTCGAAAACGCTATCAGGAAGTGATTGGTGATAAGATGCTGATTGTTGTCGGTAAAACCAAGCCGTCAGGAGTATGTTAATCTCTGTAAGAACTGTTGGAAACTTGTGGAGTCTCTTTCTCCTTTGAATTCTTTTGAATTGCCAATGTGGCTCCAGCTCGATGTATTGGAAACTGAACCACCCTAAGGTAGCTTTTGTAAGGGCGTCATTTCTGTCCGTCAATAGAACGCGTTTAGAATCGTGAATACTTGGAATGATATCTTAATGACTTCTCATTGTGGGGCCGGTCTCCACCCTCCGTTCCGTTTGCATGCGATTTGCACTCTTTTTAGTTTTACATCATTGATTACCACCTGGAGCGAAGAAAGTAGAACGCAAACATACTTTCTCTGGCGTTTCGGTGAAACATTACGGGCGTAATATTTTTTTAAAGTATTTTATATGCACCATAAGCTTTTTGAAGGTGGAGATATATTGGAGTGAATTTTAATTCTGTTGGCCCGTTTAAGTGGTGTTATATGGAAGTCATTAGTTAAACTAGGATTCGTCCCCCGTGGGCTATGGAATTATTCTGTAATGACGAGACGATCGAGCGATAATTCTCGTTCTTGCATTTCAGCGTTAACCGCGAGAGTTGGATCATAGGTTCTCTTTACTTGGGTTTTTGTTTCTCTTTCCGGTGAATTTTGTATCTGGGTCACGTGGGTCATTAGGTTGAAACCCATCATGAACATCGTCGATTTTATTCATGTATTTATTTGAAATGGGATGAGTACTTAAACAGTTGCTAATTTTTCGATGCCTCATCACCAATGAGTAGTTTTGCTGCAGTTTTTATTAACAATGTCATAATTACGAGAGGGAACTGTATTAGGAGAATAACAAAAGTATATTTGAACATTCATAATGAACGAGAGTTAGCGTAACCAGCGGTAATTTTGACTTTTAATAATAAAACCACTTTACTTTTCCACATAAATTTTTAAATTTTTACTACCCAGGTTTCGTTATAACATAACATCATCAGGTAGAATTGACAAGTAAAGTGGTTTTATTATTAAAAGTCAGCATGAAGATTTTCCACCAAGTTACGCCAGAAACTGTTTTATTCAGCGGTAATTTATTTAATGAGCTAGAGCAATTGATTGCATAAATTTTGTGCACGAGCTTATCTGGAAAATATAAAACCCATATTTCTAATTGCGGCTGGTGAAGAGGGGCGTGGGAGGGCAGAGGTACAGTATCCAATTTATTTTTTATTTCGGGAGGTATTAAATAATTTTTTTTCGTTTGTCAAAAGGTGCCTAGTAGTTGTGAGCTATTGAATTGCGCAATGTTGGTGCAGGAATGGCGTCTAATACTTGCACTTGAGGAAGAATATATATATATATATATATATATAATACATATATATATATATACATACATACACACGTTATACACACGCAAAAAGATAAACACATTCAAACACGAAAAACCCGCCAAATGGCGAACAAATATACATTCTGTAAAAATGTGTGTGTATGTATACGTATACTCAGGGGACGTCTAATTTAAAAAAAGTTTTTAACGTCATTAATTTCTTTTCAGCGATTAACCTAAAAAAATAGCAAATGTTCTTTATGCTTTACCCCATTATAGCTATCATCATACTTATCCATGCACTAAAATGATTAGCGGATAGTTTATTGCGGTATATGATTTCATTTCTTCCCACGCTAGCGTTAAATGCCGGGGGTGGCATAACATTTTATTGGCATGGAATAACCCTGTCCTATGCTATTCTGCTTTCTAATCAACGGTTGCATTGATGTGAAATTATCTAAGCTGTATCGGACAGGAAACCCGTATACTACCTACAAATATTAAATGTCGGGAAATCGTAGGGTTCGAATTGGTTCTATGGCTAATGCATCGTCTTCCCACGCCAGAAGTCCGGATTTCTGTTCCCTGACGCGTCGGCGCTATTTACAATGGCATTCAGATCCATACTTGGGTGCACTTAGGAGGAACTTCAGCTGTAGCACTGGTCTGTCACATAGGATGTTAAACTGTGAAAGGAGAGAGGCGTCTTTATAAGAGAGCAGGCTGATGTCTTATGTTCGATTTCTTCTCATCGACCCCGTTATCCTATCGTAATGCCTACCTATTCTTCGGATGGATGACGCAAACGCCCGCTTGCCGTCGTAACGGCGCTACCTCGCTTGTTACCAAATCGTTGCCTTAGCTTCAGACCCGATGATATTAGATTGATTAGGAGTGCTAAGGCATTACACCGCATAATGGCCTACGGCTCTTAACATCAAGTCGGGGTGGTTTTCTTTTCCATGTACCTGCCTTACCGCTGAGGGCGTCTTCGGATCCCGGTGAAAAAATTTTTTTTCGAATTCTCTTTTTCTTGCCTTCGGGGCGAATCGACTGAAAATCTGTTACAAGTAATGATTTCACCAAGAAAAATAAAGACCACATGCAGTTGAGCAGGATCCGCTTCTGCACAGCAAGGTTATTTTCACCTGCTCTTCCTACCACCCTCTCTTGTCAGATTTTCCTTCCGCATTAATTCTCTAAATATGATACCCGAAAAGTCAAGTTATAGTGGATAAGCTTCAGGTGCCCGAAGGCGCCGCTCATGTTTCCATGCGGAACTGAGTTTTCTATCCACCGTGCACGTGTTTTTTGTTCATATTAAGAGGAAAAGTATGAACCCTGCCAATGAATCGAGGTGGTGTGCACTCAAGAAATAAGAAGTGCGTCTCATGGATAATAGATATTATTTCAATTTATGTGTAAATAGTAAATTAATAATGACGATAGTGATCACATTGCTAATGTAAATTATTGTTACTAAAAGATTTATTTATAAGATGTCAAGGACAAATCTTGAGATTAAGCTGAACTCCCTAGAAGAATCAATACTGTAATCGTACGTGTGCATAGAAAAGTTCCAACTGTATGTAATAGATTAAAATTAAGTATATAATTTTAGCTAGTAGTGTGGATATGGAGGAGTAATCAGTACAGGTGAATGAATCAAGTTGTAAACCCCGGGGTGAATGTGGTTTGAACACAACAAGTGTTTTTTTCTCGTAATTATTTTCGATTTCTTAAGTGTTCCTCGCATATGCTACTCCCAAGCTCATCAAACATTTTTCTAAGGTATTACTCAACAGATTCATGACAGTTCTTTTTTTAATCTAAGTCACCAGTCTTTGTATCATAAAAATCGTGGCTTTCTTCTCAAGTTGTGTTCTCCCGCGTAATCAATCTAACGGATTTATCCGTGTCTGTAGTAGTATACACGTATTGTTTTCTCTTGAAAGTCCTACTCACCATTTTGCGTGTGGGTTATATAAGTAATAGCTATTGTCGTAGTGTTATTATCAGGCAATCTCATTTGCATCGTGAAGGTTATGGGGTGAAGGCAAGGCAGGAGCTGGGTAGATGGGGAAAGGTGAGTAGAAACCCGACGCCTGTGCAATTTTAAACGCAATGCGTCTGAAGAGTTGAGGGTTTAACGACCCTTACGACCGCAATGTGCAATAAGATAGTAGAATAACCACAGTGCAGCAGTTTCACAAGATGAAAACGGAGCATTACGGACCATTGGAATCAATGAATATTTCAATAGCTTAAAGGTGGATATAGATTCTTAATTTCGAGGGAGGTTTGCTTTTACGACCCCGTCCCTTTTACATCCCCTGCGAATTTATATCGTTTTCACAGCCGCAGTGTTTTTTTTTTGTCGAATCGCTTTGCAGATTCAGGGATCGGGATGGATGCTGCGCGACCTTAGCTCAGTCGCAAGGACGTGCGTGGACGGTGGTGATCAATTCCCCGTTTTTTTTTGCCAGAGAGGGAAACACTCGGAGAGTGCTCGGAGCGGATGACGTCATACCTCGTCATATCTCAGTTGACGGCTTCAATTGTGTTCGGAGACGGCCGGCACGGAGCGACGTGTGTATGTGTGTACCACGCCGCCCCCGCGACTCACGCCTCCGCCGCGGGCCGATGCACTCTCACTGCCCCCGCCCCTCGAAGTGGGCTCGCGCGTGCGCGGAATGGTCCTTTTTAGGGCCTCCGGAGGGGCCTTCGCGAGAGAGTGGCGCGGCGGCCGCGCGCGACATTAAGAGGCGGGACGAACAATGGTATGGGTTTCGAAAGAGCGTCTCACGACCCCGCGAAGAATGGATGTGTGATCCCCGGGGATTGCACCAACCTCCTCCTACTTCCTTCATCTCTTCCCCCCCCCCACCCACTTTCTTCGGCGTCGTCCCCCTACGTCGCCTCGGCGAGGGTGGATCTCGTTTGAGTGTCTTGAGGAGGACGACACGCATAAGCCTTTTCGTCACGGACATCTGGTTCGAATCTCGAATTGGAGTGGGTCTCATTTAGAACGGTTATGATTTCTGTGCTCTTCCTTTCGCTCAACGTTGCGTCGCCAGATCAAATGTAGTTGGAGAGCATGAGTTTAAAATTTTTAGAAATCCGAGGTCACGCGAGTTAACTTCTGGCATCTGTAGAAATATTGTTAGCTTCTCCGTTTCGACAGATAAGAACACGAGGGTAAAATATGTGAGGTATCAGACTCCGGCTCTGATAAGGCGAAATGTTTAATTGTTTCTTCATCGAACTATTCGTTATCACAACATCAAAAAGGTTGAACGTACCCATGCTTCAGGCCAATCAACTTGTTTTTAGAAATACTTCGGAACGCATAGAATTCTCATCTTCTATTAGAAATTTAATTGCCATTTTTCAATAATAGGTTATCAGCATACATAGTATTATTTAATGAGTAACAAATACAATTGCATAATCAATGGTGGGTGTCCTATCAATACCACTTTTGAGATATTTAATTTCCATTATGTAACAGTAGGTAATTAGTATACATACCATTGCTTAATGAGTAACTACTACAATTGCATAATTGATCGTGAGTGTCATAACAATCGCACTTCTGCGATCCTATGGCGGCTCTCGGCGTTTGGAAAATATCCTCGTGGCGCAGAAAATTTGCTCGTATTGGAGTACGTTTAAAGAGGGATAAGATTTCGTCCAAATCCCTCGTAGTTCTTTACTTTTTACTTCAATTCTTGGGTAAAAGGATCACTCACCTTTTTTATTGAAGATATTTTTACTTAGGAACTATTGAATTTTTACGTTTATCTTATTTTTTGAACAACTAAAATTAAGATAACCCAAGAATACTTCAGTGAAAAGTATAAAAGTTACCTGAAAGAATTCGCAGGTGTGAGAAATGTATATGTAGATGATTGTGATAATCAAATCATAATCAAGAAATAATTGAAATTCGTCATCATCCGGAGTCTACTGCCCTGCGTTCCATTTATCTACTTATTTTTTTAATAACTGCTTTTCGCTTAAGTTTTTAGGCAATATTGCAATTTTCAATTGGAGACTAAATAAATATCCCTACTCGAAATTTCTACTCACAGAAATATAATTATGCCAATATATTGATGGCATTCTCGATCTGAACCTTACCCGACTGAGCTTATTGCTTGCTGTTGTAACTGAAGGGACACCTTAAAATTGTATTTGTAAAAACCTCCGTATTGTCACTCAAATTTGTTTTGAGATTTTATGTTATCATTTTAAGTATTAATTTTGTATTCACGGTGCCGCTCGGAGGCCCGCGATACTCGATAATGACAATGAAGGAACTTTTTATGTCGTTTCATGCAGGGCATCGTAGGAAACGCATATGCGGCGTGCTGATTCTGTGGAAATGCAGTATTTATCAGCGTATCCCATTCAGCCGATATCCAGCCTAAGTGATGGTTATATTATTTAATAATTTCTTAATGAAGGTTTCTATCATCATAATACTGCCTAATTACGTTCTCTTTGTTATGTCCACCACGGCAACTCCATGTCATCAATGTGACATTGGAGGCTTTGCGAAATATTTTCAAAGAATTTATCATATAGCTAACCCAATTTCTAAGTGGTTCATATTTTACACAATGTACCAACTTTTCCGTAAATTGCTCCGCGGTGAAAAATCTGCATTCCAACTAATAAAGAGTTTATTTATTACATTACTTAAAAGTCGGTCTTCAGTTTACATAGGGCGTGACATCATTCCCCATTCATACCCATGAAGGGAAATAGTGATTATTCCAACTTTATCTGAATGCCTAATTGTTGGGAATGTAATAGTTAAATTGTCGTAATAAATGCAGAACAATTCCTCGCAGGTGCTTCAGAAATCCTGGGAGTAAAATTGAAAATGCGAAAAATGATGAAATGTAATGTGCGTAAAGTGGAAATGTTCTGTAAAAAGCTAAAACTTTTTAAACCTAAAAACCTAAAAAAAAACCTAAAGACCTAAGCTAGGTCTTCTTTTATCTTCCACAACGGTGTGAGATATCCGTTTTGGACGTATGATTTTATTGGGGAGGCTAGAGTTCGCCTCTGAATCGGAACGGGAGGATGAAAATGTGTATATTTGGAAAGTTAAAAAATCTTTGAAACGGGAGTGAAAATAGTGGATTAGTGTGGGAAAAGACTCCATCCGTTGAGTTAAAAAAAAAACTAACAGTACCGTAATAAAAATTCACAAATTTAGACTCGTTATAGAACTTTCCATGCCGACGGGAAAAAAAAAACACTTTTTCCGCGAACTCAAAACAGACCGGAGGAAACCGGTTGTACCATGCCTCATTGAATTTTATGGAAATTTATGTGCGATATTTTTTGTTTATATGATACCCAGGATTGCCGCTACATTGATTAAAACATTATGCCCAATTATAAACTGTGTTCCGTTGACGTTGATCGTAGCCTTTCACGGCGATTTGATGAAACTAACGTGGCTTTCGAATGTGGGTTTCTTTGGAGGGTTCGGAGCGTTTCCACCCTTTCTTCCCCGTTTCAGCCGCTTACGTCTTCAGGAGAGAGGTGCTTCTCCTGGAGACACCTACGGTTCAACTCCAAAATCATATCGGCCTTGTGTTCCATTGATTTTTTGGAGTCATTCGCCGGGAAAGAATCGTGGGAAGCCGCACCTGAGCTATATTATGAATCAATTAGTCACCGTGGTTGAAACGGTCATCACTAGCTTATCTGAAAGGATTATAGAAACTACTGTGTCGTTGATTTTGATGTTTTCATTCATCGTTATCTTGATCTTACGAAAATTCTTATAGAATTTAGACAATAAAACATTTTCTGCCATCGTCTTCCGTATGCGTTAATCTGTTATCTGCGCCGTAAAGAAATGATGCGCCGTAAAGGTCTGCGCATTGATATATTAATTTGTGCGTAGTATTTATGATTGCTAATCACTGATACCTTTCTGTGATGTGCGTTTGGTCGGATGACTTCTTGGGCTGACCAATGTTCTCATTTTTACACACGCGGCATTTGAGCGATTGGCCGAGTATATAGCATGCGCACATTGTTTTTCATCACGTGTTTCGTTCTATGTCTAAAGGTATCAATAATGAAACCATGGGGTTTCATGACGGCTTTGCATAAACCAGACATTTGCCCTAATATTTAATCGAGCATAATTTCAAACAACACGCCATAGTTCTCTTTTCTTGCACCTACGCTTTCATCCTGTATTTCTCGCTCGTTCCTCCCAATTGAACTTCGTGATGTACGCCCTGAATAAGTATATCGTCTCAACCTCATTCATACGAGTGCTGTGTGGCCCTCGTAATACAATGCCCCCATTAAGCTCGATTCATTTGATGTTATTAACCCTTGATTAACGCAACGGTGAGCATAAAATTACACCAACTCGTTTCGATGTCCGGCGCACTCGTGCTTATCCGCAAGACTCGGCGTCGCGATCATCGGCCGGCATCTGTTTTACTTATTAATGGATGTCCCTGTGGCATCAACTGGCACCGCCTCAGAATATCTTACGCTCGGCGGAGCTCAATCTTTCAGTACCATTTTGATCGTTGCAGAGTTCAACCTCTGCCAGAGTTGGTGGCCAATGACCACTGGTCTTAGGCTTAGGTCAGGTGAGTTGATGGGATAACGGTTGGAAAGAGTGACTTTCTCGATAGAAAATACATCTTCTCAGATATATCGGCTGAGAAACTGTTTATGATGTTAGATATATTGTACTTATCAGTGTTAAGAATCGTTTAACTTTTTCCGCGGAAACAGGATATAGGCCGATGCTGATTTTTCGCTTTCTACTGGTCATTCCCTATCCTATCTTTTGTACCCTTCGTGTACTGTGAACCCAAACAGATTCCAAATCTGCGTGGCTGCTGATTTTATCGTCTGAGGATGTGGGAAGGCTGAAGTGAATTTCTCATCCCGGATAGATAAAATTTTTCAGGAGCTAAATTGAAGTAATGTGAGTGGCTAGTCGGGTAAGTTCTCTTCGCTCACGATTGGGATCCGAGTGATTAAAAGCGTGATTTGGCTGGAGAGGAAGAAAGTTCTCCCGTTTCTAAGACTGCCGTCTGCCCAATCCTCGAACATTTTATCTCCAATTCCCACCCTCCCAACTTCTCAACTCCCACGCTCCTGTTTTCTAAGTTTTTTTTTGCTTCGTCCCGATAATTTCACAAGGCGGAAATCATCGCCTCACCTTTTAAATTGCTTTCTCGATTGTTATATAACGCATCCGTTCCGTCAGAAAATTTAGTTGCTTGATACGAGTTATAAAGCCCTTAAGTGGTTCCACAACACTCGCTGAGCAAGTCTGCAGGCTTTCACTTTCGTGGACGAGAATCGTAAAGTTTCGTACGAGGAGATATGAAGTCAAAAGGCATGTGAATTTGGATGATTGGATCCTTACATTTTTTTCGTCTAATTAGTTCTTTTACTGCTAGGTCAAGCGACCCAGTCAGTTAGTGATGAATCAAGCCAGCAAACATTTTGTTAGGCATCAGGTTGTCCAATAGAATTGGCTTCAGATGGGATATTCCAAGTCCCGAGGCCACGGCAAAACATAAGGCACTTGACATTGTCCCTTTCTGATTGAAATTTATATTGCGTACGTGCCTTTCGTAATATGCTAATAGAATCGTCCTCTACTATGTTTCATGCAAAATTGGCTATTGCCCTCCTTTGGGATAACTAATTCCCCACTGGTTGGGAACAGCTGATTTATATGCTATATTTTGTCTCTTTATCCGGCTGAGTTTACTATCTTCCATAAATCTTTCTTTTGGATTTTCCCAATCACCTTGCCGCTTTGCCCATCAATTTTTCTCGGGAGTGAAAAATGATCCCACTTTCTCGTATATTTTGCAATTTGCCTTATCGTTGAGAGAATTGTTTCGGGATTCGCCTCGAGTCTGTAGTCGATGGGGAAAATGCAGTTAAAAAATTGACCATAATTTATTGAGTGTAGAATTGGAGTCGAAAGTAAACCTAAATTTGGACTTCATTATTTTAATGTTTTGAAGTTCCACTTTATTTCACCCCAATACTTTTGTCATTTTGTTGGTTGAGACGATGATCAAAGAATCGCTCTTTCAGTCATCATTCATCGTTCGGTTATGCGTTGAGTTTCACGTTTCATGTATTGAATCAAATGTTAAGTTTTTGACAAGCGTTAGTTCTTTGTAGGAAGAGCTAGTACTAGGAAAAATAATTTGACCTGCCAAAATCATAATAAAATTTTTGGACATAGTAAAAAACTTATGGTAATAATTTTCCTCTAGATAACATAAGATATATGTTACTATATGTTCTTTATTATGTTTGAATTCCACCGCGTCACGCCTTAAACTACTCAATTTTAATTTTTGGACAGTTTAATCTCAGAAAGATTTGGCATTCTAACCCTTACTTGTAGTGGTAAATTCTTCCCTCATTGTTTATGCAGCATCGGCGTATTTCTTGTGATTTTCAACGCTCTACTGTTCTTTCACAACGGTACCGTTTCCTTTAAAGATTAAAACCAGTTTAAACTTTCTCAATCGGTAGCACCTGGCATGGACGAGTATTTTTTCTCACCGAAGTTAATGTTTCATTCATTTAAGTTGGGTACATTATAATTAATTTTAATGTTATTCCTAACTCTACACGTAATTCTAATTGATTGTTTGCCATGATCAGATTGGCGGGATATTTGAATGAAATTATTTTTTTTCTGACGCACTGACAGTGGTTTGCCTTAATTTTCAAATGAGCAGCGGATGATTGTGTTGTTTTAAAAATGAATTTTTCAATTGAAAAAAAAATGAAAAGAAATAATTCATCGTTCAATGCAAAGTCGTATTTCTGCCCCGCGCATCACGTTTTTGCATATGAGCGGAGAGATGAAACTTGAGATTCACCGAGGTTGTTTGGTATGCACGCCTCTTTTATCGAAATACGTCATTTTCTTCGTGGATCCGGCATCTCTACCCTTCCAGCCTCCACATGTGTGAGGAGAGGAATATTTAGAAATGACGAAGGACTCCTCAGCGGAACGCAATCGGGTGATCTCCCAAGTGGCTTGACCCTGGGCCTCCCTTTTCCCCCTTTTCCTCCTTTTATTTCTTACATTGTTTCGTAAGATTTGCTCATCTTACGTTCGAATCACTTCCGTGAATTGTATCCCGCTACAACCTTTTACTTCCTTTCATGTTTTTTCGTCTTCTGGGAAGAATATTGTCGGAACTCTTCGTTTTCGTTAAAATTTTCTGTGTTGGTATAATTTTGTCTGTCGTCGTACCAAATAGGACAGATTCTTGCATCGAAACGAATTATCCCATTACCAGGGAGTTATGTTGTTTTAGAAGTGACAGAAAGCATTAAATGAATCTTAAAGTCCTCTGGAAATTTAAACTACGAGGAAGCGTTGCCTTTCACATGTGGTCACGACGTTGTGCGTGTCCTCTGGCAACATACGAGTAATTCGTTTCGGGAACAAGTGGTTTTATGGTTCGTTCTCTCGAATTGTAGCTGAGAACATTGTCTTTAGTTTAGCGAAGTAAATTCGCCTTGGAAGAAGATGACATAGTGATGTCACTGACTAACACACGTGCCTGGTGATTGGGACATCCGGGTTCCAATCCCATTCAACTCGCTTGCCTCTGCGCATGATGACGTTCGATTGTTTTCGGCGATATTGCCCGTAATTGTTTTTTCTTCCAAATGAAGTAATTTCCCCCGAGTAACATCAACTTTATGCCATGTCTTGGATAATCCTAGGAGTTGTTTGCTCTAACATATGTTCATCTGTTTTAATTAATGTTTTAACCGTTAAATTTGAAACATTAAAGTATCCTTTGTTTTCTCCCGCTCATTTTAAACTGGAATGTCAAACATACATGAAGTACACGTACGATATACGGTATACCTTCGTGTTTTTACGTACGTTGCCACAGGTGTGCCAATGTGTTTACGAGCGAAGGAGTGTTATGGGAGGACTCCTCCCTCTTCAGGAAACGTAGGCAGTTGTATGGGACTCCCCTTTTACCTTCCATCCAATGCTAGCAAAAGCCCCTGGTAATTGCCTCACTTTTTTGTGCGCCAAGAACTTTCTTGTGCCCCGCGTCCAGGCGAGGGCTCGGATTGCCCGGCAGAGAGAGAGAGAGAGAGATGATAACGGAAACTGAAAGGTCACCTCCCGGGAGTGACCCCCACGCCCTGCCTCGCCAGTGGAGAGCAGCACCCCCGACCCGAAATCGCCTTATCCTACATTCCTTCGCCCGGGGAAGATAACTTACGCGGAAGAGAGTTGCCCCTCGGCCGACGTCCCCCGAGGGCATACACGGAAGAGAAGAGAGGTGCTATCTCCTGGGTTGGCGCAACCCAGGATGTTAGACGACGGGGAGGGCTTTTCCGGTACAGACTTGAGAAAATAAGAATGGTGTGGGGTGAAGATGTTCGAGTTGGGAGACTTTTTCATACGCATCCATTCGAAATTCAAGCAGAAGAGAATTTTATTTGCATCTCAGTGCGGATGACGCAATGCATCTAAATAATGTTTAGTGCGGACCAAGTTTCAGTCGAAAGTACATTCAAGAGGTGGGCAAAACAATTGAGTAACGTTATCGATACTCCTTTGAGGGGTGGTTGAGCCCGATACTTAGTGGAAACCCATTTTGAAAGCACGAAGACAGTATCAAAGACTTTGCTACAGTGTAGCGAAACTAGTCGACACAATTAATTCTTTCTTGTGGAAATACAAAGAATTCTTTCCTGTGGAAATGGAATGTCTTTGATTCATTCTTCGTGCTTTTTCGATGCTCATTCGTTTGCTTGTTTTCAGGCATCACTACGAAAATTAGTTGTAATTATGCACGAAAAATAATTTTCTCTCGCAGTAATCAATGTAAAGTTTGATAGATGAGAATAGAGCTCACGACACTAAGCTCAACACTAATGTATTTAATGGCCGGTGAAATTCATACGTCAGGGTTAGAGTTCCTACCGCTGTGCTGCCCGCGGTTTCCCCATGGGAATATAAATATTGTATATCCTTGTATTGTCCGAATATTCTCAAAGCTTGGGTGAAACTGGATGAAACCCAAGGTGTCACCCGGAATCGACCCCGAGTCTGTCGGCCACAAGCCTATAGGGCTACCGAGATCTTCCTTAGTTGTCCCTATTCAACTTTGTGAAAGTGATATTTTCACCAGTTTTACATTATCGGAGGAACTGATTTAGGTTATTTATTTATGTACCGGAGGATTTTGAAATGTGGGTGTGGAGAAGAATGGAGAAGGTGAAATGGACCGAAAGGAAAACAAATGAGGAAGTACTGGAAATGGTGGGTGAGGAGAGGGGTTTTTTGAGAGAAATCCAATGGAGGCAGGAAAAATGGATGAAAGGCGTATTGAGCGGTAGTGGAATGTTGAAGAAGGTAATAGAAGGGAGAATGTTGGGCAAGCGAGGAAAGGGCAGGAACAGGATAGGGATGTTGGACGGGATGAAGGGAGGAAAGAAGTACACAGAGATGAAGAGGGACCTGATGTAGAGTAAGTTGCTGGATTGGGTTTTTTTTGGAGTTACAAAATATTTATTTGATAATTGTGTCCATCCAAAAACCTACCTTAACCGGTAGATTACCTAATAGTAATAATATCATATTTATATATATAGATATATCATAATATCACATGCCAACTCTCCCGATTTAAGCGGGAGACTCCCGATTTTTCCTTCTTACGTTCTTGATGAACTGTTCAAATTGTGTACTTAGCTTAACATGTTAATAAAGTGTGACATTCATTAAAAATTGGCAAAGTGTCATAAAGGGATTAAGGTGCCATGCAAATATTGTGGTAATTAAAAGTGATTACTTCGTGATACACTTCTAAAAATCTCCCGATTTTTCATTTTTGAAAGTTGGCATGTCCTCCCGATTTTTCATTTTTGAAAGTTGGCATGTCCTCCCGATTTTTCATTTTTGAAAGTTGGCATGTTTGGGCGGTGACTTGCAGGGTACATATTATATGTACCCTGCAAGTCACCGCTAGGGTGTGTGGCAGGGGGAAAATTATGCGACAGTTATCTGCGGTTTCTTCTGAAGACTCATCGAAATTTCATTATTTTTGCGTTGCTACCTTTTTCAAATACGGATCCCAAAACTATATATGCATTCAAAATTACGTTTAATAGCACAGCATCAATGTTTTCTGGCACATTAGCTGATTTTAGACGACCTTCACGACTTTCGTCGCTGAGCGAACGGCGGCCAGGATGGAATTCTTTACACCAGCGTATCGCCGCGTTATACCAGCGTTTACACTGGCAAAGGATAGGGATTCATCGGCAAAAGTGGAAGTAAGTTGATCGATGCACTCCTGTCTTGACAATCACGTCGTAAAAAAGACCCGCACGAAAGTGTTCACGAGTTAACTCCATTTTTTCGATGAGACGAAATTTTCGAGTCACTGTAAACAACACAAGTTATAATCAAACGACAAAATGTTCTTTAGAAAGCGTTAAAAGGGTCAAACTTTCAGATTGAAACGTCAGATGGCGCCTAAAGTACAGTGTGGTCAAGGCTCAAAATATAAATAGCAATCCTCGTAGAAGGAAACGCCCCGTGAGAAGGTTCAATGGACGTGTAAGTGGCTTTAAATAAAGATTTTTTATGAACAGGAAGTCTTCATCAGAGCTTAAGATAATTGGTATTGGAAAATAGAAAGTTGCAGTTAACCATTATTCCAGCGACCTTAGGTCAAATAAATCCTTGGGAATGTGTTTATCATTGGTTTCTTATGATTCACATTAGTCCCTAGTGTGCATACTTTGGTTGATCTCAGCTGTCCCTGCGAACGATTTTTTTCGGAGTCAAGGTTTATCTGGGAAAGCATAGAAGGCACAAGTGAAATAACTGGATCTACCGCCTTGTTGATTTGATTTCATGCATCCTTGAGGCTACCAAGTGAGGTAGATCCTCACCTATCAAACAAACTCCAGGTTGATGACTGTGACAAATAAATTTCCTCATCTCAAAGGAGGAAAATCGGTTTCAGGTGGTGGAAAATAAATGGCAGGGAGAACTTGAATTTCAATATACCAGTTTAACGTTTGCATACTTAGTGGTGGTAGACGTTTTCATACGATGGCATCGTGCCTCACCCCTTCCAGAAGTAGCCGAGTCTGCCTTGCGTCGAGCATGTTGAGCAGCGGTCTTCCGAGAGGTAAGTGAAATGTAAGATCAAGTGAGCGAGTACCAACGGGTCAGTTTCGTTTATTAAAAATTTTTTGGCAAGGAAAACTGCTCCTCTCTTCAGATATCATCGAAAACACGAAGGAAAGATGAAAGAAGAAATTTTCTTCACCCTAAATGAATTTACTTTTCAACTCCTGCAATTACTCGACCCCACAGTCAGCAAAAATACGTTGTGTGACTCTCTCCCAGTTCAACTGGAAATATCGCGTAGTGTAAATCCTTGACTACTGCTATCCGGCGATATTCTTATCGTCTATATAGTCGATTCTCTTTCAATATACCAATTATGCATCACGATTCCGACTGGTATTCATCATCTCAAGGTTCTTTTCACGGCGTGGATCGAAATTGAAAATGGAGTCATGCCGATCTCGGTTGTGAGCGCCAGGACATCCCTTAGATGCGGGGTGATGCTTCGCGGGCGCTTCGTCACGTGATGGTGGGTGGACGAAGGCGTCAGGCGCCCGATTTTCCCACGCCTCGAACGAAGAAGGCGCAACCGGAGCGAAGTGGGTGGGAAAGATCCGCGTCGATTTCATTCTGCGCTCTCCTGCGCGCACTTCCACTCAGCGGGAGCCGGGCGGAAGGGAAAGCGCTATCTCCCCCGCCTCTAGAGCGAAGGCCCCTAGGCCCTCCTCACCCAAACCCCTCGATGGGGGCGGCGCGGCACCCCCGCCCAAATGGCCACCCGCCGCCTCCCCCGCCGCGTAATGGGAGGTTGCGAAACTTAATTTCGGACACCCTCGGGCGATCGACCGGCGAAAGTGGGCCCCGGGAGAGGGGCTGCGGGTGCTGTTGGGGTGATGATGATCAACTTTTCTCGCCGAGGTGATCTCTCGAAAGGAAACGGAGATAATAATGCGGGGTGGGGCGTGCCGCTGTCCGGACGAAGTGGATGGGAATCGGAATGGTGTGATGCGACGCACCGACTTCCTAAAGAGATACCCATGGCTGTAATTTTTGTACTAACTGATTTTCACAACATATACACATATAGTATACGAGTGCTTAAACCCATACGTGTAGGTTCCCATAGTGTTATAGAGTATTGCATAAGAACGTACTAAATAAGTAGTGAATATAAGAGTACCCAATTGCAATTGAAACATCAGCATATTAATTTACGTGCAGAAAAATAACATTTACTGCCCCATTATGTTTCATTGAAACTAAAGAATTTACTTTCAGAGGATTTATGAAGCTCAACAATGATGACGTCGTGTGGGAGACGCGATTTATTATATGAAAAATGTGGTTGGGGTGAAACCAAGTCATTCCTCACGAAGTACCCCGTCGAGATTGAATGTACCGTGCATTGTGCCAGTGCCGTGTGGAGAACCTTTTAATTAATTCGCACGTCAAGACGTTCAACTGGAGCGTTAAGTAGTTTAGCGATCTGTACTAGTGAACTGGATTTTTTCAGAGAGAACTATGGCACCGATCCCAATGTTGGCAGATTTTAATGCGTTGCCGCACATTCAATAGTTTCGTGTGGAAAACTCTTCAGATATTAAATGTCTTCCCTTTATGAGGCCACTTGACGATGTAGTTTTACTCGCCTTCATGCTGTGCATCATCGAAACCATGGTCGTGTGGTATGGTATTGGTACACGTGGGTGAAGTATTAAATCTTTATGTGGAAGTGCAGATTTTCTTTTTCTACCCTCGTCATGAAGGAATTGCACAAAGTTAAGCCTGAGACTGTTATGTTTACTCGCCTTCTTCTGAGACAAATTTACACGAGTCGAAATCACCCTTTTATTATCTACCACTATCGTAATTGATCCAAAATGAGAAATGGACGTATTGCGAGGTTTTTTAATAAAAATCATCTAAATTGCACCACTACATCTTGTCATACTATTTCATATCCATCTTCTAATCAAATAACATGTATCAAACTGTCCAGTCTCTCACAATTTGAAAACATTCTCGGTTCTGACAACCTCCAATTTTCTCCACCGATAGATAACAATTGTAGATCTATATTTTGCGTGGCACCACTCATTCTTATAGGTCTCCCTCTCACTTCTCGCACATTTTCCATACTTAAAACGTGTTATTTTTTGCGGAGCTAATGTCAGTATAAATTTACGTATCTTTTATTTCTGTAGTAGTACTTTCTTGGTTTATCTTTGAGAAATACTTTGCTGTCCTAGAATACTCCCTTCTATTTTTATGTTATAGTTGGGCAACATATTCGTAATTTATTACAACATACGGTTAATTAGATTTATAATTCATTGGCTGCGCTCGGTTTTAATCAAGGAATGTAGACACCACCTATCCACTTTCCACTTGTGAAATTTTGCATGGTGGCGGCGTATTTAGGTTGCCAAAAGTATCACACCCATCACCTGAAAAATTAACATTAAAATTAAAATTTTGGTAATAATTACGCGATCATTTTCTATACTTATCCGCATCTTGCGTTGTTTTTGCTCTCTCATGCCTGTCGTTGAAGTCTCCGTGGTATTTGTTCATTCGCCTGTTGAAGTCACTCCGGGACGGACACGCTTTGAGCTCTCATAAATGCACTGGCATTTAGCTCTATGCCTCGGATGGGTGGATAATTGCGCAAAGAGTTAATTTGTATCTCGGCGGCGCATTCTTTCTAGATGCAGGGAACGAATTGAATGTTCAGTGAAAAGTGAAATTGCATAATGACATGAAATGTATGCAGTCAACTCTTTCCGACCTTAAATTCTGTGCTGAATGAGTGTTCTCGAGAAAGTTGGTCATTGGATAATGTAATGGATGCCTAATATATTCAATTAGGTATGAAACGGATTCAATTGAAGTAAAATATTCGATCTCGGTTATTGCAAGTGTTTGTGCTTAACATCTAGCTCATGAGTTCAGACATATTTCGTAAATGCAGAACATCCATTAAATGGAGTATCTAGATATATATATTGGTGTATTCTTATAGCTACTTCCAAGTGTATGATTTTATATTTGTACTTCCGGAATAAGATATTAATATTTGCATTCTTATATTACAGTTTTATACGCCGTAAAATACTAGTTAAGTTTTTATTTTGCGCTATTAAACTAAGTGCATTTATTGGAAGTACGTAAAATCTATGAAGATGGCTTTATTTGATGGTTAAATACCTTCCAGATAATATTTTATCGTTCTTTCGTAATAGTTAAAGCTAGTGCCTCGTCCTTTTCTACCACATTGTCGATGAAATGTGTCACTCGGAAGGGTTACAAAGTAACTTTGAAAACGCTCCAAAAAACTGCATTTACATTTTCAATGGAACTATATGGGTATATATGGTTCATTGAGGATAATAATGAAGACTAATATTGCCTACTGGGTATGGTGTTCTTCGTTAACCAAATGTCTCAACCTCAATCGTATTTTCCTATTTTGGATGCCATTGTGATTAATATGATCTATGCATTAGGATTATATTTACATACCACAAGCTTATCCTTCCTGCTACCTACCCTTACTGCCCTCATCTGCCTTTTTATAGAGCATTTCCTCATTTTCCCTCATCGACTCCTGTTTCTCAGTGACCCATCTCACTCATCCTGCCCTCCCTCTCCTGCCTCCCTAACCCCTTAGTCTAACATCCTCTCCCACACTCTCTGCCGCTCCATTGCTCTCCTGCGACTCCCTTCCTCGGCCCCAACAGTCCGCCCTTGAAGCGAGTGCCGACGACCGCCAAACCGTAGCGCCTCTCTTCCGCGTCAATGGAGCAACTCGAGCCACACACCCGGCTTGTCTTATCGATACGCCCGGACACCCGCCCTTCCCCACTGCGATCCGCCCTGAAAACCCGGAAAGGGCGGGGGAGAGCATCTCTGGCGCATCTTCCACCGTTTGACACCTTTCCCTCTGACGTGACCCCTATTTGTTCCCTAACCCCCGTTTACTTTCGGAAGGACGTGGAGGAAGTGATTTTGGGAAGGTGCGCAATGAATCCTAACTTTCTAATCAGGGATTCCTTCGCCTTTCATCTATTTTCATCATGATTTGAGCGCATCTATGAATCGCTCATCTCATGTCCCATTCCATGTGGTTTCAGTTCGGCTTGCGTAATTAATACATTCGTAGCCTTCGTTTTTACCAAATTTCCTGTTGTGGTTCCCATCCGGAGCATTATCTCTTTTTTATCCTTTCGTATGTGCCTAAAGTCAAGATTTTGAATTCTATCTGCGGGAGAATTGTGATACGTGGAATTGAAAAAAACTACTGGGACAATAGAACGTGTTCGGAAGGAGCGTCAATTAGTGTGAGCTCCGGACTCCTTGAAGGAAGGTTGAGCCGAGCTTCCTTCCAACCTTCTGCGTGAAAAACAATCATTTCGATTTCGATAATATCACAGCGCCTCCGATAAGCATGCTTACCATGCATGTGCTACTCAAGAAAGCAAATGCCCCTGTGTATTTCTCATTCCGCAAAAATTAATTTAAGATTGTTTTTACAACCACCCCACTCAAGACTTTCGATATCCTGACTTTTTCTATAACACCTCGCTTTCGCCTCTTAAGAGCTTACCTACTATACCTCTTGCACCGTCACGCTGTTTACTTCATATCCCATGCGCATGTTTACACCACGTTTGTCCTATAGTGTCGAGCCGAATCTAGAAATGCGCAGCCGCTATTCACTTTTTCATCGTGGCTTGTTTTTGCGGTGTAATTTGATTTCTCAAAGAAAGTTTTAAGTTTTCTAATTACGAAATCAATGACTCAAGTTAAAATTTAATATACTCTGAAATATTTGGATTCGGATTTATTTTTATTCGTCTCGAATTTTGTCGATCCCTTCGGGTTCAGTCAGACTTAAGCTTAATTATTCTCGACTAGAGGTTATATTAGTCTTTAAAAAATTTCTCGTTTGGGGTCACGATCGTGTTTTTGCGAGTTACTTCATGCACACAATTTCGTATTCTGTGGTAAAATAAATCCATTATTCTCGAAGGCTAATGTGCATGCAGTCTCCCCAAGGTTTGGTGTTAAAAGCAGTTGGTTTCTCTTCTACTCTCCATGAGAGTGTATATGTGTGCCATTTAGGCATGGAAAGTGGGGGCTGTATGGCAGGCCAGCAACTTATCAACGTGTCACGCTAGTAGACTAGTGTGACTGGGACGATTATCTAGGCAGAGGGAAACTAGCGAAAGCTCCAGTGGTCCCATATGGAAGGCGTTGCTGACACTGTTTATTTGGAAATTTCCATTCGGTGTGAACTCTTGAATCCTAGTTCTCTGAGTAGGGCGGAATGTAACATAGATAATAATGACCTGTGAGGTCGGTGTTTGAGAATCTGCAGATTAGCAGAAAAATTGATGGCTCGGAAATTTTGCGCTTGACCCGGTGCTTGTCCTGAATGCCGAGTTTCATAATTCTGCTTGTATTCGGTGTATTGCAAATTTAAATATATGACTGAATGAATAGCCGGGATGATTCAAGCAGGAGTTTGTTAAGAACTTAATAAAAATTTTCGTGGCATTTCCAAATATCTGATATATCTGACAGCCACGCATCCCTCGAACCGAATTTTCTCTAATCCCAATCCGTTGTAGCGTTAATGTCGAAGTTGTGTCGGATGATCGCAACCAATGGGAGTTTTTAGAATTCAAAAGGTCATTTAATATTTATGTTCTTAGTTGTTTGACCCCATTTTTTTGATGGCATGCGTTATAACTTTTCACTCCGAGTTACATGACAAAATGTCATGTGCATTTTGGAAATAAAATTGACGCTGAGAACTTAATTTTTAAAAGGTGTACTTGTACAGGTGATGTGGATGAAAAATTAGCTTGATATCTCTCAGTCAAGTTGTGTGATTTTTCATCTGAAAACTCATCTCGTAATTTTGCACCCATCACGGGATTGCGTAAAATTTTGCCATGCTCATTGAAATTCTTTCATGCTTAATACTACTCTATACGATTAATACTGTATGAACTCTATGAATGATAAATATGAACTCTTGATTTACTCATAGCAGACTCACCATAGGCCTTTGTTAACATTTCACACACTTTGTTATACTTTATTTCTTTTTTTTACGTAAAATTTGATACAAATTCTTTGATCCATTTCTTTTAACAAAGGAAAATCGCCGAGCTCATAAAACACGCCTAACCTTAGTGGCTGTCACAGACAAAGTCCACAATGAAAACAGCTGAAAGTTTTATCATACTTCAGGGGCATGTACACCAACATAATAAAAAAAGTTTAACAATCGGACTCTCCAAGCCCGCGAAATGAAAAAATTCTCGTCATGTTTTGAACACACCTCGTATTCTTAAGAGTTGTACATTGGTCTTGGTAGGTTTTCCGTGGAGCTTCTCCCTAAAAATTTCTACGCTTGTAAGCTGGACTAGTATGCGTATCGGGTTGTATTGTTGTTAATTATATAAAAAATCGAATATTAGCATACGAGTTCTTGGCATTTATACACCTTGGGCTCTGGAAGCACCATTTAAACGAATCAGCGGTGGACAGATCAATGAAGAAGTTGAGGAACGAATTTATCGAGAATATTCCTATTGACTGCAGCTTTGTTGATGGCTTGGGATATTGATTGAATTGGGGAAATAGAACATGGAGATAAGGACTTATAAGGTATGGTTAACGTGAACATGAGTATTAACAGATATACTCGTATGAGGAAAGGTTAGCTGAGTATTGGATCACGTTATTACTCCGAAAAAATGTAGTCATATGCTTTTTAGTCATGGATTTCTATGATTAAACCAGTTTTATTTTGACGGTTTTTTTTTAAACAAACCACTTTGCTTTTCCACATAAACTTTTTATTCTCACGACCCAAGTTTCGTTATAGCATAACATCATCAGGTAAAAATACAAGTCAAGCACAGTATATATGCATATCTCTGGGCGGAGGGGAAGAGGAGGTAGGAAAGAAAGTATTGGTTGAGCTAGGAAGAGGGGAGCTAAAAGTCTATGGTTTGAGGCGGCGAAGGAGGATTGGTAATATTAACAAATTAGCAATAATTGGATAATTAGATTAGATAATTGAAATTGATTAGGAATATGAAGATTTTCCACCAAGTTACGCCAGAAACTGTTTTATTTAACAGTTTCATTTTCCTTTCGGCATTTACATCAGCATATTTTAAACCTTTACATGCATCTGAAAAAACTTTTATTTTCTTATAGCTTGCGCGTGTTGGAGGGAGTTCCGACTTTTTCAAACACTCTTAACCATGCGGGACAGTAACGCCCTGTAGACAAAAATCATTGTTTTAGATTATCCAAAAATGTATTGCCATCATTTAATGTAAATGTGTATTGATTGCTGGAAATCTGGCCGGTTTAGACGTATCGTTTGAAGACTCTGAAGTGATTAAATGTATTAATATGCCTTCCGACGAAATTCGAACGGGATCTCAACATTCTGTCTACATATTTCGCTGATTATCCCGAAACAATAACTATTTCCGCGTCCGAAGGAATCGGTCGTCCTCTCCATGACTGGTTAGACGACGTTCAAACGAAATCGCTTTTCGGAAAACCCATTTCGTCAAATCGTGGAACTCATTTAACAGGCGCGCCAGTAGGAAGTGCCAGTTGTTCGAAATAGCGTTTTAAGTGTCCGTTACGGAGCCTAATTGTATTCCGAATTGTTTTACTTTCTGGGTTCACCGGATTCGTGTGTGCTCCGTAAACTTGGGTGGAATGCCGAGTGGGCGGAAGTGGCCCACCCCGGCACGCCCCCCCCTCTCCCCCCGGGTCCTCCCCCGCTAGCCCATTCGTGATCGCTCCCTTCCTTGGCGCGCAGGGCATGATGTATTACGTATTATGCGTTATTTTTTCCTGCTGTGCTTACGCAAAACGGAAAAAAATCAAGAGAGTATTGTCTAATTTAAAATTAAAGAATTTTGTCACATTTAACCGGTCGAGTTCGTCAGTTAGGTAATGTTTGTGCCTGCTGACACAAAGGTCGCAGGTCCCAGTTTCATCTCGGGCCATGGGTTTGTAAAGCGCACGGTGTAACGGCTTCTGGGAGGCATACTGAATCAGAAATTTCGTACAGGGACATAGGCATAACGTGGAGTGACTTGAGATCGTGTTTCTGAATTATTTCATGTATTTCAGTTCAAAATAGGATTTTATATATTGACCTGAATGATCAGCTTTTTCGAGACTTACCTCCTAGGAAGATAATTGTACTTCTACGTTGATGAAACTGAGATGCAATGATAAATTCCTCAATATCCTGTCATATCCTGAAGGTCTCTATCGTACCGTGCTGTAACTACCACCAGTACAACCCACATTGCTGGTTTTAATTGGTGAGAGTTGGGCTCATCCCTAACTAAATCTTCAGTGAAATTTCACGCATTCAGGGTAGAGAGGACATCATCTTTCTCTCTGTTTCTATCCGGTTTCCCAGGAAGTTCTAGTGCCCAGAAAATAGCACCACTCGGAAGAGTCGTTTCAAGATTATACTAGGGATTGGAACCTGGAGAACTCCGGTCAGTAGCTCAACGCTTTACCTAACACACAGACGCTACTAGGTTTCATTCAATGAGTCAGCGGAGAGAATTCGGGTTACATTACCTAAGAATACGGGACACAGGGATACGACATGGATGAAAATCTATAATCGTGGAAAATAATTTTAATTGATATTGGATGTAATGCATATTGATTTTTTTGAATCCAAAATCAACCCCTTCAAATTTTACTTCTATTTACTCAATTCATCAGTATCTAACATCTTAAACTAAATATGCTTGATGAAGAGAGGAAGGAAGTACACAGAGATGGAGGACGACTTGATGTAGAGAAGATTCCTGGATTGTGTTTTGTGAGGAGTCACAAAATATTTATTTGGTACTTGTGTCCATCCAAAACCTACCTTTACTAGTAGATTGCCTTGTGGTAATAATAATAGTTGCATGCCAAACTTCGTGAAATCTCGTGAGGATTGTATCGAAAAGAACTTTTTGAATTTTAGGAAAAATTATTGCGGAGCAACCAGTTACTTTACCCAGGCGACAACTTCAACTAGATATATTTTTGCAGAGCATGCTGGTTTATTTACTTATAAGAAAACTCAGGTAAGGGCAAGGCGCACTCATACGTACATACATTTGCCTTCCCTGCACCTCTCTTTACCGAAGTTTTCACTTAAACCTGTGTGATTGTCGATATCGTGATAGTTGTTCGTTTAACCCAAATTTTTCCTTCAACTTGAATTATGTTTATCCGCAGAGTTTTATTGACTGGGACTCGGGTACGAAAACCTTTCTTGGACTATTTTCAGCGTAAAATTGACTCGTCACGGAACTACTGCCATTAAAGCCGTGTTTGCGGTTAATCGCTGCTTAACTGCACCCTAATGTCGGAAGGGAAAGTGTTGAATGCGGCCGGATGAACAAAATTCCCACACGTTCCCACTCCTCCTCCCGCCAAGGAGACGAAAGAATACCGAAGGGAAACGAATTTTTTTTTCCCGGGAGGAAAGAAGAAAACTCACGTAAAGAAAATGAGACTCGCTCGGTGTCGCCGTCGTAATAAAAAGGGGTTTCTTTCCTTTTGTCTTTCGGCAATAGCGCCCGAAATCCCGTTCCCTCCGAAGGTGTCTCAGATCTACCCGCACAATTGTTTGCTCGAGCCACTTGTCTCTCTTTCACTCTTCCATTGTGTCGGCCACTCGACGAAACGAAAGCGCACCTCGGGAGTCACCCCCGCGTCGTGCGGAAGGACTACTTGTTGGGTTAAGTGGTGGGAAGAGGCCATTGTGTGTCGGGGAAAAGGAAACTGGAATGTTTTTTTTGGGGGCGTTCGGGTCAGGGCCGGCGCGGCAGCCGCATAAATTGGGTGGCCGGGGCCGCCGGCGGCAAGTTTACATAATTGCTAATTATCGGATAAACAGCTGGGTGCTTACCTGGCGGAATTTAAGAGTTTCTGCCGACATACGGGTCTAAGCAGTCTCTGTCGGAATTTTATCTGCCTTTCTTGATTTTTACCTTAGAACAATAGGCATTGCTTATGGGCGTATACGTTTTTCGTTGAAGAAAGCAATAGATACGTCCTCCTGAGAACTTAAACTGTCTGAAATCTGCGTCAGGGCTTTACCAGTGTACATGGTTTTTTATAAAAAGTACCAGGAATTTTTTTGGAAAAATAGATTGACGTCAGATATTCCTACAATTCCTCAAAATTTTTCTAAGTACATCCCTTGAGCGTCGACACACTTTTGCCAGGGCTTTTCCACGACTCCCAAGGCTCCCTGGTAGGCGGATTCCGGAAGGTCCTTAAGGGTACGCTTGCAAGCTTTTCAGGCGGTACTTAGCGTCTCATGGTGGTGTCCTTGAGGAAAAATTTCTATTTTGGGAATAGGAAATAGTCTGCTAGTGCCAAGTCGGGACTGTAAGGGGGTTGGGGAATCGTCGCGATACCGTTGGAAAAGGTCTTCGCAAGAAGACTCTCAACTCAGCTTTCGGTCGTCCGTCAAGACCTTCGGGACGAATTTAGCGCAAATCTTTCACATCACCAAATTTTCAGTGATAATGGCGTGCAGTGTCACCTTACCAATGCCAGCATGACCTGGAATATTAATGGTAATACCAATACGATCATGGGCACATTTACCGACGGTCTGAATTAAGTACTTTATGTACAACTTAGGAATGAATGGCTACCGATACGTAATATACGTATTTTCGTACGTTTACGTATTTTCTGCCTAAGTTGGCGAGAAATATTTTGTAGTTGTTCAAATGTTTGGTAACTGATTTAAACTAGCGATAGCTGCGCTCAACTTTTTAAAGCCATTTTAATTAATTAATAAACAAATTAATACCCTTTAAAAGTATTGTCGTGCATGGGCACAAACATTTTAACCTCCCTTTGTTGCCTTGATTTTATATTTCGAGCATTTTGTGACCAGTTTCTAAATATCTACTTGTTTGCGCCACTTATTTTGCGAAGGTAAAACTTGTTATCATCGAGATACATTAGGAGGAAGTACGTGTTAAATATACCACTTGTCTCAAGTAATTCCATGTTTAATGTATGTATGCACAATTGATCAGCATTCTTTTGTGAAAACATTGAGCTATAACGATGGTACCTTACTTAACCTTACTTTACTTTATTTGCGTTACCATGTTAGTTGACCTTATATTTATTTTCCCAGACTCTTATTGTTTTTCTCTAGCTGCACCAAGAAACTATACTCGCTTATTAAACCGAATAACAGTTCTGTGTTTGCTAGGGACACATAAATGATTCAAATTGTAATAAGTAGACCATATCTTTATTTCTCCTGTGGTTCGTGATAACATCGTCATATCAGTAATTTTTTTCTTGATAGGTGTCTCAAAATTAAAACTTGAATCGTGGCATCATTGCCAAATTGAAACAATGCATGGTAATGTACATGTATTTTTTATTTTATACTGAGGGAAAGAGGAAGGTCCAATTCCGTATGAGGTTGGTCCGACGAAACGGAAAACTGATATATTTGCGCGAATCATAGTGCTTGATCGCTTTGGGCAAATAATCCCGAATAGATTCTTAATCTATCCATGTACATCTTGTGGAAAAAACGGAACATTAACAGCTGAAATAAAAGAAAATGTATATACAGGGTTCGTCCGGAAAATAAGTGTACTGAGCTCAGGAAAAAAAAATTTATTACACTTTTACATATCTTAAGCTAGTATTCCTCAAAATAGGACCCTTGTGAGTCGATACACTTGTTCCAGCGGCGTTCCCATTCCTGGAACGCTCCCACGAAGGCATCATCAGGAACCTCTCGAAGACACGTCGTCACGGCCTCTTTGACGGCGTTCAAAGTCCCGCATCGCGTTCCTTTCAAACTCCTCTTTATCTTCGGGAACAGAAAGAAGTCCGGTGGTGCCAAGTCCGGGCTGTAGGGCGGGTGCGGCAGCGTTGCCACGCCGTGCTTGGCCAAGAGGTCCGACACGACAAGCGCGGTGTGAGACGGCGCATTGTGGTGATGCAGCCGCCAGATGTTTTTGATCGCTGGCCGGACGCGGGCGACTCGTTTTCGAAGCCTGTCGAGCACTTGGACGTAAAATGCAGCATTTACATTTTGTCGTTCAGGTACAAATTCGTAGTGGACGACTCCCCTTTTGTCAAAAAAGACAATGAGCATCATAAACTTATTTTCCGGACGAACCCTGTAATTTCATTTTTATACGGTACATGAACAGCTGTATATTTCCTAGAAGGGTTTTCCACGGGCTATTAATACCTTCTTGCTAACCTCATTACCTTTATAAATGTTTGCCAGAAATCTCGGGATGTAAGGGTTAAGCTGATTTTTCTCACATGCGGGCATATAGGGGTGCCGATGTTGTTCGCCCATTCATGCACGGGATTCGTGCCGCAGCGCTCCTATGTGTAGATATCCTCTTTTCTGATTAGTTAAACGAGTGGCGTGCAACGCAGTCCTCTTCTACTGTATGAAAATCCAGCCTTGCATTTGCGAGAGCACTTTCACGTAAAGAGAATACTACCGAGGAGAAAATTTCCGAAAGGAAAACATTGAAAAAAAAACAGTAATTTTATGCCTCACAAATAAATTTCTCGGCGATGTAAAAATAAAAACACTCGGCATATTTCATGCAAGTAATTTAGGTATTTTAATTTAATTGTCCCGATTTAATTCAACGGAATTACTAATGATGAAACGAATTTCAACCCTCAAAACAGCCATTTCCCGTGCGTGTCGGATTCACAGGTTTGTTGGTCGTGCTCGTGCAAAGAAAGCCCGCAAAGTATCACATTTATTCATCTTTCCCGGAAATTTTCCTCGGACGTAAAACTTTCTCCAATTAATTAAAGCCTTCTGTGGCAAAGACCGCGAGAATTCCATTTTTGCGGCGGAAACTCTTTATTTGGGGCAAGATAATTCCCTTTTCGAAGAGCAAAGGAAAATGTATCCCCGAGATGCGTTGTGTCGTCATGTCCGATGACGGTCTTTCTCGCCTGACAATGAGTGCGGGAATGCTCCCGCTTTTTCATCCGCGACCCCCAAAGGTTAAGCTCTAGAAAGACACCAGTGCAGTAGGGCAACTGCATAAATTACCTAGCCCCGACTGTGAAGATTAATTGATTCTCCGTGAGTTAAAAGAAAAAGTTTTCCCTTTTATTTCTCCTCATGCAGATGGATTTAAGCATCGCCACCTTTGGTGGTGTGTGCAAGACGTACGAGCAGTTTCTCCCATTCTAGTTCCCATCCAGTAATGTGTGTGTAAGTCATTTACCATAGCCTACATTCATGCTCGTGTGTGGAGACGCCTCCAATATAGGTGACGGCTCTACGCAATAGGCACAGTTATTTTTATTTTTAATTATTGCACTTGCGTCATTATCGACAGTAGTTGGCTTTAAACTCAAAATGAAAATGAACAAATAATATTTTCAGCTGGCTAAAGTCCTGTTTTTATTTTCTAGATTATTACTATAATATACAAGTATATTATTATCAATAATCTACCGGTTAAGGTAGGTTTTGGATGGACACAAGCTATCAAACGGTACAGCAACAACTCCCTTGTCTCTCCTGACAAAACGAAGCAACCCAACACACTACAATGAGTCCCACTTCAACTCCGATTTTCTAAGTGCGATTTCAAAATTTTTGGCGTTTTACTTCTTTGGGAGTCATAAAATTTCCACCGTATTAATGTATTCCTATAGATATTAAGTGGTAAAAATGAAAACACTTATTTTACATTAGTTTTTATCCCATTGAGTTTTTTGAATTGAGATGCATATTCACTTTGGAAATCGGAAGGAAAGGAGTAAGGAGGAGGGAAATCTCAGGACTGGAAGGAATGACACAAGTTGATTATTATCTTTATGGTATTTTTGCCATTTCAAATGATTATTATTGGGCTGCAAACTTTTACAAATTCTCACCGAGAAATCATTTCAATTGCATCAGGTTCATCATGATCATCATCTGATGGGCGATGCTATTGCTTTGTACAGAGATGTGTGCATGATGTAGAGAAATATGGTCCGTGATTTAATTAGTTGTGTGGTTTCGTAAAGATTTTCAAAAAGTAATGTCTTAGAAATAGAAGGAGCTCATAATATACGAGAAAAGGGTATTATTGTTTTATAAGCTCTTTCTTTCTCAGTAATCTACATTTATCTCCTTGTTAATTTTTTTTAAATATGGAACAGCAAGAATCCCTTTCTATATTCCTCGTCAGTTAGATCATCGGATCCAATTTGAGTACATTGAGCCTATAAAAAACGTACGTACTTTTCACTTGTGCATATATCTATTGTGATTACCCATGAAATAACAGCCAACATTTTATTTCGTCTATGCTTGGCGATTGCCCTGGGAGATCGGAGTAGGGTCCCCGCGTCAACATTCGTCAGCAAAGTCCACTGGTGGATAAGGCACAGTTAAAATAGATAATTGAGTAAATTTTCCAAATTGGCAAAATAAAGTAATTTTCAGTAATGTTGTATGAACTAATGATGATGAATTAATAATTTTTCATTACTGTGTGAAAAGGTAATGACAACGTATGATGAATGATAATCCTTAAAACTTCACCCGTTTAAGTCTTACACTTCGCTAGTCTTATCAAAAACATCGACAAAATAAAAGTAAAAAGGGTGGCGTGTGCATTTCGGCCATCTTGTAACAAAATTTGAGAACAATTGGATGATAGTTCTGCACTTACCTCTATAAATGCATTCCATCGAATAAGCCATGAATAATTCAGCACTTATTAATTATTATTATATACATATTATTATTAGGTAATCTACCGGTTAAGGTAGGTTTTTGGATGGACACAACTATCAAATAAACATTTTGTGACTCCCCACCTAGCAAACTAATCTATATCAGGTCCCTCTTCATCTCGGTGTACTTCCTTCCTCCCTTCATCCCGTCCAACATCCCTATCCTGTTCCTGCCCTTACCTCGCTTGCCCAACATTCTCCCCTCTATTACTCTCTTCAACATTCCACAATACTGTTAAATAGATGCGGGAAAATATTGTGTTATACACGGTTGTAATGATTCATGTGATACTATATAGATTTCATTATTCCGCTAACATCTGTTACTAAAAATTTTAGTGGAAAGATGATTGAATATTTTTTTTTCAATTAACAGATCATGTGTTGAGGGTATCACCGAAAATCATGATAACTAAAAACATCCACTTGGATGAAGATAATTACTACGGTATGTTTCAGATTATTCTATATTCAGGCGCAGCTCCTAAGTCTAAAAGAAAATTTTGACTGCTGATACTGCTGACTGTTGAGGATTTAAATGCATTATGCAAAGGTTAGTTTTGTGATAAGGTCGCAGTTATCGCGATTAGCAAGATTTAGTTAAGTTTCAAGGATGCACTAAGCAGGTCAATCTGATAGGTTCAACCCCCCAACCAAAGGATTATTTCGCCGGAAAAGGTCGAAAATCCCTACCGCAGGTGATCTGAAAGCTTTTCACCCTCAGGTCAGTGAACAATCTTCTTCCAGTGAAGTCGTTATTAGCAACTTCAGTCAACCAGATGTAGAATTCCTTCTTTCAACTCTTACATTTGATTCGTGTTCTCCTATGCATGGCATATGAAGGTTTTTCAGAGGCCGATTATGACATCTCTCATCTGAAGCAGTGGATTAATTTCCGATACGTACTCGCAGATGACTATTGGAGCCTTTTCTTACTTAGCCAACTACATATGTGTTGCAATGCAACAATTTCAAAGTCTAAAAAAAATCATTCGCCTTGACCGAGACTCGAACCCGGATCCACTATCCGGATGGCCGGCCGAGTGCTTTTGCCAGTTAAGGTACTGAAGCGTACTGTACTTCAGAGGAATCAATGATGCCACTGTAGCTAAGCTGGCATAGTAGTATCCAGCTTAACTGGATGAAGCAGTCGTGACGCTGAGGGATCCTGGTTCGAATCCCAGTCAAGGCGAATGGTTTTTACGCTTTGAAATTGTTGCATTTTGATGCGCATTAGCGGATTACTCCGTTAAAAGTTATTGTTGCGTCATCTCCCAGTTTCTTTGAATTTCGCAAAATTGTTGTTTTAGCATTATTACTCGTAATTTTGCCTGATTCGCTTAAGAGCTCATTTACTTCACATCGCAAACGGGAAGTTAAGGGGATGGGTTTGCTTTGTATCGTAAGTTCGTGGAATTTAAGAAAGATTTCCAAGTGAATACATTTAGTAATTTTGCTTGTAATTGTAAGGGAAACCCGGTTGTACACGTGTGGCATTTTTAAATTCAGCATTATGCATTCTACTCTAATACTACTGAATAAATTTATCAGCGCGCTGCGGGGTAGGAATGCTTTTCTTATAGCATTACCAACATGTTCTTTAATCTTATAAACTTGACACACAAGGATTTGCAATGGGGTTCAATATATGTCTCTAATTCATGAGATATACGTATTATCCGGTTATGTCATTCTTTCGTTTGGTTTATTATATAAAACTGAAATAGAGAAAATATAATGACGCGAATTTAAGCGCTAATTATTTTGTAAATAGTTTTCAAAGTCTTTTCGAATTGTTGGAGGATTAATTTTCTCTGCGAAATGTCACCAAGTCAACCGCATTTTCCCATTCAGTCGAGTTCTAGTTGAATGACGACAATGTATGCTGAGTAAAATTAAGTTGCTTACTTACGAAACGGTTGATATTAATCCAAATAAGGTTACATTTTTCAGTCTCTTGTAGGCTTTCAGTAGTTGTGTAATTTCAGAAAACACTTCTTCGGAGATTTGAGTCAGTGACCTCATCTTATAGTCTTGTCCGCTGCCTCTTAAGCTGTGGGTGTTTCTCAATGAAAGAACTGGCCGAGGTCGTTTGTAAGTTCAAGGACGGCGAAACACTCGGATGCAAAGAGCGCTCGCTGCTGATGCAATGGAAACCTCCCAACAGTTTGCCTGGCCAAGCTAGACGAATGCGTTGACTGTAATAATGCCGATTATGTTTAGCAGAGGTAGATAATTAACATTTTACAACATGTTAAAGTGGAATTATTACATACAGAGTGAGAAAAATCTCGATGTTCGTATGATTTTTTTATGTTTAGACGAAATTTCTAATTGAAATTTTTCGTTGGACCTTTTGCGTCTTAACGCGGACGAATACGAGTAGAAAATAAGCTTTTCCGTGCGACAACTTAGTTTTCGTAATATTCTACGAGTTTTTTTTTTTACAAGTGTCATGTTGTCCAAGGGTATAAATGCTTGTGACAGTCAACAAAAGGAACTTCTAATAGACTCCCGTTCATAATTGGAAAGTTCCAAAGGAGCTTCCATACTTGCTCTGATTTAAAATTCGGGTTTTAATTTATGTTTTAAAGAAGCCAGCGAGTGAAAAAAGTGAGTATGGCACACTGAAGGATCATTTGTGTACTTTATGGACATTTTATTTACGTTTTTATCATTGTGTTACGTAACTGTTACTCGGTATTTATCGATAAAATTCGAATGTTTACCTTTCCTTGCGGAATATCCAATGCACCGACTGTATAGATGGGATGTAGTTTTCCTTTGTGTTCTTGCGAATGATATTGGACATGTTCGATCAGGTAGGAAACAACAATTTGAAAATTTTGTTACGTCAAAGCATAGAAACTGGTCGACGTTGTTGTGCTGATAGAGACGAACAAGACGCTGGATCGAACATCATCCTGCGCTTTCGAGTTCCTTCTCCAAAATGGCTAGAGGCTAACACCGGTTTATTATCTTCGAGAATGATCAACCGAAAATCTTCCACCGAGTGTTCCACTTTTGTGCCCATGCATTTGAGCATAAGAGGTCATTCAAGGTCAGGAAATGACCTCTTCCTAGTCCCTGCAGGTATCAATTTCATCATATTTTACGCCTATTTCCTTTATTTTTGGAGAAAATAAGTTGTGGGCATAGGAATGCTTCAGAATTTCCTCCGTCAATTTTTCAATTTTTGAATCGTGAATGTTTTGGTCGGGGTGTTCCCGTCAAAACTGCCATTGACTGTATGCACCGCTTATCAAAATTCCATATGATTATGCCTTTTGAATAAAGCATTTTTTTATGAACTCTTTGTTTGGAAACGGCAATTTTCGAATTTATTCGCACTCTCATGCCGAGCAGTGATTTCCATTTAATTCGCCACTCGTTTTTCTTCTTTACAGTAACCCCGCAGCTGCTTTTTTCAATTCATTTAAAGTGTGAGTCTTCTTGAATTTCACAGTTTTGTGCCGTTCGTGGGACCTTAGGATAGCGTGCGACTGGACATTGTTTGGAATGTGCCCGTGAACAGTCCGTGAACGTGTCAGACAAGGGGAGAATAGGGAAGATTGAAGGAAATCTGGTGTTGGTCTGTTCGTATCGAAATCCATTATGTGGCCCGTAGTTTTATAAACTGGAAATTCGATGCATATCGTGCGAATCAATATTTTTTTGCCTAAAATTAGCACTAATAGGGAGCATGTTGGTGTTTTCCTCCGGCTTTGTCTGTAATTTGGCATGTTGCTGTAATTGGGTAAAAAGTACCAAGAACATCATGAAATTCACGGCCAGAATAGGATTCGGCCATAACTGTTAACTGGCTGGTGCACTTCCATAATACAGGGTCGCACCCAAAACTGGTAGGACTGATTTTTTTACAAGAATTTTATTGACGATATACTTACATCGACTTAATAATCTTCAAAGTATGCTCCTTGAGCTGCTACACACTTAGTATAACGTTGCTCCCATTCCCCGTACGCACGCTGGAAATTTTCTTAGGGGATGCCGTTGATGACCCTCGTCGAAGCCTCTTGAACGGCCTTTATCGAGTCAAAACGTCGTCCCTTGAGCTGTCTTTTCATCATGGGGAAGAAGAAGAAATCCGGTGGTGCCAGATCGGGAGAATAGGGTGGTTGCGGCAACGTGGCAACGCCGTATTTGGCCAGGAGCTGTCTGACGACGAGAGTCGACACTCAGAATTTTCGGCACCATCTTGGCGTACACCTTGCGCATGGCCAAATCCTGTGAAATATGCGTTGGACGTTGGATGCTGACAGACCCAACTGGTCTGCAATTTCTTCACTGGTTAAGTGTCGGTCTGTGTTCAGCAGTGTCCTCACTCTGTCCACATTCGTGTCGGTTCTTGCCGTCGACGGCCGTCCGGAGCGATGGTCGACTTCAACGAGCTCCCTACCCTCTTTAAACAACTTGTGCCACTCAAATACTGTGGAACGGCTTAAGGCAGTGTCCCCATAAGCCTGCTTGATGATATCGAGGGTCTCAGTTGCCGTCTTCCCGAGTTTCGCGCAAAACTTCACGGAATAACGTTGCCCTAAATTCAGATTCATTTTGTTTTTCGACGCGGACAAAAACCTTGCTTCACTAAAAACGGTGTCCTCACTCAACGACAGCCCGCAGGCGACTGAGGTTGGTGTCAGTCTGTTGCTAAGAGCCCCCTCCACCTTACCCTGCCAGGCAGGGTAAGGTGGAGGGGCCCTTTAAACTATTACGTAATCTCGTATATGAGCACCTATCGATCTTTTCAGCCTAATTTAGCCAAGCTATATAGGTGATGTTTGGATATTAGCTATTAGCAAGATGAAATGAATTTTGTCGATTTTAATGTGAAGGATTGTAATTCAGACATTTTAGTGGATTTCATCGCAACACAATCCCGCAGTTTCTTGACATTTGAGTGGACGTTTAAGCAGTGACATTCTGCCGAAAGTCCTCTTTGATCTTAGTTCAGTATTTTAGTACCTCAATACTTACGGCTACTGCAAATCCTGTCATAAGTTCACGATTTGATCATAATGGAGTTTCCTTCCGTCTGGGAGTAACTTGGAGTGTTCGCATCGTTATAAACCCCCGTGAAGTATTACTCAATGAATGAGGAGATAAGATCTGGAGAAAAATTCCGGATGTTGATGCTAATTTTTAGATTCGTACATGCCATTTCAGTGATACGATACGATGAGAATGTTGGATGGGTGTAATTACGCTGTCCACATTCGTACGTTTATGAGAACGACATCTCGTTAAGTTTTTATTTTAACGCTTTTGATTACTCTGCCCGCGTGCAAGTAAAGGGGAAATCCGACCGGACACCAATTACATGTCCCGTTTTAAAGACTCTCTCAAGTAGCAATTGTTCTGAAAATGCGACGCGAGGTGCATGTAACCATCGCGTCTCACCCAAGAATTAAAAATTTCCCGTCGGGGCGCTTAAGAACGAAGTTAATCGCTCTCGTTCGGTAACACCGAGGCCATCGCCTCGGGAGGATCCTCTTGTTTCTTCACCTTCCAAGTGGTCTCGCCGGTCGCCGCATAAGCAGCGGCGCGGGGGCCTTCGCCCGTGGCCCCTTCCGGCCTCCCGCGGAACATCGACGACGCCCCCTCACATTGTATTCGCGGCGCACATGAAAATTCCTCGGACTTGAGAGCACGTAAGTGTATCGTTTACGAGGGACTCGGTGAATCGCGCTCGCAGTTGATGCCGCCGCTGAACGGTGGGCATGCGCCTGTGCTAATTGCGCGCATAAAATTAAAAGGGAAACGGTATTTAATTCCTATGTTCACGTTCGCAGAAGGGCGTTAAAAAAAAACGTTTTTGTTGTTCCTATTCCGCGGAAGGCTCCTTTTGTCTCGGGATGCCCACTCACCCCTCTCGTAAACAGCTGCAACAACTTCCTTCGGATCGTCCTTGATGCTGCTGCGGACCGCCCATCCCTCCAGCCTTCGCCCTCCTCCTCTTCTTTCCCGTCCAGCTCCCCTCGCTCCATCTCGCCCCCCCCCCCTCCGACCCTTTCCTCCCCGCCCCCTCCCTTCTCTTCTCCGACTCCAGCGAGCAGCATCCTTCTCCGCCTCCCTCCTCAATCTCGATCAACCAAACGCCGCACCGCTATTCCACCGCCGACAACCGCTCGGTCAACGATTGCTTGCAGCGATGCTGCCAGAGGCCAATGAACCGTCCCTTCGCCCAACCCATGGGTATGCGCACCATACTTACGTTCCCACCCTTTAAGCCGGCATCACGCGATACTTGTTTCCGAGGTGATTTCGGGGATACAGGTGCACCTCCGTTGGAGGAACGCTCGCCCTGCGAAGAATTTTCGACTCGAGATCACCCCACGCAGTCTCGTGATTTTCTTTTTCGCCTTTCGATTCGGTGTTCAAAATGTATTTCCCTCACTGCGTACATTTGGTGTGGGCAAGAAAAAAGCTTATCGACAAGAACAATAACGGAATAACGTTCATTGTTTCCTAATTATAATTGAATCGACCGAAGAGTATTCATCTTTGGTTTCATCTGGACTTTTTGCTTCATAGTAATGTATTCACTTGCCCCAGTTGATGCCATTTTCGTTACCGGCGTTTCAATGTAGTGGAGATTGTGAAAGGCAGGTCAGCGAGGGAGGGCGTAATATTTCCGGGATATGCAGATTTTCCATCCAAGACAAGTTAACATGACGTACATTCATTTTTTTGTGGAAATTAAACATAGGATGTTGAAAAAACATAAACCACTATACATGAATAATTTTCCTTTGAAAACCCACAGTGCACGAAAGAAATAAGTAATTGAAAGTAATGGAGTTTCCGGACCTTAAGTGGTCTTTTAATTAATCAAGAACCGAATCAAATAACCCGATTGCATTTCCTTTTGAAATTTCCGAAATAAGTAATTGAAAGTAATGGGGTTTCTGGACCTTAAGTGGTATGTTTATTAATCAAGTAACCCAATTGCATTTCCTATTGAAATTTTCTTTCCAACTTTCTAAGACTCCTAATGCAAACTTATTCAAGCACCCATAATGCTCTCCGTCCGCGTGTTTCTGGTTCCTTTTTCAGACGAACCTAGCAGAGAAATACGTTAGGTATCCAGTATTAACAGGTCTTTCTTTGCTTTGCCTAGCTTACTCTTTTTGCCAGATTTAATTTTAACATGTGAACGAAATTTACATTTGTCCACTGGTTATGTCATTCCACCTTTTGTTCCTTAATGTTCTTTGTGTATCAAAACTTTTACCAAATCCTTCATCCAACCAAGGAGAACGTGTTTGTAGCTTATCGAATAATGGTAGATGCAATTCCTATCTGAGGTAGCCGCTGTGATCATCGTAATCCGTAAACGCAGGACTAAATGTAGTGATATTATTTTCAAGAATGTTTCTTCCCTGCAAGCTACCACGATGAGTACCGAATTACTAACGGTGCACATAAAACTTGTGCCTGCGATGATTGAAGTCATCAGTGGATTAATCTAATCTCATGTAACGTACTCCCGCCTCTTCTTCTCTTCAGTTTGTCTATTTATTTCCCTCGTTTTTTCCCCTTCCCATTACCGTTTCCCGTTAATAATTGTCCTGTCTTTATCTAATGTAAAAATTCAATCAATCGAGCGAATCCATCCGTTCGGAATTGATGTGGAGATGACTTATAGAATCCCAGTGGCAATGGCAATGAGTGTTGGTGTGTCAGGTGAACTTTTGTACCATTTTGCGTTGTCATTCTTACTACTGATGGCGTGGTAATCCAATGCGTACAGATTTCAGCTGTTGATCGGATGATCCCGGGTTTTTATCCCATGTGGTAATTTCATCTTCGGGCATTTCTGGCCAGTAGAACTTCATTGGAAAGTGACTACCAGCACAATGAAAGAAACTGCTCCCTTGCTCTTACAGATTGATTTGTCCACTGGGTACAAGTACGAACTTACACAGATATCTGTTTTTGTTGTATGGTCATGTAGCTATAGCGTTTTATTTCTAGTGTAGCCTTTTCTGTTGAAATCGACGGAAAATGAATGGAGTTTATGTGGCAAGCTGCCATCTGCCGTATTATTAGAGGGGTGTTCAACAGAGATTGATCATATCCTTTATGATTCGCATATATAATCTTGCAAGAAATGAATTTTTTCTTTGATTGTTAACTCAATGTGTAATGGAAATTTTATGTAAGTTCATTGGTTTGACTTCAATGCTGTGTCAGCGGCAGCCATTGCAAGTCGAAACATTCTCATTTCGATATGGCAACGATGAAGGTACCACGTAATGGGCAATACGCATCATTTAAATTTTGCTTTTTTCTCGGCAAATCGCCATCCGAGGCCTATGCATTTCCACGGGCGTCTTATGGCTAGTCTGTTCTGGAAGTGGGTTTAAAATGCTTAAAAAGGGAACGAACAATTTAAACGAAAAGTGGACCCGTTGCTTTAGCCACTGTTCCTATCACTTACTTGTCAAAAAAAGTTTTGCACTTTGAATTTTGTGACAAAAAATATATGTTTATTCTTACTAAAAATCCCTAGTATTTACGTAATATTTAGCATCTGCGAAATGTGTGGTTTCCTTAGCTGCAATACTTGAATTACTTGAAATAATGAAAGAGATTCATTGATGATCTATTGATTCATTATGCAATTCTTGAGCAACTAAATGGATTTAATAAAATGAAAACCAAACAAATCGAGTGGATGCTGTACGAGTTTCCGGGAAAATCGTAAACACTTCGTCTATCTGAACCGATTATACGTTATGCCTTATTTCTTTAGGGACATAATTATCAAAAACGAATCAATACAATCACCCGGCATAAGATCACATTCTAATTCTCCTAGTAGTTTTATTGTCATTATTTCCGTCGAGAAGTGCGTTCATTTTAATTTAGCCGTAAAATGTATCTTTCATTTCCTATACACCGCATTGACGAAGGGATATGTATTTCCGTAATGAAAACAGAAGCAGGAGAGTTTTGGGTATTTAGGATATTTTTGATTTTGACACTGGGATATTTCTGTACGATAGAACGCAATCGAAACTTCAAAATGAACGCTGAATACATTGTACATGTGTGCTTCCTTTTCTTAGCTTTTATGTGAATACTATATACGCTCTTTGAATGACTACGGCCCGGCATGTTGTCTCTCGTATCGTCATTTCTTCCATGGAAATTTTACGATTGCAAATATGGGATTGAACGTGTCGGTTAACATTAGACTAACCATTAATTACGTCACGTTCTGTCTGGGAAAGGGGTCTTTTAAATTAAGGAACGGGACTCAGTAATTGGATGATGAAATAACCTTGGTTTGATGAAAAAAGTGAAAAACGGCATTGCAAAGGTATGGTGTAACGATCCATCAAATGACTGTGAGTGTAATGTATTGTAAAATGGGCAAAGAAATGAGTACCGGATTTTAATGATTTGTATTTTTTCCAGAATATTCGGTGTCCTCATTCCAAAAAAAAAACATGTTTATTTTTGTCGTCTCTTATTTGCCTAACAGAGGAAACCAATGCCATTCATATGAGGTAAAAATAAATGTCCTCAGTCTTAAATAGCGGAAGTTTATTAGAGCAGAGACTGGGAAACAGTGGAAACCAAAGCATTATTCGAATTGCCTACCGTGACTTTTCTGTAGTCACCGCGATAACCTCCTCTTGTGGTTTCTCTGATCGTTAATGAGTGTTACGCTTTCTTACTTCATATTTGCATCATCACTATGGAGACGAATCTTAACGTCCTGTGTATTGTCATTCCAAATCGCTTTGATTCTCGTGAGCCACCTGTAAAGACATGACCCACTTTTAATACACGCCATAGCGTGTTGACCTACGATCCCTCAGATATTCTGTATCTCTCCAACTCCTTTCTGATCAACCGGTAAATATTGAGAGAGTCTTTCCAGTGGAAACTTCCATGAATTATATTTTAGGTTTTTGTTGGTTTTTCGCTGGATTTCATTTTAATTCTCTTTATGGAAACTGTGGAATGAATTCGACTGACATTTGCGATAGTAACGCGAATACTTATATTATGTGCTTTTGTTAATGATTCTAGAACAGAGTTGTGGTGAACTATATCGAGTTAATAAGTAATGTCATGATGTTATTTATATTAGCAGAAGTTACGTAGAAAAAAGACCTTGGATTGCTATTTTTCCCAATTGATGTAACCATTTTTTCGTCGAGGGATAGTGTTTACTCGTATATTTTACTGCTTACAATAGTTTCCTCGGGTGGAAACTTTATATAATTGATGAAAAAGTACCAACTATAGGCTTTTTCCCTCAAATTTGAACTCTGCGTGTATAAAAGATGATTACCAGAAAACGCCTGTGTTATCTCATTTCTACGAAGCATCGCTATGTACTTGCTGCTCATTTCCATAAATTTTTTGCAGGTAAAGGAATACTCACTTAGCTTCCCTTAATTGAAAATTCGTCCTTGTATCATACTTAACACATGAGCTAAAATGTCGAGGACTTTAAATGGTGTTGAACTCTAAAATCCCCCGCACAGTTTTGCATCTGAAAAAGATTTCCGTGAGACCAGGTGCTCATGATGGTTTTCACTTTCAGAAGCGGAAGAAGGGAAGGAGAAGGAAGGGGATCATTATCGCGGTTAATTGCTTTCGCCCACAAAAAACTGCGAAAAACATAGTGGAAGCGGATGGTGGGCGTGGAGTGGGGATTGGCGTGCGAAAAGCGTAAGAGTTGGAGAGCGGCTTGGACATAATCGTCTCCGCGTGCCGTTGATGTAAACAAGTTGCCATTTTTGAACGCGAGACGGGAAGGGCCTTCCCCGAAAGTCACCTGCACTTCATAAAGTGGGTGAAGCGTAATCGGAACGACGATGCGTTGGAGAAACTTGTGAGCATGATTTGACACTAGAGGTTACCGGTAACGCAAGACTAGAGGTAGGAAAGTAACGCAGGTATGTTCACGTGAACATACTTGGTGAGCTTTCTACAATCATGTTCATATGTATTCGTAGCCTTTAGGTGGCGCATTCGACTAAAAAGGATGTCACTATTCCAGTCAGATGTGTGAACTTGTCTCAGTAAAGCTTGTAAACAAGAGCTGCTTGTACGGGATATGCACACCTTAACCGTGAAAACTTGAGAAAGTTTCCAACGGTATCATATACGGCCAAACACCAAATGAGGCACTTTGAAAATCCATTTGTACCAAGTCCATATTTGCGAGGGCACGTGGAAATGGAAGAAAGAATGTGAGTTAGGGTTGCGGGTGAATGTACCGAGTTTCCATATTTCCAGTTTGAATTACATGGCGAAGCACGTTTATTTCTCCTTTGTTCCTTCCATCTATTATACGATAGTCCTCATATGTGCATGTCTCAGTTTATCACATGTAACGACGCATAAATCGGAATGATACAAATAAATCGCAGTTGATACGTATCACCATCTCTTATACGATTCAAATGGAACCAAGTACTGGCATACCGTAGCCCTCACATATGTGCAATGGACCTTCTACATTAATTCACAGCCCAGAAACTTAAAAGGCTTCAAAGTTTATGATTCCCTTGGGTTGATGAGCGGTCGAGTTTTCCCGCATGTCGACACAAGTAAAAGAAGGTTCATCAACCCGTTCTTTCTCATAAATGGTTCAATGTAGGGTGGCCATTTTCTCCGTATCGCCATTTTTTCCCTCGTGTTTGCAGAGGCATTCCTGTTAGTGCCCAAGAGTGGGTTCTCCACAGGGAATGTCTCGCCTGTAGTGTGGCCCTCGGAACGGATGCTGGATAACTGTGGCTTAGCCGAGCACGCCGGAGATATCAACGCGCGCTGACCTAAAAAATCTTTGGCGAGTGGGAGGGAAGGGTAGGGGGGGACGAACGGGATCTTTCGTGAGCAAAGGGGAGATCCCCGCGTGCATCAATGAGGAAGAGAATGAAGGAGGGCCCAGGGTCACTTTTTTGACCTTTCACGCGCCCACATCCGAAGGCGCGCTGAGTCCGCTTCGAGAAGGACACCCTTCGGCACGCGGTGAGGACGTCACACTCTCGGTCACAGGAAACCGAGTGTGCTGCGATGCGCGTGCATCGTTATCGCCCGTGCATGTTGATGATGTAAGCATGGAAATAGGGGCGTCACTGGGGAATGAAGTTTTCATACCACATTTTGTTTATGAAAATCACGTTCTCCAGGGCCGAATTTACGAATTATGTGAAATTTCTAATATCGGACGGTATTAACGAACATAAATTAATTGTTATTAAAAGCATGAAGTATTATTTCACTGAGACATCAAAATGGGAAACCATGGATTATGATGGAGTGGTGTTAAAATTGCTAAGGTCACACATTGCATAACTACTTATTTTGCGGACCTCTTTGTACACCATAGATGGCGCGCAATATTTATTTTGTGTATTACAATTAGTGATCCTTGCTGCACGAAAACTCTGTGTATCTGCAAAAACATTTGTTAAATGGTATGTACTGCAGTTGTTTTCAATTTAAAATAAATAGGCACTTGGGATCTAATTATGTAGTTAATGTATAGTATTTCTTCGTACTCACGTGAAGAGATAATCACGTGGGCAATAGCACGGATTAACTCTTTTTACGAGTGTTTTTGTCTTAATTTATTCATTTGTTCCCGACCGTATGAATGCGTGGCGTGAGTCCATCAGTTACCTCTCTTGGAAAAATTATAAAAAGTCCAAACCTATATTATCTGACTGGGAATCTTAATCCAGCGTGACATTATTCGTTGTGAACTCACAAAAAGGTGTTTGCAGTATTTTTATATTTGCCCAGGAAATTCATAGAGGTGTGTCAAAAAGTAATATGAAAAGTAATTTTGTTCTAGTGCCAGCCAAACTATACTGATTAAAAAATGTCGCTGTCTTATCTTGTACTCTGGTTTCTGTTTTCGCGAGAGATATTCTAATGTGCCAACTCATGGTGCGATTTCATATATTAATTTTATTCAAATCAAAGTATAATTGATGGTTTCAAGCCTAACCTAACGGAGTCGCTTCAAATTGGAAATGATAGAATAGTAAGTTTGTGATTCCACATAATATATATATATATATATATATATATATATATATATATATATATATATATATATATATATATATATATTTCGACACGACCCGGGTTTCGACGTTCAGCGTCATCTTCATTTAATTAATTTATTTGTTTGCATTAGTCCAAAAACAGCCACTTCGGCTTTCACATCGGTTTTTAAACAATGATACATGACAATATTACATACACCCAAGCCCTAGGTGGAGGAAAAACCACCTAACGGGAATCGAACCCGCGACCCTTGGGTTGGCAGGCGAGGACGTTACACCGCCACCACCGGGGTCGGCTAATTTCATACCTGAAGATGGCGTTAAACGTTGAAACCCTAGTCGTATCGAAATAAATTTTCTGTGGAATCACAAATTTACTATTTTTTCATTTCCAAATCAAAATAATTAATTACTTCCATCGTATTACTATCTCCGAACTCGCTGTCCAAGAATCGTATACATGTATAGCTTCTGAATCCAATCACTATCGTTTATCGTCGAGAGCGGATTTCTGCTTTCGCTCGCTTTGACGTATAAAGAATGCTCGTGTTCACCATTTTCTTAGCATGTAATGATTGGATATTTCATTATTAAAATCTAATTTTGTGATTTTTTTGGGGTGTAGGCTGATTCTTATTTTAGGTTTTCCCCCACTCATATTCCTCGCCCTCATCCCTTTTTCCCTACTCACTTATCCCCCACATCTCCTTAATCATATCGAGGGCTTCGTGCCAGAAAGGCGTATCCGCCTAAGTGGTAATTTTGAGAAATTCAGTTTAACCACACTATATACCTATTAGTTAAGCTGAAAACGAAAAGGTGTTTTTTTTTCAACCACTATTAACTACCACCAACCAATGAAATGAGGGGAAATAAGTGTTTTTCTTTTAGACGTTTTAAACAGTTATCGTAAAATATGACCTGAAGAAAGTTTCAAAAATCTCTCCAGGGATACATGGTTTCCATCGTACGCTCTTATGGTTTGAAACCTTCGGTATTATCATTTTTTATACTTATGTTCTTATGTGCATTTCACGGTATTTCACACATCCAATTCTCTGCCTACAAATGGAGGCGTTTCACGTAAAAAAAGGGTAGTCTCGGAGATCCCTATCTTGTCTTTGAAGGAAATTCGCCTTTTCTAATATTATTTTGTAAAAAAATCGCGTATATTTTGTTCCCTGAAGTGTCTCGTTAAAATCAAAGTCAAAATTTAAGCGGCCATGAAAAATACGCTATCTAATTTCCTAGTCTTGTTATATTCCATACATTGGAGCAAGTCAATTTCCAATTATTCTGTATTGTACTCATTAAGATTTCCAGTTTTTTCTAAAACCTTGCAATAGCTCGCTTGAAATATAGCGAATTCCCTAGTTTCTAGGAATCTAATTAAAACTGAATACACTGATCGGAGAAGGTGAACCAAAGAGGGTATTTAAAGTCGTAACGTGATTTTAAATGCTGATGTTTGTTTTAGTGTGTCAATATTTTACTATGTCCGAAACGTGATGGATCTGCAGTGCCAAATTTGAGCGCTGAACTAGGTGCGTGCCCGTTTAGTTGGTAAAGAATATCGTTGGAAAGTATGGGCGCATCAATTTTTTTCGAAGGCAAGAGTTGTTCTTTCCAAAGCGTTGGTACTCGAGATACTCGGTGGGTGCATTCAGCCGTAATGAGTCCTACGAGATTGACCAAGCGTTGGCCGTTGCTGTTGAGATTCCCCCCATGACTAGCGCCAATTGCTCAGAGTACAAGTCCAGTCCATTGAAGAGGACACTTCATCCATCCAACTTCTTCGAGATATGCGATCGGTGAACGGAAATGACCATTCAATTTTACTGGAATCATCCTTTTTAATAAAAATGGCTATGATCTTTCGTGGAAGAACAAACAAAAGCTTGACCAGCGAAAGGGATTAAGGTAATGCGTGTATTATCCCTAGTTGAGGCGTACTTGGAACTCAAGAAGGCGAGTTACATGAATTGTGATTGAAATGTACATAATTGTGTCAAAATTTGTAGTGATTTTGTGACTGATAAAGTCGCTTTTAACTCTTAGAGCCGATGGACAGTAAAGAAATGAAAATGGAGTTGAGAAGGGAAGAAAGGGGGAAGTGAAACCTGGCACCCAGTATCGGTAACCGATATCTATGATTGAGAACCGGTAAACCGACCATCTCGAGCATCTTGAAACTTATTGTTTGTGTTTAATTGTTTCTCAGTTTCTGAATTTAATTATGATACTTCAAAATCAACCACTGAAATAAGCCATCATTTTAACGAATAAACCACTTAAAAAATTTATATCATCTATTTGGGTCCGTTTAAAGTTTGCAGAAAACTTTGTGTCGAATGGGATGATGACAAAATGCCATCGGAGCATCAAAGGAAAAGTCTGTTTCGGCACACGCCCTCTCTTGTGATGGGCTCTTTAGGTGTGGCTCTGGAGTGCGACATTGGGGTCATGCCGCCCCTTTTATAAAATAAGATACGTGAATGTATAAGCAAGAGAAGATATATATGCGAGGCTACGTATACATTTATTGTTGCTTACATAATCAGAATCGTGACAACGCCATTGCCTTAAGAGTAGTACGCTTAACAATTGATAGTCCAGTTGCGGATTCATCAGCAGTAATTTTCTCTACTTAATTTGCCTATTCAAAGGATACTTCATACTGAAGTGTACATTTTATAAGAGTTTTAGTAGGCTAAAAAGTTTCTTTTTCTTGGATAGAATTACGGACGCGGGTATTTTATGATGCGAAATATCTAAGTTTGCCTACTATGAGATCACCAAATACTTCATATTGAAACAACGCATGGAGATTCAATTTCAATCATTTGAGTTTCCTGATAATCAAACACTATATTTCTCAATAGTTGCTCGGGTTTGTTAAGCGGTTAAAACTAGCTTTGTGAAATTCCATTTTCATGTAGAAAGATAAAAACGCTAAACCATAATTAAACCTTCACAATTTATTGTAAAAGCACGACACGCCCCTTTCGACTTTAATAATCATTTTCACAATCTTCGTTTAGACTTGATGATTACGTTTAAACGTCCAAACACGTGTCGTGCTGAAAAAAACTTAACTTTTTCTTAGTTTTTTTTATCTTTTCACATATTGTACGCTCAACGTTGAGCCATTTAGCACATGTAAGTTAAAATACTTTTGAAGCTGTTAAGAGAAAAAACACTATTTTGTAGCTTTAAGAGCGACTGCTTATTAACGATAATAATGAGGTCCATGAAATATCTTTTTTATGCCGTAACGTGCTTCGTGTGAATTAAGATTATTGAGTAAAAACAGCCATTATTAACTCCTAGGCAATGAGTTGGAACTTTTGAGTATACGAAGATTTTACGGTCAACGATTATTCTGAACTAAGGTACACCAATTACTTATCAATTTGTGAATAGAATAATGTGTAGCAAAAAACTCAGCTCTTTATAGGTCCTTTAAAGCCCTCTGGGAAAGATATTTATTGGTGAATGAAAAACGTCTGTAAACTCCAATTAAGTGATCCGGCCATAGGCTGATTATTTCAAAATATTAACGGACCCTGAAAAGATCGAAAACATACTGGGTCTCAGACCAGGTATATCACGTATTTTATTTGTCATTTTCTCTGAAACGTAGTACATCCTGACGAGGGCTATATTTAAATGACCGCTGGATGGGTCATAATTCTCGAAAAAGCGAGACCCACGCCAAGGCCGGAAGTTACGGGCACCGGGCCCGTGCAACCCTATCGACACGCTCGTACCTGCCAACCCTTACCTCTGTTGCCCTAAATAAACCTTCGCGTCCTGCGTGACACGTTTTGCCGCGAGATCGCTCGACGTCAGAGAGCGTGTATGTCGAGAGGCGGGCGGCGTTTGAGAGATGTGGGCACGGGTGGGTGTGGGCCGGATAGATAAGGGGGCCCAGATAAGAGAGGAGATGGGGTAGGGGAGGAGGAGGAGAAGGCAATACGCAGTAGTCAGCGACATCGCAGTTCATCGACTCCTTCCCTCTCGCTCCCCGTCCCTTTTGTGGGACATGGGTTCCGCTACGTTCTCTGCCGTGGCTGTCGCGCGCTGCGTCGCATGGATGCGCAGGGAGGCTGCTGCTGCTTGCTGGCGGTACCCAGTGCTCACTCGGTCCAGCCACTGGTTTTGCATCGCCCTGTTTCCCATTTTGCTGTACCTTTCGGGCGCAACCCGTTCGCGTCAACTATGGCCAGAATACTGTTTCAAATTATATCTTGAAATGTTGTTTCCTTGGATGTACAGTCGTCATTTCTTTGTGTTCATTAATTGAGCCTAACATCCGACTACCGTCTCATTGAAAGTACTACGCATGAAAGGGTGCTGATGCGGGGTCTTAAAGCGGGGATGACCTCATGGAAAGGCATCTAAAACTGTCCATTTTAGCTTCGTTCACCAGTAGGTACGAATTATTCATCTTCCAAAGGAAGATCTCGATAACTGAAATTTGAATTCAACGTCCAAAAAAAAGACGTATTGCCCAGAAGTAATTTAAATGCAATGGTCCTCAAATTAAACTAAAATTTGTCAAGTAGCTTTATTTTACACGGGTATCGGCGATCGCTAATATTTGGGGTAAAAAGTTCGACTGCTAAAAGAACTGTTGCGAGTTCGTATCCGGGTGATTTCCCCGGTGTTATCTTTCAAGTTAGATCATCTGGTTTTCAGGGACTCCAATTTATTTTCTAAAAAGAAATAAGGCATGAAAAAAGGTTTGCCTCCCCATCTCCATTGCGTGATTTCACGCGCGGCGGGGCTTGGCGCGTGAAATCGAGACGAAAAGAGCCGTAAGCTCTCACGTGTTGCTATATAGTTACTTAACCAGCCTGTGGATGGTTGGGTGGAGTGCGTACATAAATACAGTTCCATAAGCCGCAGCTAAGACGAGCTAAACTAACTGAAGACTAGCGTTAATATGCCTGCCACAATTTCTTTAGAGTTTTAAATAGCTTAAAAGTTGAGAGGAGCAACTTCAATCTTTGGGCAAAATGTCGACTTTCAGTCAATCGAAATTGAATTCTCGGACCTTCCTGAAGTACGATGGATCTCATGGTGGTCATGGGTCTATTTCTCAGTCTTCGTTCGTATATTATCGGGAGGTAGAATGTTGTTTTAATACGTCCGCAAAAACAATCGAAAATACATTTCAAAACATTACAAATCAAATTCTATGAAACGCCATGTTAAGTTCTGCAACATATATTGTAATTAAGAAGACTATGTCAGGAAATCCCAAGGGCTTGTTTACTGACAATTAATTTTATGAAAAAGGTCTCGTAAGTAACTCTCGCTTGATTTTGCTCGCACCCTAAGTAAATAAAATTAAAAGCACAACCACGTAATTTGAGTCGCAATTTATTTAAACGCCGATACCACATACATGTGAATTTGAGTGAGTTACACATTTTAATCTGCAGTTCCTCCGAACAAAGTGACGTGAAAAATATCGTTCCTGTGTTCGGATACTGGAACAGTGTTACCTACCGGGTTCTCCTTTTGACAGTTTTCCCTCCGGCAAACTATATGGCCATAGGCTCAGTCTCAAGCTCGTGCTCGATAAATCCTGTCGGCTTGACCACTAGCATAAGTAAACTGGTATCAAACGAAGATGTAATCAAACACCCAATGGACACCTAAAAGTTACCGTACTGGAGGCATTACATACTCATTTTTTTAATCACATATTTGTGTGTATGTACATATACGAGTATATGTGTATGCATGTATGTATATATACACAAGATGTGATCAACAAAGACAATACTGATTTTATAACTTGTTTATTTCGACGGATACAGCTCAATCAAACTTGTCGCCCTCAAAGTACATACTTATATATATATATATATAAGAGCCCGTCAATATATACTCGTATATATTGACGGCCGTGTCGTTAAAACGTCCAACTTCATATGAATGTCCTTTCTTCGTGTTTCTGTTTTAAAAATCTATGTGTGTATTTATATGTTTGTACGTTGCCGACGAGCGTTCTATTTCGAAGATGTTTATATTTGTGTGCAGCCCCCCGATTAGCGGGGGGGGGGGGAGCGATTCAGGGTATCAAATAGAAGTTTAAGAAAAGAAAATTTCTTCCGTCACTTTACTGTAGAATAATTACGTTTTAGGACAATCAATAACCTTGGACAAAATACTTGTTAATCGATAAATTCGACGTAGCAATGAAAACTCTTTTGCGAAAATTACACGGAATTGACACGATCTGATATTGTTAGAGCGGTCATGGTAGACATAATTCTTTTGTATTTTTTTTGTCGTTCTATGCCCAGAAGGTTTATGAAATAATGAGGATGCATCAATCACATATCGTGAATGGAGTGTAGACTCCGATCATCTGCAGCCCTTGGTGTACGAAAGCGTCTTCGTCGATACACAAGTCGATCGCAAGTTGGTATTGTGCGAGTTTTTGTCACATTTTTGATACGCCACCGTTAAAGCATACGAAATTGTGAACTGAAGACCGAATTTCGGAAATATTCGATGATGAATATCTTTGCCTTTTTCTTTCATTTGGCGCGTATAAATGTGTGAATAGCACCCATTTATGTCATTCTTCATGTTCACTAAACCCATGAAGCACACCTCGCGGTGTTTTAAGACTACGAATTAATTTTTTTCAGAATGTGAGGTGAGCTTAACTCTCAGTTAGGCTGTTACTGATATGGGTATGAGTCCATAGTCGAGAAAAAAAATGAGCTTTGGTCTCGATTAGAGGGATAACTGGGCGAATATCGACTGAATCCTTTTGTAGACAGACGGAGCAAGATGCAAGGTGGGTTTTACGTGTTGCCTTCTTGGGATAGACTGGGGTGAGTACTCGGTTCATTGTTTGCCGTGGGAGGAGGTTCTCTTTCATCGACAATGGAAGTTGCTTGGTGGGAATCCAGCCGTAAGACGACACAAAGTTCTCTTTCGTTAAACCACTTTCACCCCATTCGATTCACCCTCCGTGTGGCCTCTGTGGCTTTCTTCATTGGTAGCTCTTTCAGTTGGTAGTCCTCAGTTTATCGGCCAATTTAAGGGGAGTGTTGACAAGCGCAAGGGCTCTTTAAATTTATTATCTCGTCGATTCCGTGTGATCTTGGAGATTGGTTAACATTTTTTTTTAATATTTAGGAGTGAGGGGTTGGGGTGATTTATCGATATTCTTTTAAAATATGCGGCAGTATTTCACCGCATTGAAAAAGTAGTCAGCGGTCAGTTGTCTCCGTTCACCTTGTTGTTGTCGGTGGATTGTGCTGAATTAACATTTAATGAGTCGATCAAAATCACGAAGTTTAATACACGTACAGAGTACAGGTAAATTCGAGATTATTTCTTTCGTACTTCCTCGGTAACATTTCATAAATGGCAGTTTTATGGCAGACGTGTATTCCTAGTCCTGCGTTGTGAGATGGTGTTCGCCAAATATTTCCATTTTTGAATATTCATCGGAGGTCAAGAATATATTCGTGTTCCTTTATGAATTATATGCTTGCACGTAGCCTTATAAGAGATAGGACTCGCCTTTCAGGTAGTTTTGGAAGCTTGGCTTCGACTGATCTAAGTCTTCGGTCCGACTCTGGCCTCGAGCATGACCGTTATGATCGTGATTTGGTGTCTTAAATAAAAGCATGATTGCGGCAAGGAGTAATCTCTTGACGCGGGATGCCCAAAGGAAAACACTCGGTCCCAGTCATTAATTAAAGGTAGTTGAATTTTCTTCCCCCGGTTCATTCAACCCATTGGGCTCCTTCCTCTGTTGCTCGACTCCGGTTCCGAGCCTTCTACCGCAGATATGATGTAGAGGGGTTGAGGCGGATTTGAAAATCGCCAATAAGGGAATCGTCTTGGCGATCCCTTCCGGAGAAAATCAGGGACCCGAAGGATTTGAGGGTGCTCAAGGATATGTGATTCGGAAGGATTCTCTCGCTCTTTTGCCACTTCTCGTTTAGAATTGAAAGTCATGAAAGCGCACCCTGAAACCTGATGACATCCTTGAATTACCTTCCTCTGTGTCGGGCGGAGAATATAAATCACCGCTTTCGCGTGAAAACACGACTTTTGCGGGTTTCACTTAGAAAAATATGCATTAAACATGATGGTTCAGTTTTCTGGGGTGACTTTTCTCGAATCCTCACAGTAAAAAAAAACCCGTTGGGAGTAGAGAAAACTGGAGACTTAAAAGCATTGTGATTTTACTTTTTTTTGTCTCATTGAAACACGAAAGTAAATGGAACTAGGCTATTTTATATACGATCGGTGGTAATTCATTATTGGCATTTGCCTATGTGCCTTTGGTGAAAGGACCCTAAGCTATGTTTAATTGATTACCCAATTAAGGAAATGTTTGAATCTCTATGCTATTCGAAATAACTTGCATTCGTTTAATTAGTAGAGTATTGCTCTCGTCTTTATTTACGCCGTTGAACTTTTAACGATAAACTTATAAATTGATGTAATTCGAGTATGTGTCTTATTATGAATTAAACTTGAATTCAACCTCTTTTATTAGATAAATAGAACAGTTTCTGGCGTAACTTGGTGGAAAATATTCATATTGACGTTTTTATAAATCAAACCACTTTGCTTTTCCACATAAACTTTTTATTATCACGACCCAGGTTTCGTTATATTTTTATTAGTACAATGGATTGGGCGTTGTACTACTAACCGGAGGGCCCGGGTTCAAGTCCGGTTGACACCTCTGGGTAATCTCAGCCTCATTAAAACTGTGTGTTTTTTTCGGCCATTAGATCTTTCTGGGAAATCACAGACGGCATAGGGAAAGCAACTGGCCCCCTTGCCCTGATGTGTGTATTTCACGCGCCGTTGGGCTTACTACTGGGTTAACTCTACCCCCACCGATCAACCCAACCTCCGGGTTGATAATTGGGTTTTTCTTCATGAAGCAAACAAAATGTGGACTCTATATTACTTGTATCCTCCTTGTGGAATTTAATGCTTTGTATATTACTATTATCTACCTAAAAGGTTGACATTATTCCGTTATCTCAACTATAATGTGTGTGTAGAGTGGAAAATATATTTCCTACATCACTTCCTGCGTGTTATAGATGCTGACAAGACCTTTTCCTTATTATTTGGGGCACCCATATCTAGTGTTTATTCACCGAATTTAGGTCGGGTTGCGCATTTCCATTTCCGCATTTTTGTAATAATATGAGTTTAATCGTATCGCTGGAGGAGAATGACAAGTGTCAACGATCTTGCACTCGCTTCAGATTATAGCTCCGTTAGCTCTATGCGACAAATCCAACGGACTTGGTCGGGGAACACGTCCCGTTCGTCGCCTTCAACGCCGCAAACGAACGCTTCGTTTTTTTTATTTAATGCGGAACAAGAGCTTCATGAGTTCCTCGGGAGTGTTCTAGGCGACCCATCAGCGATGGCGCGGAGCGGGGTCATCCCGCGCAGCTGCTCGCGGCGCGGGCCTAAAATGTATCATTAGAAAAGTTCAAGCGAGAGCTTGAGCATCGAAAATTTTTGACTTCCACTTAAATTGGAAATATTCAGTATAAACTTCATCCTGTGATCGCGGTTTTCGTAATCGTTGTACATCAACGAGCCGTGATTGCCTTCATGAGTATCACATCTTTTGCTTTGTGTGGTGATTCGAACGCACGAGCTGTGCTCTGCGGTGATGGACCCAGAGCAGCTGAAGATTATTCTCCCTGGATATTTCCACAATTTTAGTTTCGTGTTTCTTCCGCGGATGGTGATTCAGCGTATTGCCAATCCTGAGGGACGAGCCACCAATCGTCAGTGTGCATACATTTATTATAACAGTTATAAAAATAATTTTGGCGATGTAAAATGACAATGGTAGAATGCCAATTCCATATTTTCTTTAGTTTTTGCAATCATTGCCGATTTAGTGCACGTAGTTGTTACCAGAAGCCATGTCGCTCATCCTCTAACCAAGTGTAGACATGAAAGCAGAAATATTCCGTGGACTTAGTTTTAAGAGGATTGCTTTTAAGATTTCAGCATATTCTTAGTAATGGAGTTTTTATGAGCTGGCAGTAGTGTTGAGTGCATAAAAATCCAAAATATTTTCTTTTGAGTGTCTCAGAAAGGAATTCAAAGCAAGCATTAGCTTCCAGATATCAAAAGCTCATCATGAAGGAAACCTTATCAAGAAGTTATTTACCAAATTTTCTTCGGTTGTTAAGCGCTTTCAATCGTACAATAAAAGAATGTGTCCTCGAGAATTTAACGACACCACAACCACTTCAGGGGCAATAATGCCTCTGTTGATATAATCTCTAATAGTCAAGTTTATTATCTTTAAATGGCATCCACGGATGTTATTTTTATCTTAAACGTAAACTGGCCTCGGATCTTTTTTTTTGTCACAAAGCTTCAAAATCCGCCAAGTTGTCCCCCCCCCAAATGGGTTAAGCGCGGCTGGCAACAGTGCCGGGTAAGATGGCCCATGGATGGTATTACTTACCTTGCACGAGAACTGGGAAAAGGCACCGATGCAGAGGTTGCCATCGTAAGAGAAGAGCGGCGGTCTCCTCAGTTTGTAAGCCATGGCTGCGGCGGATGTTGGTGTCGTACCGTTCCTCCCCGACAGCTTGGAGCCGAAAACTTCGTGTTGTCACCTCGCGTGGAGAGTTGAGGAGGGGGGGGGGGCGGGAGGACAGTTGGCACGGGGCGACGGGGTCCAAGGTCGTGAGCAGGATCTCGGGTGAGGGAGACGTGGACGAAATCGCCCTGTGGCGCACGGGACTTGTCGTGGGTGAGTGTGAAAGGTTCGCGAATGCGGTTTGACGGCGCGGGCAACTCACTCTCTCTGCGATGCCGGATTCAGGAAACGTATGGAGGCGGTCGACTGCGTCGAGAACACGATCCTCGGAGAGAGTCGGGAGGACTGTGAAGAGGGAGCTGGCGAGATGATCGCCGAGCGACTTCCCACACTGTTCCCTCTCTCCTACCACCACCACCACCCTCCCTCCCCTCCCGTATCCCCCCCTCCAGCTTCATGTCCCTCTGGCCAAACCCTCTTCTCTACCTACCCCCACCTCTCCATCCTCCTCTCTCCTCACCGCCGACTCCCTCCTTCACCTCGTGGCCAATCGCATCCTCCTCCCGGTGAACTCGCCAATGGACAAGGGTTCGATTACTCCTGCGTAGGGCCTTGTCTGTTGTTGTTGCTGTTTGACTTGTGTGAGCCGCCTTGGTGTAAAAAAAAAACCTTCCCTCCTCCTTCATGTTGGTATTGTGTTTTATTATTATTTTTTCGGGCAACGGTTCCTTAAGTGAGGGACATGACACTGACGCACGGTGCTAGCCGCAGGCGAAAAGAGGATAGGAGGGAGAAAAGAGTCCCGGGCTGCTCTCGTAACTAACAAAAAGAAGCATTAGCATTGATGCCGGTTTTTTCGTCCGCGAAACTCGTTGGTTAGCCATTAACATGCCGAAGAATGAAGTGCTAATTATCTGTAAATGGAAGTTTTGTTGTAAATTGGTGCAAAATGACTTGCATGAAATAATGAGAATTAAAAGAGTTGAGAAGATTTTCGCCGCTTTGTTCTAATCTTTTGGACTTTTTTTTTAATGGAGAAAACAGTTGTTCTGCACTAAATTGTCTTTCGTAGCGGAATTTAAATGTTCATATCCACCAGAAGAATAAATATATATGCATAACTTTGGCCCGTATTTGGAATATGAAATTTTAAATCATGATACAAATTTTAAAATTTACATTTTCAAAACTTTTTAAGTGATGTCGATCTTTTCCAGGCTTTAAATTTGCAAATGCATCCTTAAAACCTGGAGTTATAGCGAGTCTTGAACGAATTTTTTTTGCTGTGATGTCCAGCACAATTAAATCTATGTATCTTGGTAATATCAGTTTTAACCCATTTTAAAAACTGCTATTTTATTTAATATAATAACTAATGGGAATTTATTGAGTAGTGTCATGCTTAGTTGGACTTGGTAGTCCAGGGTGTAGATCGTTGGACTAATTAGTAGAGGGTCCGGGTTCGATTCTCGAGTACGCCTCTAGGCACCCTCAGCTTCACCCGAGCTGTGTGATTTTTCGGGGAAAAGAATATCCTCCTCCTCCTATCCTGCGTAAATTTCACACGCCATTGGGCTTAGTACTCGACTAGTTTTAACCTCGCCTATAAAACCGATCTTCGAGTTGATGTGGTTGGTGTTCGTTCTTCTTAATTCACTACTTTCAATTCACTGCTATTCACTGGTTCAAATAACATCATTTATCCATTATGATGCAGTAGGTTCTACGTACAAGGGTCATCCGGAAAGTAGTACCCGTTCGTGCCGCATGAAGTGCTGACGACGCGAGTAGCCGCTGGACGAGGTCAGATAGCTTCAGTGGCTTGTCTGCCTTCTCTGAGCCAAGTTGCGTGACGCTAGCATTGCCTGTGTTGTTTCTGTGATTGTTTACAATGTTTAAAAAAATTGAGAACGCCGCCAGTTGTGAAGTGAGGGCAGTGATTAAATTCCTCAATGCAAGAAACGTTCGCCCATGTGATATTCATCGCCAATTAAAGGAGGTGTATGGAGACAATGTAATGGACGAGTCGTCTGTTCGGCGGTGGTGTCGCAACTTCAACATGGGGAGGGGGAACACACACGACGATGAGCGTTCGGGGAGACCGTCTGTCATTACAGACCAACTGGTGAGCTCAGTTGACGAATTCGTGAGGAACGATCGGCGCGTCACAATTGATGACATCTGTGAGCATTTTCCCAATGTTTCTCGAACAATTGTTCATGAAATTGTAAAACACCATCTGCATTATGCAAAAATTTGTGCAAGATGGGTCCCTCGCATGCTTACAGATGAGCACAAAACCAAGCGTATGGCTGCAGCACTGACGTTTTTGGGACGTTATTCTGATGAAGGAGACTCTTTCTTGACTCGCATAATTACTGGTGACGAAACATGGGTTTGTTATGCATCACCTGAGAGTAAACGACAGTCAATGGAGTGGCATCATGCTCATTCACCAAACAAACCAAAAATATTCAAGACAGTTCTGTCCACCAGGAAACTCATGGCAACCATTTTCTGGGATCGACGAGGTGTATTGCTTATTGATTTTATGGCCCGTGGAGACACTATTAATGCCAATGCGTATTGTGAAACATTAAAGAAATTACGGCGGGCAATACAAAATCGGCGGCGAGGTCTATTGTCTACTGGTGTCATTCTCGTTCATGACAATGCCAGGCCTCATGCAGCTGGGATAACACAAAAAATTTTGCAGCAATTCAAATGGGAAACTTTCGACCATCCACCGTATAGCCCGGACTTGGCCCCTTCAGATTTTCATCTCTTTACAAAGCTTAAAGACTTTTTGGCAGGAAAAAGATTTGACAGCGATGAAGAACTTAAAGAAGGAGTGACCCTGTATCTCAATGAGCTGGCGGCGAAGGACTATGCAGCAGGAATACAGAAACTTGTCACACGTTATGACAAATGCCTTAATTTGCTTGGAGATTATGTTGAGAAGTAGTTTAAAGTATCCTCTTTCAAATAAAATTTTTTATGTTTGTTAATATTTACTTTTGTGTCTTTATTTCACGAACGGGTACTACTTTCCGGATGACCCTCGTATAATGTGTTTAAGAGATTTCAATGAGTGGTTATATTTTTGAGCAAAATGGAAGACTCGATCAGGAGTCAGGATCGTTGGAGCATATTGTCCACCTTTAAAAAGGTCAATATTTAACTTTCCACGTTATTTTGTTTTGTACATACTGTATTCCATGTTGGTCAACTCACTGATTTTATGCCGGTCAACATATACCGGAGTAAACGTTCGCAAGTGCAGTGTTTCCGAAAGTGTAACTTGCAAACCAACTTTAGTATTTCAAATTATTTTAGAATAATGTATGCATTAAATATTTGTTTATTTAACTCATCCTTATGTTATAGTTAACTTCATATTATTTGAGTAATCGTCATTATATTCGTCTAACCAAGCTTTAAGTTTAATTTTTCCTTGTATAGAAACTCCTGTTATTACACGCGTCGTAGTTGTGGGTGAAGGTGGTGATGGGGTTCATCTTGCTCCTTCCCACTAAATTCATATTATAACAATTAAAAATCCTAAGGAAAACAAATTATTGCAGTCTTTCAACTGCCCTCCCTACTATACATAGTTACGAGCATTACTCCTAAAGCAGTGAATTGATCTTCTAAAAGGGTCCAATGGAATAAAACATTGAGAACATAATTACTCGAGACTAATTGTGTGGTTTGATGAAGGCCTGAGTTTAAGGTTCTATTCCTCAAAAGTTGCTTATAAAATGGAGATAAATGATGAACTTACATTTCGAAAATATTTACCTTTGGAGATGGCATGCGAATTGAATATTGAGGGGATTATTATATTGTACGTCAAAGAGGTTTAAACTGTAGCTCAAATCGTTCTTCAACCTGTAATGGGCGAGCAAATCAATTCTTACACGATCGTTTCGGGCATTCTTTTTCCGGTAATACAGCAGGCAGCACCGAAACCATTTCCCCGTAAACTTCGGATACTCAGATGCCTTGACCTTTTTTATATTCTTAAAGTCCCAAAACTGTTTTATTAAGTAGTTCTTCTGTGAGATAGGAAGTGGACAATGGATTGATAGTGTGTCGAAAGTTCATGGTAGGCATGATACTGTTGCTACTTTTATTGGCTTGCTTCTTCAAATAAATATAGCGGACTTGTCGTCCCCTAACTTTGAATGCGTGATTTAGCAATATTATTATTATTAGGTAATCTACCGGTTAAGGTAGGTTTTTGGATGGACACAACTATCAAATAAACATTTTGTGACTCCCCACCTAGCAAACTAATCTATATCAGGTCCCTCTTCATCTCGGTGTACTTCTTTCCTCCCTTCATCCCGTCCAACATCCCTATCCTGTTCCTACCCTTACCTCGCTTGCCCAACATTCTCCCCTCTATTACCCTCTTCAACATTCCACTACCGCTCAATACGCCTTTCATCCATTTTTCCTGCCTCCATAGGATTTCTCTCAACAAACCCCTCTCCTCCCCCACCATTTCTAGTACTTCCTCAATTGTTTTCCTTTCGGTCCATTTCACCTTCTCCATTCTTCTCCACACCCACATTTCAAAAGCCTCCAATCTACGTCTATCCTCCTGCTTCAGTGACCACGTTTCCGCGCCTTACATAGCTACGCTCCATATCAAAGTTTTCACGAGTCTTGTCTTAACCTCCCTACTCAACGTCCCCGTCATCAACTCCCTCCTCCTTGAGAAAGCCTCCTTGTCTAGTGCAATTCTTCTCCTTACGTCCCTACTACTTTGACCGTGTTGGTCCAAAACACTTCAGAGATATGTAAACTGTTCTATCTGCTCTATTTTTCCTTTCCTATTTTAATGTTTAGCTGAAGTAGTAATATATTTATTGTTTTAACAATTTGGTGGAACCCTTAAATAAAGACTTCTTTCTACTATTTACCAAACATTCTGTATCATACGGAGTGTTAGCATTGGTAAAAACTCTTGTATTTTTTGACATTTTACTTTCTTTATGCATATAGTGGTAAAGAAAGCTGGACTAAGTCTATCGTATTTTGTGGATTTTATCGCTGCACAACACCACTGTGGCGAGTTGCTTCCTAGCGTTTTAGAGGGTTCTTGGTTTACCAGTCCCCACCTTCTGGTGTATCTTATTCTGTCTTGGTACTGTCTTCCTCTTCACTCACCGAATTTACTTTCCTCGATGTTTTATTTTATGTCTCGTATTTCTCATTCCCCCAATTCTTTCATTTTTCTTCCCCTTCTCTTCATATTCATACCCACCAGAATGGCTGTGCCAACTTAGCTATGCATCACAGATACTGTGCCGCTGGTTTAATTTTATGAAATTTCGATGAAAATCTATCTAAACGCCGCGATTAATTGTTGACTGCTGCGTACGTCTCAAATGGTTGGCAGGAACGTGCTTCTCCTATGGGGCTTGAGCGCAGTGTTTGGCATCCTTATTTAAGCTCTGGCTCGATTTCAATTCTCTTCAGTGCACCGACGGTGTGCATCCGAATTTTTATCAATCCTAGAAATCTCAGGAAGTCCGTGGTTATTTGGTTGGTGTCAGAAGAGTATGATTTAAACTATCATTTGTGCAGAGCCGCCCGGGTTAACTTGGTCTCACTTTCTGGCCAGCATCAAGATCCCGTGTCAAATTCCGTCGAGAATATCTCTGACTTTGATTTTCCTATCTGGTCTAATTTAAGTGAGGAATTTGTAAAACCATTATATCTCAATTTTGCACGCAATATATCTGATTAATCTTTGGTGGCGGAATAGAAAAAGCTCGCCGACCGATCTTTTGATGAATTGAGAGACCCATAAATCACTCTAAGAACAAATGGGTATCAGTCTGAAGATATGAATACTCCCGATTTCAATCGGATTGTTTTTTTTATCCGACGTGTTTCTTCCTAATGATGTAAAAGCATGATACGGTTATTATAAGGGAACAATAATTTAGGCTACGTATCCAGGCAAAAGTGCGCATATTAGTAACGGTAGCAGATGTCTTCCGTTCTGAAGAGTTCCATCCCTACGAGTAGAACGTATGTATGTTCTACACTAGCCCGAATTACTCAAGCTACATTTTCCATAACTTCACCAGGAAAATTGTCCACCAAATCTCATCAAAATGTTTGCCAATCATACAATTATGCTCCTTGATGCTAACTTGGTGGCTACCAATCTCTCTGCATTATTTGCTCTCAACCTTATTGTCTACGCAGAATTTTTACATGTCAAGATTCATTTCCATTCCCTTCAGGTTTTGTGACATAACAAAGTCATTTCAAACGAGATAGAAACGAAATGATATTTATTTTGGTAATAGGGTATTTTGATGTCCTTTCTGATTGTAAGATTGGGATCCGACTTTCCAATTGGGAAATTGGTTCAAATGAACCTTAAAAGGAAGGCATGGGTGTGTGTAGCAATATGTGTGTATATATAAATACACACACATAATGTACACCAAGATAGCGCTAGCGAACAAAAACTGGGAAAAACACACCAAAGAAACTCACACGTATTGCGAGCTCTCACCGAAAATTCGGAACACGTGTGAGTTTACTAATCACCAAATTACCAAAATTTTCGGTGAGAGCTCGCAATACGTGTGAGTTTCTTTTGTGTGTGTGTGTGTATTCATTCAAACATAGAAATAGGTATAAGGAAAGGGGATAGGAAAACACATAAAAGGCGAACACAGGACATGTGGGGAAGGCGGTTTTTGAGCAGATCAAGAAAGTAAAAATGTTTCCTTATCCGGGATTTGAACCACGGACCTTCCACTTTCCGGGCGGATTCTCTACCAGTTGAGCTAATAAGGATACCTGATTTACATTGAGATCTGCGATCTTATAAAGCGCCAAAGTGCTCCGATAGATGTTGCCCGAGAGATGGCGTTATGGAGCTGTTTCACCCACCAAAGGAGAAATAGACGGGACACAAGAAGGGGAAAGGATAGTAGAAAAGCATTCATACGATCTTATAAAGTATAGGAACGGTGCGTTTCATGGCACGCATAGCCAGAAGAAGAGACGAGCCACATTGGCCAAACACATATTCAAACTTGAAAATCCCGCCATACGGCGCACAAATATTCATTCAAACATAGAAATAGATATAAGGAAAGGGGATAGGAAAACACATAAAAGGCGAACTTTGGCGCTTTATAAGATCGCAGATCTCAATGTAAATCCGGTATCCTTATTAGCTCAACTGGTAGAGCATCCGCCCGGAAGGTCCGTGGTTCAAATACCGGATAAGGAAATATTTTTACTTTCGTGATCTGCTCAAAAACCGCCTTCCCCACATGTCCTGTGTTGGCCTTTTATGTGTTTTCCTATCCCCTTTCCTTATACCTATTTCTATGTTTGAATGAATATTTGTGCGCCGTATGGCGGGATTTTCAAGTTTGAATATATATATATATATATATATATATATATATATATATATATATATATATATATATATATATTATTAGGTAATCTACCGGTTAAGGTAGGTTTTTGGATGGACACAACTATCAAATAAACATTTTGTGACTCCCCACCTAGCAAACTAATCTATATCAGGTCCCTCTTCATCTCGGTGTACTTCTTTCCTCCCTTCATCCCGTCCAACATCCCTATCCTGTTCCTACCCTTACCTCGCTTGCCCAACATTCTCCCCTCTATTACCCTCTTCAACATTCCACTACCGCTCAATACGCCTTTCATCCATTTTTCCTGCCTCCATAGGATTTCTCTCAACAAACCCCTCTCCTCCCCCACCATTTCTAGTACTTCCTCATTTGTTTTCCTTTCGGTCCATTTCACCTTCTCCATTCTTCTCCACACCCACATTTCTAAAGCCTCCAATCTACGTCTATCCTCCTGCTTCAGCGACCACGTTTCCGCGCCGTACATAGCTACGCTCCATATAGTGCCCATCATTATATTCTTGGGAATCATAATTGAGGTGGTTTCCCGTTGCCTTCCTCAATAGTGTTTTTAACGTGACACCATCACTTAATGGCCGCCCCACTGGGGTCAGACGCCATTGCAGCCGCCTCACTGAGGAACAGACGCTGCGTGGACTACCTTTCGTCTGGCTCCTAACCTTCGAACTATCTGGCATGGGTGACCCTTCCAGGAGTAATTATTATTACTCCCGCCAGCACAGCTCTAGGGGTCATCGGAACACACAAGCCCTTCCACCACGACAAGGTTGTAGTCCATGGGAGGGATATATATATATATATATATATTTAAATTTTTATGTAAAAATGTTTAAGCATTCAACGTTAGACCCAATTGCCTTAAATATCTGGAATTTCCCCGAAGAAGAATCCTTTTATGTTAGAGAGCCGCTGGTCTAGTCTGAAATGACTGAATGCTTTAAGGATCTTCTGATATGGCTGTTTACAAATCATGCTATGAATGAAATAAACCTTGTGAATCATGCCATTTTCATTTTGTTTATGAAGAAACAGTTTCGCGTCTCGGTACTGCATGCTTTCTCAGACTGGAATATTGCTGCATACGCGAAATAAAAAAAGCCTTTGATAGCCCAAAGTTTTAATTCTGTCAGTGATAGTCGTCGGAGATTTGTATGCCCGTGGTTTCCTCGGTCAGTAGCGATGAGATTTTTCTCCTTCCCGTGCCTTTTTACTGGGCATTTGCGCGGATCCTCAACGATGATGATATGTAATAAGGTGCTATTTCTCTTGGCCTTTGATTTACTAAAGAGACACGAAGTTAAAAGATTTTTTTACTCTCCATGGTAATTTTTTGCATGGATACCAATTTAGACCATTATTATTCCCTCCAAAAATATGACTTCTGCAGGTAAACGATGTTGTTACTTTTCCCAGCTCCGGTCCATTAGAGTTATTTTTTACACGGAGGGAAAAAATCAACTGAAATCCACATCGAGTGTGCAGCGCTTAACTTCACCCGCCATTGTGTTACACTTGGAGGAAATCTGCCTTTCCCTTCCCCCGTTTGGGATCTCGTGTTATTATTTTTTTCATACGTGGGGTGACTATTCCATTATAAATCCAGAGTTCGGAGAACTCAAAAGTTCACTTCCCCGCTCTTGACCTTCCAGAGCCGGTGGCGGAGAGCGCGGGCGGCTCGGCCGAGAGCGTAGCGTATGGCGGCGGGAGTGTCGGGGAGTCGGTAGACGCGGCACCGGCCGCTCCCGCTACCAGCCGGCGAGAGAAGTGCAGTCGCTACCAGTTCGAGTGCCGCTCCACGGGCGAGTGCATCGCCATCTACAACGCGTGCGACGGCATCCCGCAGTGCGCGGACGGCAGCGACGAAGACTCGGAGCTGGACTGCCCATCGGCCGCCTCTACCTCACCCCTCGGCCACCCACGAGGTCAAGGTGGGTTCCAAGGCGAGAATGACCCGCCTGCTAGGGGCCGTCCGTAAGTTTCGTTACGTAATACTTTCGGTTTTTTTTGTCGTTCTTCCCCTTGTCACGCAAGATCAGGCTTGGCTGCTACCTCACCAAAATTATGTAACGTTGAAGTTCACATTCTAATTGCCTTGGTGAACACTAATTTAAGGTTCAGAATAGAAGATCTGTGGGCTTAAAAAGTGTGTTTGTCGCTTTGGTCACTTTTTGTCTAGCAAGTTTTCCACACACTCGGGAATATTTTTTCTGAATCTAGCAGAAGGATGACTGAATATAACGAATTTCTGCTTCATCTCCATATGAGAAAACAAAAATATTGATACTGTAGTAATCAGTAGGGGTGCCATTGTGTGGTAAAATCAGTCTTCCATATCAATATTTCAATGTTGGCAATGAAAAGCACACAATGCTCTCTCTCTCTTCAGAAAGAATTCAGTTTTTCAATTACATATTCAATTGGTGGACACTCTATAGTGAATATAGTCTTTATCTATGGAGTGCAAGGTCCTGGATTCAAATCCCAGGTGATTTCCTTTGAGTAAACCCATTTAAAAATCGAAGAGTTACAATTTTCTGGTCACTATAATTTTGTGGGGTACTGAATGGGGAAAAGGAACTGCAGCCCCTCACCACCCTGAATGTATGATTTTTGGACACCCAAAGGCTTACTCTAGGTTGAGCTTTATCCAGGCTAATTTGAACCATCTTCGCAGTTGATTACCCTGGATGTGTGGATCGTTTTAGTGTATGTTTTTCAATTTAAAAAAAATGGAATATTAGGAGTGAAAATGCCCATATTAGATCTTCATCCCTACTACCATTCAATGTTTGGTCACTAAACATTGCATTATGTAGCTAGAAAAAAATGCAGCTTTGCTGTTTAATGTATAACACTCCTATTTTTCTATGCTAATTCTTATGTTAACCCATTAAATTTCATCAAATTTTTCTACCAAATCTCCACACCTATTGAAAGCTGGCTATTATTTTGGAATCTCTTCCACATGAGTCCTCAGGTATGTCTTTACTCATGCCTCTGCATTTACTAAAACTAAAATGGCATTCACAGAGAAAACATGTAGATAGCATATCTAATTCTCAACCTTCTGTTGATAATTCTTCCATATTCTTTCAATGACACCTTTGTAAGGCATATTAAAAAAAACATCCAAATTCCCCTCTTCTTTTTAAGCTCTTCTGAAAACTCTATGTCATTTTTCCAATTGTATAGATTCGACAAGAGATCATCATAGTCCAGTGGGTAGAACACTAGGCTATTGATTAGTGGACCCATATTTGATTCTGGGTGATACCTTTGAACATGCTCAGCTTCACCCAAGCTGTATGATTTTTCAGGTACCATATCTTCATGGGAATCTATAGGAACTGGCACTCGTGCTACAATGAGTGAATAAGACATGGCATATATGGCTTAAAATGAAGATAACTCTATCCTCAAATAGTAGAGGTTGATTAGGTTTTTATGATTTATAGTTGATTTTTATACTTGGAGTGGAGTACCTAGATACTGAGAGCTACTGAGGATTTTTGCACTAGGCACTGATACCAAGGTACCAAGTACCTAGGATTTGTGCCCTAGGTACTTGGTACTAGTAAATAGTTTCCTTGACTTTGGTACCAATCCTTGGTTTTAGACATTCCATTTGATTATTTTTTGGAAGACTTCATAAATTTCAGTGGCATATTTATTTTTCTCTAAACATTAAACTTTTCTTACTTAAGAAACTCCTTTTTGTTTTCATTCAGTGTTGTCTCCTCAAGAAGTTTTTGAAAACAATTTTCCAATGTGGCATTTAATTTATTCTTTCCCTTTCTTCAATTCCTTCTTTCATGAAAATCCAATCTTTTATTTTCAGAATCACAGTGCAGTTTGCAGAACATTCCGCAAAGTTGATCTCTCTAAGTTTGAGTAACCTTTCCTTTTTAAAATTGATGAACTGTCCTCTTGCATAAAAGAAAATGCCACATTCTGCTTCATTAAGCCTTTCCTCATGTCATCATTGTTGTTTAACCATTTAATTGTATTTTTTATTTCATTGCCAAATAGCTTGAAATCAGGTTTTGAAATCCTATCAAACATTTTACTATAACTCTTATTCATTCATATTTACCTCATTCATTCATGGCAATGGCTGATTCCTTTCTAAAAAGTCTGGTACAAATTTATATGAATTAGTTTTCAATCTGTTTTTTCTGGAATTGTGAACCTTCCATTAGCTACCCAATAAATCGCACTTCCCAAATTAGTGAACGTATTAATGAATTAAAGGTCACCTGTTAAATAGTTGTAAGTTTTTAATGAGGGAGTCAATAACCTGGTATGCCTTTTAACCTGGGCTGATCCGAGTACCCTATGAAAGCTCTTTGGTTGAGTTCAGAAGAAAAACAAAATGCTCAATACATGAAAATAGATCATTCAGTATAAAAAATTCAGTCTGTATTGGATATGAATGATAGTTGATTCATTGTAATTATAACAATGACAGTATTCCTTTGCTAAAAACCCTGAATGATGGCTAATCCACTTACTCTATGTAAAAAAATCTAAATGTACTTTAATATGTATAATAATTGTGTGCTGCCCTTCTTGAACTGCACAGTTCCAAGTCCTTCCTTTTATGTAAACATCAGTGGGATGAAACATAAATGCAAACTCTCCTAACATGAATAATATGACTTCTTAAATAACGTTGCAATGTTAAACAGAGTGCTTTAAAGATTTCATTGTGGTAATAAAATTTTACTTCTTCATTCATTCTGGAAAATAGCATTTCTATGTGTTTTGTGTCACCCGAGCTGAAAACTTTTGATCTACTTGAACTGATTTCTAAATCCATTGGATAGAATGAACATAAATCCCTTTCCATAATCTGTCTTTTTGATTTTTTCAGAGGAAACTGGGCATGTCCACAACCACCCTCATCAGCCACAAAAAGGTGAGCATTTCATTCAAAGTGAGCCTTTGAAACTAAATTGGATTTAAGTTAGGGAAAGGAACCCTAATTGCACAAATTGCACCGAGATTCATATAAGAACATGCGAAAAAGACCTACAATCTTATGCACCTAGACAAAATTTTTAATAATAAAACTGTGCACTTGGCCAAAAACTAAACCTTGGCCGAAATATGATATTTTACGAATTCAAGCATGAAAGTTAACACTTGACCAGACCCCCTCCTTGCCCATCCCTCCTCCTTCACCCCACCACCAATGAGTCAAGCAAGAAGGAAGAGGAGGACCATCCTAAACTTTCATAAAAATATGTTTGTGATTTTTGATAAAGTTTATTCCATATTGTTTTATAGATTTTACAGATTGGTGTCTACTTACAATTAAAGAAAGATAGACATTTTGACATTCAACTCATTTTATGTAATTTTATGAAGGGGGAAATGGCTCCAACAAGTATGAATAACGTGCGAAATGAAGTGAATTGTAAATTTGAGGGAAGCTCATTTTTGCATAATTAGTTTTTCAAATACTCACAAAACTTATAATCAATGGCATCATATAATGGATAGAGAGGATATAGATCGAGGCATGGAAATGATTTGCATTTTCTGTGTGGTCAGCTGTGCAAAGGTTCAGTAGCATGTGAGTGCTGTTAGAGGGATAGTGTCTTTCAAATCGTTTTAGATCAGGGTTGTTGTTTAATATGAAGCTCCATATGGTAGAGGTCAAAATTCTCAGAAAACAAAAAATAAATTCGCCAATGATAACGAATTATTTGGATTGGGTTGAACCATGGGAAAACCTTCTCAAAATCAATCAGAAATCCTACTTTCAGAGTGTGTTGCGCAATAGATAACAATATCTTAATGTCAATGGAAAGAACATTTCAAAAGTGTTCATTTAGGAGACAATGCTACCTTCTTACAGGTTAGAAAAATATTTCAAAAAAGTTTCCACAATCAAGAAAGGTCTATCAGCTAATTTTTACAATTCAGTAAAAGGCCAAGTTTCAGCAAGTTACCATTTCCATTTTTTCACCCTTACCCTCCTTCCTCACATTACTCCTCATACTTCCCCTCTCCGTTGTTTTGCAAGTGATAGAAACTGAATTTCCCTCTATGATGTAATATACTTGAAGGTGTAAAGCTTCACGTATATTACGTCATAGAGGGAAATTCAGAAAAGCAATTAATGTCTTTATTTTTTTTCCAGTACCTGCCGTGACAACTGCTGGCACGAATCCAATCACCCCCCCACCATCCCCTCAAGTTTCTTCGCAGGCAATGGCACATCACATCCCCCCAGCCATTGAAGGCTATGTGCCCATTCGAGGTGTCCACAGTCCACAGTCAGTGCCTTCAACAGCCCACCAAGTCCCTGCCCAGCCTCCACAGTTTCAGCCAAACTGGGCGGAGCAGCAACAACGACAGCAACAACAGCAGCAGCAAATGCAACTCCAGGCTCAGTATCACACCTTGGTAAAGTAATAAGGAATTTTCACAATATTTTTCCTCTCCAGATAATTAGCATGCTCTCTTTAGTTGTGGTTGTATATATCAAATGGAATAGGAAAGCAGCAAAACTTAAAGTAATAAAATATTACATTCCATTCAGTTATAGTATGAAATTAATAGATCAGCTATATCAGCTGTTGAAATGGCTGTTAAGTTGTCAACATAGCACAAGTTTTAATGTTTTATTTTCAATGGTATGCACTCAAACAGAAAATTGAATAAAATTGAACCAAGTTAAAGGGATTAAATTTAGAACATCATCAGAACAGAAATGGGTCATGTAAGTGTATGTGATAGTTTTAAATAAGGTAATGTTTATCGCTTATTTAACCAATTTTTCTCAATCCAAAGAAATACAAGAACAAGGAATTAATGCCTTTGACAGTGATTATATTTCAGGTGTACATATTAAAATGTGCATCTTCATTGATATCTGTATTTTAAGTATATAGTGCTGGGTTAAGTCCAGTTTTTTTTATTACAATTCCCATGTGAAATCCTCAATTGCTCTCATTATTCTTGTTTCTAATAATTCCAAAGTGGCATACCTCAGGTAATTGTTATAATATAGAACTTATATTTCATTCCTAAACACAAAGATATAGTTATCCATGGTCTTGTTTTTTTTATATTTGTAGTAAGTATGAATGCTTATAGGTGCAACTTTATTTTTTACTCATATTTGAAAAATTAACAAAAATGAAATTTAAAAAGTAGAAGAGTGAGAACAACCGTAATAATTTCACCGGGTATATTAATTAAAATCAATGTATTCTCCTAATGTGTCAAGTTCTTATTAAAATTCAGTTTCACAAAATGGATCCAACATATTTATTTTGGGATCCATAGTATTTTTTACTGTACTAAATAAATTTTCACTGAAAGCTGCCCAAAGGTCATTCTTACTTCAGTGTAGAAAATTGAATTTTATGCTAAAATTGTCCAATTTCTGCAAGGCCCACATCCACATGAGAGTGTAATGTGTGGCCAGTATTGTTATTTTTAAGCTTTCATCTGCTGCAAATTTGAAAATGGAATTTTCTTAAATTTACCATCAAGGAAAACTGATTATACTATAATTAAAGAAAACCTCTTTGTATTCCATGTACTCTTTGTGTTTAGAAAAACAGAAATGTCATTTAAAGCCATTAAGTACTCAGTTTTAGACATTATTATTTTCAGATGATGTATTATGACGTGTACAGGCAGAGTTATTGGAGGAAAGTTTGTGCCAGAAGACAATACGAGGGCTTTTAAATTAATTGAGTAAAATTTCTAAAATGCTATCAAAAGTAGCTTTAATGTGCCAAAATTATCACAGTAGTTGTGATTTTGGGCAATCCAGTTTGTTTTCATTTCAAGTTTAACAACAAGATAAATATTTATTGTATATTTAGTTGGAATTCCCTGGAAAAAAACCCTTATCCAGAGGACTGGAGATTTTGTGATCAAGGTTTTCTCCTCCCAGCCTTTGGAGAGATAACTCTGATTAGTACGAGGCATAATCACTAGAGCCACATTAGCCATGACGTACTGTAAAGATCTCCATAAGCCTCTACAGATACTTTAGTGGTCAAAGGGCACATGCCATTATTATACTTCACCTTACAGTTGCACCCTTAGCACATGTTATTATCTTTTCTTTCACTGTGTAGATGAAGGGCTGGACCCTGTGAGAAGTACAACGCATCTCACCATCCTCTTAATAAAGACTAACAATTTGATGACCACTCCACTAGTATTGCAAAAAATCATTTGCCACAGTCCTGGTATTTCAAACTTATTTCCAGTTTTATTTTTTCGCATTTTTTAAGAATCCACTTTATAGATTTTTTGTTTGATTCTCATCTCTTCTGAGAATCAGTAGAAACAAAAGCCACCATTCTGATTCAGTTTAATCTCATTAGGAAGTAAATCTCATGAACATTGTAAAAGCAGTGCTGTAGCTAATCATAATTCAGTTGTATCTATGTTGCATACACTCAACATACATGCACTTAATGTAATAATTTCAAAATCACTAAATATGAAAATGAAAAATCTTAATACACTCTACTTTATTTTTCCTTTACCAATGTTTAGGGGAATGGTTATAACGCTGAGGGTGGTGAAGCTAGATCCCCACAGTACCCATCACAACACCTGCCACAGCAACAAATTCACATAGGATATCAAGGAGAGAACTTCCCCATGTCTCCCACATCTGGATTGAGGGAGAGGCCTCAAGCATCACAGGGCAGTGTCCAGTGGCCTCCTTTGCGGTCTGAACCACAAATGCCTCCATCATCTCTTGGACAAGATTGGTTCCCTCACCAGGCTAGTGATGGAGGTAACATGGGCCCACGCTACGAAGAGAGTGGTGAGTGTTGGTGCATGAGGGAATTATAGCCATTAGAGTTTCCACTTATCTCATCAGTCTGACTGTGAGCCAATCATTTAAAATGGTATTGTAATCACTGAAAAATTTAACTTGGTACTTCTTCACAAAGCTTAATTATTCTACTGAATGAGGATGAATTTTCACAAAGTAGAGCCTGAAAATATCTAATGGTATTGTAATCAAGTTTCTATTTCATTGTTGATTGGTGTAAATCTCCTTAATCATACTTAAACTCCACAATACTCCAATCCAAACTCCAATTCAGATGATATTTTAGTTGTAGATAAAAAAATCTTCATAGAAATTGTTATTTCAATCAATATTTTTTCTGTAAATAATAGAGGAGATACATTATTCTTCATTCCTGTTTCTTCAATTTTATTTTTGTTTGGCCCTCTAATGTGACTTATTCTGAAATGAACTTGGATCAAAACTTAGTTATGAGAATTATGATGTTGGTCAGTATGTGATAAGGCTTGGCTATGATAAAAACTGTGTGCTCCAGAAAATTTATGACACCAAGGTTATCTTTTTCCATTATGAAAGCAATGTTTTCATGAAGGAAGTTGAGGTTTTTTTCAAAATAATTCTAATGGAAGATATTTCAGGTGATGGTCATCTGATATGAACAATCTTTCTTCACTGTGGTCCGGGACAATTTCGGCCCAGAGGAATGAAAGGGAAGAACCAATTGCTAGGCCTTCTGATTGTTTTTAATGTTTGAAATTGAAAATGAAATAGTTTTGGACAATTATTACTTTTAAAAAGAGAGAAATATCCTTTTGGAGTAGAATAACTAGTTGGGAGTTTTATATAGCATATCCTCCATAAAATTTAATTTATTAGGTGTAGGGATTGAAAGAAGAAATTTTATGGGTATCAAATGAGACATAACAGTATTAGTATTTTTGGTTATTCCAGTAGCCTGAGAAAATTTGTTAGCTCAAATGAGTTCGTGATGCTGAAATAAGGTTTTTAATGTGTGTGTATGAATAAGAATGTATGATTTAGACGATAAACAATGGCATGGTGAGGACATGGTAGAGACTTAGGGTCTAACAGGTTTAAAAAAACAATTCATGTCTATTAGACATGAATTGTGTCTAATGTGCATTCTTTGTGCTACAGTCATTGTTCTTTCCTCATCAATATTGTTGCTTATTGATATTTAATTTATTTATAATATTGCTAAATAATTTATTACTGGGGTTTCTTCTGAAGCTATGAATGATTTTATCTGACTATATATCTGCAATTTATTGCTAGAAAAATATTTTACCCAAAGGTACAGCACCACTAAGTGGTCTTCATTAAATACTTATGATGCAGTGATTTATATCACATTTTTCAGCATTTCCCGATCAAATAGTTATTACTTGTTTTCCTTATTTTTAAATGCTTAGATGAACATTGTATACTTAAAATAAAACAAAATCCATTTCAGTAGAGGTAGCATATTTTAAGCGGTGAATATAAATGCTTAATTAAGTTGTAGCTAATTGGCTAAATTATTTGTTTAGCCAACATAATTTTCCACAATGCCACTTGCATTTCTCTTCAGCAACAAATGTATATTCGCTTTATCTTTGAATTATTTCATTTCCTTATCTGATGGAGTGCATTCTTTTACAGGTCAAAATAGGCACATATTCAATCACAAAGGAAGTGGGCTGGTTGCTGATTCTGACAGGTACTTTCATATGAGGAGTCATCTAAATCAATACAAGTATGTATTAAATCAATCATGCAGGTGATGTGGAAAAACAGTAGAGCAGAGACTACTTCAAGATCAATCTTCTAGACATTTTTCCAGCCTCTAGAGCTCTCTTCTATTTACTTCCATGTAAATATTGAATGCACCAACTTTCTGTTTGGTCTGCAAAATTTTTATTCTTCTGATGCTTGAAGCTTATAAAAAAATATATCTAAAAGTCTTCACCATTTCAACAGTGCCTTTTGACAGGCTGATGCTAAAAAGGAAGAGCTCATCTCCTGAAGCAGTTGATGAAAAGGAAATACACAGCATTTAAAATATATGATTTCCTATTGAAAAGGAACTTCTGTAAGAGGCAAAATTAAAAAAAAAAGATATAGTAGTAAAAAAAATGAAGAATGTAAAAGAAGAGGAATGACAAATTGGCCATTTTTTCCTGCATTTTTTTAATTTTCTCGGAAAAGGAGTAGTGTTTTTCTCCTTTCAATAATTATATTCAGCTCAATTTACTCTCTTAAAACACCTAGTACCTGGATACTCACATGAAGATAACAACACTGACTGGAAGAACTGTATAGAATATCAGTATTTTATTCCAATGCAGTGATCTGTAGCAGCACTTAAAAATTGGTACATCTAAGTATTGGTTACCGTCAATAATAAAAAAACTGAGGAATGTAGAAAAGCCAGCGCTTTTCTATTTTATTTTATATTGCTTGTTTTTGGTGTGTTTTTGTTCTTTTTTTCTTCATCTGTCGATGTATATCACATGATTTGAAGTTTTAGTCATAAAAAGGTGTTTCCTTAGCTATAGCGACATAAGATTCATGTGCATCTATTTCAAGAATGGCACAAATGGTCATTAAAGATGCACGACTTATCTGTGTAACCCGACCTCCTTGGAGCATATTCACCTCAAAGCAGTCATGTGATTAGATAGGAATTCTCTATTCTAACTTTCAAGAAATTATTGTCCTGAAAGAATTGTAACTATCCTCTCAAAGTTAAATTCTATTGTGAGGTCCATTCTGCAAATATTTGACCCTGTCATGGTTTTAAATAAAAATGTGGTCCTTACTTCACTTTTCTTTTTACTCAACCAATAGTATTCAGATTCATGTTATTCTGATGACAATTTAACAAGAATTGTAGTTTGAAAGTGCTAATTTTTAGAGTGATAGGGATAATAGTAAAATGTGATTTTTTTCCTATATGTAATGACTTGAGAATTCAAGAGGAAAACTTTTTAGTGTTGACGTTGTTGCTGAAAAGTACTTGCTTTTGGAATGTATTGTAAAGTTCTCTATAGTGAATCACCTAAAAGCTACTTTGTCTCTCTCTATATGCAATCTATATTTTCTCAATAGCTTTCCTACTGCTTACTATCTAGTCATGACTTTACAAATTATTAATATGCATGGGAGAAGTTTTGTAGTCTGAATGAAGTAATTAAATTTCTGCTGCATTTTTATCTATTCAGAGTGCTTCAGCAAGGAATTTATTTTAGAAAGAGCATTGAATCATATAGTTAATGGCATGGTTATCTATTTTAGGCTAATGACTTGTATCAATTAAATAGAAACTCCTCTTCAACAACCAACAAATATATAGTATAATCTTAGGCTCTTCCAATGGCAGCTCAGTGTTTAAACAGCCATAAAATTATTTCCTAATGGTATGAATGTTGGGTCTATATCTCATTTCAATATCTCATATACAGTGGAATTTGTTGGCACATTTTGATAGGACCAGGAATATTTTTCCCCCAGTAAATTGCTTCTTTGAAATTTAATTGTCTTGAATTATTTATTTAAGGTAAACCTTGTAAAGAGCATTAGTTCATTTTTTCAAAATCATTTTAAATTTTGCGAAGTAAAATCAATTTGTCACTAGGGTGTGTGGCAGGATATGATTACACACCAGGCATGGAATATCAAAAATTAAGTTTTTCTAAACTTTTAGTTTCAATATAGATTTGTAAAATAATTCAAATAGTGCTGATCATTAGCTGTAGGTACTTGTACTACAGTATCTAAGTTAGTGCTACTAAGCTAGAGCTCTAAGGGTGATGAAAAAGCATAAACCCTTTCACCACATTAAGGTAGTAGTTCATGCTGAGGGGTAATTCACTGAACTGGGTAATTTATTGGTATTTATTTATTTACTTGGTACTTGCAGCCATTTTTGTACCTCTTTTTACTTTAATGAACTTTATGTAATTTTAATCATATTGTACGAGTAAGTTTATTTTTAAAATCACTGTGTCAGATATTTTCCCTCTAGATTGCCTACTTGTGCATGGACAAATTTTAATTTTTATATTTTGTTTATTGTACAAAAGAGGTAGCCAAGTGTGTTAAGCAATGTTATCTATATGAGTTGAGACTATTACCCCAAGAAATGGATGTGCTAACAAGGAACTTTCTAACTAGAGTCCAATGTATTTCTTTATGGTAATATTTTTGAGCCATTTTATAATTTTAACCCTTTTGCTGCAGCTCACCTCCAGAAACCTATAAAGAAGGTATTTTGTCTCTGTAAACTTTATTATTTCCTAAATAATATGAATAATAAAGCTATGGAAATAATAAAATTAATCTAGATTCACTGTTTATTTAATGGAAGTTTAAAAAAAAAAATTTGACAGACATATTTTTAATAAAATTTCTAATTGGAGATCACATAGAGGATGAAAATGTGTGTTCACATCAGCATACCATGCGAACAAGATATGTTCACTGCAGCAAAAGGGTTGAATGGGAATTGTAGTATTTAACAACCCCCTCTCAAGTTTTTGTCCAGAAGAGCAAGTTACACTAGGGTGGTGGTAGATGAGATTTAGGTTGTGTAACCTTTTTTTGTTGGCTAGAGATGGGAGTTGGCCAGGGTTCAGGTAGTTGGCAAGTGTAGTCATGATTGGCATAACCCCTTCAATTGCTGAGGGTTTGATGAGCATCAATTTCCAATAATAAAGATCATTCTCCTGGATTGGGATCAATCAGCAGATAGCTTCGTAGAAGTTACTTTCGTGGCATCTCCCACAGTTCTTTGTGTATGCTGTTGGTTTGTTCAATTGCTTAAATAGGATCATGACTGGCATTACTAAATGTAGTCATTAGTTACCGAGTAGTGACCAATGACCCCAACAACTTGGCCAAAGACAGGTTAGGATATGATGTCTTTGTGGAGAGCGGGAGCCTTATGCCTTTTGATGTATGCAGATTGTGGGATTTACTTGACAGACCTCATTTTTCCCCCTAACCTGTGGTGGAGATGTTGATGACTCAAACGTGAATCCCATTTTGCAAAACTCGCAATTCACTCACCTGTATCAGAGGGCCCTTTAGGTCCAATAGTCCTTTATCAGACCCTAGTAATAATCTCTCAGAGCTAGAAGATTAATATGTTCTTGCTAATGGCTCATGCACAAGGGATTTCAGAGGGCAAGTGTATACACGATGGGAGGAAATGCATTTCTCAATATCAACAGCTAGTGATTATACAACAGCTAGCTTGTTACTCCACCATTCTGTACTATTGATGTTAACTTTGTTCCCTTTACTCTAAAGAATTCAATTTCAGATGTCATTGAGCAATTAGAGATATCATGACTATATTCTAAATTAATGTTCTCCTAACTGCTGTAATTTAACTCCATACCTTCCTAAACACAAACTAATCTTCACCGATTAGTTATTTTTGCTCTTTGCCAAACTTTTGTGATGACATGAGTCAGTTGTAACCCCATAACCATTATAAACTGGTACAGTACCTGGATATTTCACTTTTTTGTGAACAAATGGATGCTACCCTGATACATTCTACTAGTCTTAACTCTTGCTTTATAAATGATATGACATAGCACAAAAAACTCATTTTTCAAACAAAACTCAACACAAAACTTTCATTTTTCCTTAACAGTGACAGACTCGTAAGAGTATATTACTTATTCCATTAAGTAAACTCGTCCTCATATCCTGTAATGATTTTCTGATTGCAATATCTAATACTATTCTATTATCTACATTTAATCTAATAATTCTATTATCTAATACTATCTACTATTACTGCATAAGAATACATTCTTCCTCCATGTTGCAATTTTTGTCTGTCTTGACCTTTTGGCATAATACTTTTATAGCAAAGTACTTCCATGTAATATATCCACCTTCCATCATTTACTTTTAGTTCCATTGTTTAAAACCCCATCCTAATATTTATTGTTGGTGTCCTTTTTCATCTTGTTGCCTCCTGTCAATTCTTCCTTCTACTAATATTATTATTAGGTAATCTACCGGTTAAGGTAGGTTTTTGGATGGACACAACTATCAAGTAAACATTTTGTGACTCCCCACCTAGCAAACTAATCTATATCAGGTCCCTCTTCATCTCGGTGTACTTCATTCCTCCCTTCATCCCGTCCAACATCCCTATCCTGTTCCTGTCCTTACCTTGCTTGCCCAACATTCTACCCTCTATTACCCTCTTCAACATTCCACTACCGCTCAATACGCCTTTCATCCATTTTTTCTGCCTCCATAGGATTTCTCTCAATAAACCCCTCTCCTCCCCCACCATTTCTAGTACTTCCTCATTTGTTTTCCTTTCGGTCCATTTCACCTTCTCCATTCTTCTCCACACCCACATTTCAAAAGCCTCCAATCTACGTCTATCCTCCTGCTTCAGCGACCACGTTTCCGTGCCGTACATAGCTACGCTCCATATCAGAGTTTTTATGAGTCTTGTCTTAACATCCCTACTCAACGTCCCCGTCATCAACTCCCTCCTCCTTGAGAAAGCCTCCTTGCCTAGTGCAATTCTTCTCCTTACGTCCCTACCACTTTGACCGTATTGGTCCAAAACACTTCCGAGATATGTAAACTGTTCTACCTGCTCTATTCTTTCCCCGCCTATTTTAATATTTAGCTTAGCCTTTTTCTTTCTGGAAAATCGCATAACCTTTGTTTTATTAATATTGATTCTCATCCCATATTTATCGCACTGAAACTCCAATTCACTCAACAATGCTTGCAACCCCTTGGCTGACTGAGCAACTAATGCTTGGTCATCAGCAAACCTAACCGATTTTACGAATTCCCCTCCGACTTTCATTCCTACCTCCAGTTCTTCCCATGCCTCTCTAATCATTTCCTCTACATATACGTTGAACAGTACTGGTGACAATGGGCAACCCTGCCTTACACCTCTTCCTAACACTGCCCATCCGGACTCTCCGTTCCCCATCCGTTCTCCTCCGCTCCGTTCTACTAATATAGTCTATGTTATATGTACACACATATGTCCTTGCTTTATTTTTTCTGAGGAAATATGTTTTGTAAACGTTACTTTCATAAGTAATTTTGCTCTAGCAAATAGTTAACAAGACTGCTGACAATCATTTAATCAGATGCTGCCATTGGCAGTTAAGCTAATACAAATTATACTTTCTAAAAATTTTCGCTGCTGCCTTTTTACAAAATGAGTATTTGTTGACCACCTAAAATATTTGGCATTAGACACTAAGCCATTAGGAAGGTGGTGGCCATTGTTAACATATGCCTGTAATATGGATTTAATTTTGCAAATTTCATCATCACTAGTCCATTAGTTTGGCTCCTAGAGACATTTTGTTTCCTTATGGAAGATATTTTGGGTAATATGGTGATGTCCTCTTGACTTTTCCAGTGTAGAAGCTGTCAGAAGTCCAAAATATTGACCCTATAAAATTCGCAATATATTCTCATTGAGAAGCACTCAAGTATAAATGTTCAAATACTTGCCACAATGCCACAATGGTATTGGAAGTCTCAAAGGAAAAATTTTCAGACATGAAAACCTTAATAATTTGTATTTTTTGGAGTTTTTTGGTACACCCAATAACCTTCCTAAATCTGCCTCTTTATATTTTTAGTCATTGTTATAAAAATCTGTTTGCACAAATCTAACATGTGAAGTCTAAATATAAATGAATGATTAATTTATGTGAGATATATTTTTGGGAGAAGTTTCTTTTGCAATAGATTTGATCTAATGTTAAACTTTGTGTTCCCTCTAAAAAATTCTAAAGCAATCCATATGGAGATGGCAACCAGGGTGACTACAATGCATACACCAATGCAGACAGCAAAAACTATATTGGAAGCAATGAGAATTACTTCAGCACCCCTTACAGACAGCCTGTTCAACCAAATTGGCCTTTATTGCATCAAAAAATAGGTGAGAATCTGTGTAATAAGGTGTTATTTAGGTGATTATAAGGTGTTATTAATGTAGGGGTTATTGGTTTTAAGGGTATATGGGAAAGGCCAAAATAAAAATGTATGTACATTCTTTGAAACTTTTTGTTTGATGTATTTCTCCCATATCCTATTTTTATTGCATTTACCTATCACCTATGATGCTTATGCTGTTCCCCACTGATTCTTTATAGCAAACAGGTTTTGGAGTAAATTTTATGTTTGGGATTATATATTTTTTCTCTTTAGCTATTTATCACAGTTACATTCCAAAAATGCACCTGAAATAATTGGTCTTTGTGTCTTACCTTTTCCAGTAGATATTGATTTTTACTGAGCTGATTTAAAGAATGAGAGGAATAAACCTGGAGTCCATCTTTGAATTTTCATTTTTGTCCTTTTTTTTAAATAATTTTCCTGAAAAGCACAATGAAATTAAGTATACTGTTCTTGTGAGAATGTCTAGCATATAAATGTCCAAAGTAGTAAGTTGAATCATACTTTGTTTTTTTAATTTTGCCTTGATTTCTTTTATTGCTTGGTAAAATTTAATTTTCATAGTTAAGAGGAGATTGGGAGACTTTTTGTGTGGAATAGTTTTGTTTTGATATTTTGGTAGTGCATATTTTTTCTTTAATAATAGTTTATGTATTTATCATTAAGTCATTAATTATTATTATCATATGGGATGTTCTTAAAGTATTGATGAATATCATGATGTGAGGCAATATCAGACTTTTGTTTAACATGTAATCATTATTTATGCTCTTTCATATTTGCCAATATACACAACAAAGAAAATTAAATACATCTCCAAACGTTTCAAAACAATGTGAAAAAAATAAGTGCAGTAACTAAATTTTAACTCCAAAAAATATTCAATAACACCATCTAAACATGCCTCACAAAGTGAGGTGAATGAAAGTGAGGTGAAAATAAATGTGCCTTATTCTTAAATGCCAAAGAAATTTTGTGCAGATTAATATTTCTTTTAGTTTAACCTTTAAATTTGACTGTGCGCTCATCAGCAACATCAGGAAACATTAATTAAATCTCCTTGACCATAGATTGATTACAAATGCACTGTACGTGGAACCTACTTTTTTAACAATTCTATATCACTATATATATAATCAAGTTTATATCAATTCTATAACTTTTCCCACGAAGAGCCTGTCATGTTTATTAGCCCTATTAGCCTCAAACTTTAATAAAAATGATGAATTTTCAAAGAAAGAGCCAGGAATTTCAAAACTAATTTCATCATTAGCATTGTTATTCTGTAATGTCATATTTTTTCTCATCATCAATTGAATTTTTCCCTGAAGAAACATCTACCAATGCCTTCAACAAAAGAAATATTTACACATCCAGGACTTACACTTTTCCCCGAATCAAGGATGCTTATTCAATTAGAAGTGGGATTCAAAGTTGAATTAGTCATTTGCCCCTTGGAGAAGATACAAAACTAAGAGATTTCGTAACACTCAGCCATTCCAAACAGTATTTCTCCTAACCTATAATATTCAATTTTTTGATATATATATATATCAATGCCAATTCTCATTTCTTGTAAAACCAGAAAAATGTAAGAATTTGGACTATGACATGAGGGTAATTTGAAAATCTCTCAGAATGGAATATGAAGAAACGATATACCTTAGTGAAAAGTTTTTATTTTTTCAATGTAGTCTCACTGTACACTAATGCACTTGGTCCAGCAATGTTCCAGTCTTGATTCCATCTCAAAAATTAGATTCCTTCAGGCCTACAAAATACCTGTCTGCTCTGGCTATTAGTTCTTAGTTTGAAGAGAATCTCTGCCCACCGAGGAAAATTTTGAGCTTGAGGAAGAGATAGAAATCTGATGGAGCCAAGTCAGGTGAACAAGGCAGATGTGGCCTTTGCTTTCTTTGGTGGTGGTAAATCAACATGCTTCCACTGCTTTGACTGTTTTGTCACTGGGGTATAGTGGTGGACCCAAGTTTAAAGGGATCGAGATGGTGCGGTGCCTAACATACGGGCTTCCCACCGAGAGGGCCTGGCTTCGAATCCCGGCGACTACAGATATTTTTCAATGGTATCCCGATCCCTACTTGAGGTGCTTTGTGGAGGGCACTTTGAGTGAGTACGCCGTCCGTCGGATGGGACGTTAAGCTGCGGACCCCTTGGCACCTTTCGTTAAGAGCAGGCTAATGCCGACGCTGGGTTTCTCTCCACCCTTCATCCTTTCCCATCCATCCCTAATGGCGTTAATGACCTGACCTGTCGGTCACCTCCCCAACAATACTACTACTACCCCCAAGTTTAATCTGTGTTCACAAACTGGTGCAGAAAATCTTGTTGGTTGCTCTTAAAATGGGTCAAACATTGTTCAGAAATTTCCATTCTAATGCCTTTGTGATTCTGCATCAAGAATCTCAGCACTCATCTAGCAAATAACTTTCTCGTGTCCAATTCACCTTTTAAAATGTGATATGCCCATTCAGATGGCATCGCTACAGCTTCAGTGATTTCTTGCACTTTTAGTCAGCAGTCCTCCATGACCATTTTATACACTTTTGCAATAATTTCTGAGGTAGTGGCACATTTTGACCGACTGTTACACAGATCATTTTCTGAGCTGTTCCAAACAAACTTAAAACTCTTTTGTCCACTTGGCAACAGTTGAATATGAAGAAGCAGTCTTCCTGAGTGTTCTGAAAGCCGGCATGAATTTCCTTTGCTTTCATACCTTTCTTTACGAAGTGTTTAGTCATATCTCGAATCTCAATTTTTCCATCTTCACGAATTACTACATGGAAATAACAACAGAGAAGCATCATCACCACAGATCCCTTCCCAGAGCACGGCCGGCCCCGGTGGCGGCGGGGTAACGTCCTCGCCTACCAACTGAGAGGTCATGGGTTCGATTCCCGTCTGGGTGGATTTTTCTCCATCCAGGGCTTGGCTGTATGTAATTGTCTTCTATGTAATGTATGTAATGTAAGGGTTACGTGGAAGAAGGGACTATTTAGTCTCAACCTCGCCCAATTAAGTCGATAATAAATAAATAAATAAATAAAGGACTTTTACCATATTAAAAACTCGTTGTGCTAGTGCTGACTTCTGGTGGTGATTCCGTGAACCTCCCCTTATAGTGAAGCTCTTTGTATAACAGAATACAGTCCTTTAAGTGCATTTCAGTTTTGTTGGTCACATTTGGAGATTTTTATTAACAGTGAAAAAGGAGAACCTGGTATAGTATTAAGTAATAATAATGGCTTTATCATATATATCATACTAATAATTTTGGAGTGAAATGCGATGAACAAGAGCAATGCATACACATTAAGACGGACTATGGCATTATGCTATTGTTTTAAGACTTCTTCTGGATTGCTGTCATTTTTTATAGCATATTTCTTGTGAATTGTGGTGTCTGTTGTGATAATGCTTGAACATGTGATTAATATACCAAAAAGATTTATCAGTTTTCCACTTTGTAGGCAAGGCAAAAAACTGGTAAGAAAAGTAAAATTTTGGATATCATCAGTCACAATTCAGGCAAGACATTAGAAACTTCAGTCAATTTTATTCTGAGTAAAGCTGTTAACATAAGATCTCTTCCCTTGGATTTACCATTTACTCAGATGATTTGTAAATGTGGACCTACAGCCATTTCTGGTTTTAAATATGGGCCACCTTTCCAAAAAAAATTGTTATCACTTTGTCATAATACAGAGCTGAATCTAATTACCACAATTCAAACTCACTGTCTGTGTAGAAGTACCACAGCATTCATGTAAGTCAGCAGGAGACTGTGTAATCAGGTGCATATTTCTATGTATTTATTGTAACCACTGTATTTCCAATTAGAATTATAAACTTTTTGAGGTTCAATTGTACTTTTTTTTAAAAACAAGCTTAGTTAATTGCTGTACATGGACAAATGCTAATACAATTGGTGCATCAACAGCATCCAGTGGTGACACCAGGCAAATGAGTGAGCCTGTGAAAGACCCTAGGGAAGAAATAGCCAGGAAACATGGCACTTCAGCATCGTCCATCCAGGGGCATCCCAATTCAGCCCATGGTGACTATCCCCCATTAATGCAATCAGCGAGCAGTGATGGGCATCCTGCTAGCGTCCCCATTCCACCTGATTACTTCTATGAAGATGGACCCCCAGGAGGTCACCACTCCTCCAGTTCATCGTCACGCAGAGGGAGCAATTACCAGAGAATTGACCCACCTGCCCCAGTTCACACTCCAGAGGTGAGCTACTGAGTTTGGATGCCAAATTCACTGGGTCAATAAGAATAGCAGTTGTCTTGCTTGAGACCAAATGATAATCCATCCAAAGGTTAGCTAACCTGACATTGAATATTCAGCAGTCTGCATAATATTAATATGTATTATATCATTAAATTATGCATTGTTATAACATAAGTAATAATTCAGAAACTACTTTATTTCATGTGTCTGAAAGATCAACCCAACAGCATAAGAAGTTTTTTAGTGCAGCATCTTTATGCTTATGTTAGTCCAGTGCTATGATTTATAAGATCACTCAGGCTCAATGTCATTATGTCTAAACCTTTGCAGACAGTATTGTGATTGCGACAATGGTTTTTACCAGTTTTTCTGGTATTACGTGGCTTGTTCATAAAGTAAGGCCCGTTTGGTCACAGGAAAAAATATACTCATATGAAACACATTTTATTGGCACTTTTAGTTAGCTACAAACCTAGTTCACTTATCTACATAATCGCCGTTCACTTCTAAGCATTTTTCGTACCGCCGCACCAGCTTCTTTAACCCCTCTGCATAGAAACTCGCCGCCTGAGGGTTGAACCAATCGACAACGCCATTCTTGAGTTCCTCTTCAGTTTCGAAACGTTGTCCACCGAACCACTGCTTCAAGTGCAAGAAGAGGAAGTAATCGCTGGGTGTAAGGTCAGGACTGTATGGTGGGTGGTTTAAAGAGTTCCCAACGACCCAAAAACTCTCGTCCACTGGACATTCTTTGCTCTTTGTGGTGGTCGGTGAGCATTTTCGGTACCCACCTTGCACGCAATGTGTGGTATCCGAGGTTTTCCGTAACAATATTGTAGACAGTAGTGCGTCCAAGTTGAGGATATTGTTCTGTTCAGCCAGGCCATTAATTGTCAATCGACGATCACATCGCAGTTTTTGTTCCACTTGCGAAACAATTTCATCGGTCAGAATACTGGGCCTACCACTTCGCTCTTCGTCATGGACATTTGTTCGTCCATTTTTAAAATAACAGCACCATTGTCTAACCTTTCCTTCACTCATAACTGTAGGTTTATAAACTTGGCATAATTCCCAATGAATTTCAGCAACCGACAATCCTTTTGCATACAAGAATTGTATGACAGAACGCACTTCACAGCTGGCGGGATCAACGATTGTCGCGGACATTGTTGCTTGCATGCACGGACAAGCAAACGACTTCTGAAACGAAACAAATGCTGCTATAGCTTCTCAATGAATCAGTAGATGGCGCTGCAGGAGCAAAACTGTGTTCTGAAGCGCCAATATTTAAATATAAGCAAACGGTACTTACTTTAAGAATACGCCTTGTACATATTGATAATCATGGATCTGAATTTTCACAAATCCATCATTAATATATGCCATTACAGGAATATAATACATTTATAACTCATGAACATCGTGTATATTCTTTAATTTAATAGAAAATAATTAAAAGACTATTCTAAATAACTGAACAAATTATATACAATGTAGTTCTCCCTTTTATTTGCATCTCTAAGATCAAAGCTACTGCTACCTTTGTCTGTAGAAGCAGTTCTAGCACAGTATTTAATCATTTTCTCTTGGAGGCCCTTGAGAAAATCTACATTCGACTTGTAGCTTGATCAATACCAGTAATCTCTTTCACTTGGTACAGCAAAAATCATTTGGTGCACATCATGAAGCTCCCACAGCACAGCATGTGAAACAAAAGAGCGAGCCTGTGCAAAAGGAGGTTGGTGATGGGGATGGAGATGGAGACGAAGAGGAGGAAACCTTGGAGAGTGTCCCGGAAGAAGTAGAGACTGATGGAAGTGAAAAGGCCCAGCATAAGAAGGGCAAAACCACATCTAAACATGATGGTAAGGGTCTTTATTTAATTTCTTTGGGAATCAGTGTCACATTTTTAAGGTGTTCAATTAGTTAACTTTACTTTTTTCCAAATTGATTGCAGATTGTAATAGGGCAAAATGTATTATCTCAATTGTTTTCTTGTTAACTGATTAACTCTAGGAAAATTAGGCTACTAAATGAAACTGTAAATGTAAGTAAATAGTTCAGTTCATTGAAATAATGTAATTTTCACATGAGCTATTATCTAGTGTGAGTCATTAGACATAGTCTACAGGATTCATATTTTTAGATGCAGGTAGCTCAGCAGCAGGTTACATAATTTAAAAAAAACTCCATCATTTGTTGCATTTTTGGTGGATAATACATTTTAGTAGCTCAACTGTCAATATTCTTACCATTTACCTACCAAAATATTCTGTATATATACATTTTCTTGATCGCTCAAGTGGTTAGAGCATTCGCCCGGCAAGTGGAGAGATCCGGTGTTCAAGTCCCGGTCGAGGAAAATAATTTTACATTAGTGGTCTGCTTGATTCCGCCTTCCCCACCTCTCCTGTGTTCGTCCTTTATGTCTGTTCCTTTCCCCTTTCCTTATATCTATTTCTATGTGAATGAATATATATATATATATATATATATATATGTGGTGGTCCAGTGGATAGAGCGTTGGACTACTGACCGAAGGGTCCCGGGTTCGATTCCCAGGTGAGGCACTCTGGGCACCTGCAGCTCCACCCAAGCTATGTGATTTTTCGGGTACCAGATCTCCCTGGGAAACCATAATCGGCACAGGAAAAGGGACTGGGTTTTATCTTCTTCAATGCAATCTCTCTTTGACACACTGAATTTTTTTTAGAGTGCCTGGAATTTTCAACCCCAGTTTCACCAGCAGCTATTAATGTTTGATTACTTATCAGTTGATGCGTCATAATCTACCTATGACAATGTCCAAGAAGTTATTAGTTCCTTAGCATGTGTAATGACCATCAAGCCAAAAGTTGATTAATACAGACTACAATGCAAAATTATTGTTAATATTTAAGTAATTAGAATTTTGTTTTTCAGCAATTAAAAGTTTGTATCCACCACAAATAATAGGGGATAAAACCTGGGGAGGGGTTGGTCATTGAAATTTAGTTTGATCTCAATAGAATTATTCATTGTAAGTATTGGTATACACGTACTTCATTTCAGCTGTCAAGCCACCCAGTATCCAGCATCAGAACCCAGTGCATATGAGCCTTAAGCATGAAAATCCACCCGCAAATGGGGAGGATAATTCTGATGTCCCTGATGGAGAATCCAGCCGGCCTAAAGGAGCAGTTCTCTCTCTAACTCTTGGTATGTCACACAACTATTCCAGTCATTTGACTTGAACACACAATGTATGCATATGTGAATTATTCTAAATAAGAATACCTTTTAACTCTTCAAAGATTAATGGAAAATATACTTATACTATTGATTTGAATTTCTGTTAGATCTGGTAGTTAAGTCTTCTCATAATCCATAATGATTAATAATGATGATTTATAAAAACGTAAGTATGAAGATTTTCCACCAAGTTATGCCAGAAACTGTTTTATTAATGAATTTTCATTTGGGAAATGGCTTGGTGTAAGAGGAAAACTTTGTCATCAGAAATTAATCTTGCAAAGTTTGGAATGGACATACGTCAAAGTATGTGTATGAGTTTGTTTAAAATATCAATGCAGTATAATGTTGACTTTTCATTGTCCGATTTTACGTAAAAGTTTGATTTTACTTTAAATTCCCAAGTGGCCCTGGTTAACATCTACCAAGCCCTCAATATCCTTATTGCATATTTGAAATTAATAAATTTGATTTCGCTCCCCAGTAGAAATATATATTCATTTGAGAATATGAAAGTAAAGAACAGTGCTTAATGGAATTTCAAGAAAGCAGAAATGTTCTTTTTATTTATTTAGCCTTAGTCTGTAAACAGCACTTTTTGACCTGTTCCTTTGGACTATTAACAGTGATAACGATGGACACCATTACAAACACCCGAGCCCTAGGTAGACACACCCAGGTGGGAATTGAACCCACAGTCCTTGGCTTGACAGACAAGGATTTTATCCCGTCACCACCAAGGCCGGCAGCAGGGAAACCCAGGCCTAAAAATCCAGGCCACCTAAAAAACTCAGGCTTTGCTTCATCATACTTATTTTTAAACTGAATCTAGAAATGCTCATCTTTTTCAGTTCGTAATCATTATTTCATTGTTTGTCAAATGTGAGGAAAACCTGTCGAGATTAAATGCACATTGTAAACATGAGAGATTTTGGAAGGAAGTCCTCGACCTTTAGAGGGAGGTACTCCATATGCGGTTGTGACTCAGTTCAATCAGTGACCTTTCAAAAAACTGTCTTTGTGAAACCATATCCACCATTTATGTTAACACAATAAGTAAAACAAATATGTATTTTGTGTATGCAAAACTGTCTGAACAAATAATTCTGAAATAACTATAAAATGTGTCTGTAAAACAAATACTCATTCTTTAACTATTTTTATGCCTGTCATCATTATAGGTCACATGTGAAATACAGCAATTTAGAGCATAAAAAGTAACCCAAATTTTATGGTTAGCTGTTTGCACTGGTAAAAAGGATAATGGTTAAAATCTACTTTTTCCTGAGCCAAAATTGGCTTTGCCTTGGGTAAATTGCCACTTTTGTGACCAGGGAAATCTGCTGAGCTGCATAGTCCAAATGTTAGATTATCACTGTTTCCTGTTGTGGGAAGACCAGACATTTTAAACCAGAAGCTTTGTCTTCAGTGTTATTTTTTACGATAATAGGAATTTTATATAGTTGTTCAAATGCTGTCATGTTGAGACTCTAACTGGCAAACAGCAAGGCGATTGGAGGATCATAAATGTGCCATCCTGTGAATACATCCACAGGTAGAATTTGGCATATTACTACCTTGAACAAAAAGTTTCCGGAATAACCACCGTGTAGCGCTCCCATCGTTCCGATTTGAGTTCTGTTTTTTTTGTTAAATTGGTACATCTGTTGTTGATATTCCCTTTAAATCTTAGTGTCATAACTTGACATTTGCAAAAGTTACGTAGCCAAGAGTACATCTATCTCTGTGTGTGTTGGCGATTTTTTACAATTGCAGAAATGGATTTAAATTTGCAACAACGAACTTGTATTAAATTTTGCGTAAAAAACGGATTTAGTGGCGCACGGACGTTGGAAATGTTGGAAAAGTGTTTCGGCAACGATTCTCAAAAAAAAACGGTCGTTTACCAGTGGCACGAGCGGTTCAGAAGGGGTCGTGAGTCAATCGAAGATGATGAACGCAGTGGCAGACCATCAACATCGAAAGTCGGTGAAAAAATTGATAAAGTAAAAGAAATGTTGGTCAATAACCGCAAATTAACCATCAGAGAAATAGCGGAGGACTTGAACATTGCCTATGGATCCGCCCAAGACATTGTGGTTAATGATTTGGGTTTCCGTCATGTAGCAGCAAAGTTGGTGCCAAAAGACGTCAATTTCATGCAAAAAAGAGACCGTGTTGACGTCGCAAAAGACATGATTTGCGAGGCTGAATCCGATCCCACATTCATCAAAAGGATCATTACTGGAGACGAGACGTGGGTTTATGAGTACGACACGCAATCCAGACATCAGGCAAGTGAATGGCGTTCACCAAATGAGCCGAGACCAAAAAAACCACGTCGTTTTCAGTCAAAAAAGAAGGCAATGCTGACGGTTTTCATGGATTACAACGGTGTACTATAGTGCATCATGAATTTTTGCCAGAAGGCCAGACAGTAAACAAAGAGTATTATTTGGGCGTTATGAGACGTTTGCGTGAAGCAATTCGCCGAAAGAGACCAGAAATCGTCGCACAGTGCGTCGAGACCGTCGCACAGTGCTATCATTATTCGTAATTTTTTGACGAAAAATGCAACAAATACCATCCAACAGCCACCGAATTCACCTGATTTGGCTCCCTGTGACTTCTTTCTGTTCAATCGAGTTAAAAAAACCACTACGGGGAACGCGTTTTAGCAGCCGAGAGGAAGTAATGGAAAAATCGCAGGAAGCACTGATGGACATACCGAAAACCGAATATAAAAAATGTTTCGAGGATTGGATCAAGCGCTGGCATAAGTGTGTTGCAGTCGATGGGGATTACTTTGAAGGGGACAATATAGATTTAGATGAATAAACTTGTATTTTTAATTTTCTGAATAAATTCCGGGAACTTTTTGATCAAGGTAGTATGTTTAGAAAAAAGATTTGATGCACTTTTTCTGAATGATATCATAATCCTATTTCTGTTTCTTTTGATTATTTCTGTCTGCTGTCTCTGAAAGGGCACCTGATTAGATGTTGTAGTTCTACAATGACTTTTTCAAGCCGTATGTTATACATTATGTTTTTTTTATGATATCTTTTGATGTTTTAGGAATGGGTATCACTGCCATAATGATTGCTCTAATGGCATGGAGGCTTCGTGTGATCAAGAGGAGGCTCCGTAGAGGAGGTGGAAAGTCACCATATGCCCATGATGCCGATTACCTCTTAAATGGAATGTACCTTTGATTAGCTTCATTGGAAATCTTAATTTGAATCATTGAGCAGCAGAGATGTAATATGTAGCCATGCCTTGCATGGATCATTCAGTGGATGAGATCAAATCTCAAGCTTTCTGAGTTAAATAACACTTTCTGTTGCTAGGTTGTATTTAGGAGCAAGGCATTACAAAAACTACTTGCTCTTGTGTGTGTGTGTCATCACTGTGTACCACAAACGTGATATGCAGTATACCGTTGGTTGTGGGGTTGTAATTACAATATATGGTGTGCTAATGTTGAAATGTATGGTGGAAATTTCTAGTCAGTTTGTTGGGAGGGCAAGTACAACTATTTATTGTCGTTGTGGAAAAGAGGGCTTCATTTCATTAGAAAATGCTAATGGGAACTTCAGTGATGAATCACATACGAAATAATCATGCCATCACCTTTTCAATGTCAGATAACATTCTGAGAATACACTTATTCAAATATGTTAAGGCGTTGTTTTGTGGGGAAAAACCAAAAGGCAATGAGAGTCGTCAAATGAAATTCTTGTCATTCTTATGGAAGCACGTTAGAAAGTGTTAGTGCATTCAAGTAAAGATAAGCAAAAATTCCCAAAACATAGTTAGCAAACTAGCATGTTTTGGAGGCATATTTTGAAAGCAAGTCACATGCTGTAAACACTGCCTTCAATTAAATGGAGGATAGAAAATATAAAATGGTCACAATGGATGTAAACAAAAGCATAAGCAAAAAAGGAACATGGTGATCTCCTGTCAATACTGGAGACAATACTGTCCTCTGTGAAGTTCTTTCTGTGCATATTAGTGTTTGCAATTACATGAATTTTGGCCTGTTAGTAGTTAAATGAATTTAATAATTGTAACACTAAGTTTACTGCTTTTTTTAAAATTTATTAGTTATTGTTATAAATTATAAGAATGATTTTTATTTATTGAAAAAATATTTCCAAATAGTGACGATGTTAATCTTGGAATGATCACACAAAGCTTCTGTATCAGAAAATCGTCTTCATTTCAGGCATTTTACTGTTATAATTATCTCTTGATAGTTATCATAAAAGATTAGGTTAACAGAGCACCATATTCTGGTGCTCTGGTGAAGTTTTTCTTGTGTAATATTATTTTGATGTTGTTATATATGGTGAGAATAATTTTATTTTTGATCTCAGTTAATTTATCTGAACTGTTACTTAAATTTAAAGTCCATTTATTAGGAACTTTTTTCTGGCGTATGATAATTTAACATGTTGTTTGCTGTATAGTACATAATATACATTCCAGCTGTTGTAAAAAGCATTTTTATGGGACAAACATATGTTATTGAAGGTAAAGTTTTTCATCAGAGTGTTTGCAAATATTGTTTATGGTTAAAAATAAATGACTATAAGGTATTTTAAGTATTTTATCTGCATTTCATATATTTTATGACAAAAAAGTAGATATTTCATATTATTACATTTACTGTCTGTGTTGAACTTAGTAATCAGTAAGAGAGGAGTCAATATGTATTGTTATGTCTTGGTGGTAAATTTCTTTAAAAGATCCACTGGATTCGTTTACAAATTAGCTGGAGTTGACCATAAAGTAGTTGATATGGTGAAATACCTAGGTGTTACATTCACTAAAGACTTAACGTGGGGGACCCATATACATAAAGTCTGCAGGCAAACATATAAAAAATTAGGATTTATTAGCAGTCGGCAGAAGTGACTCCAAGGTCAAGGAATGCTGTTATCACGTTCTTGTAAGGCCCAATTTAGAATATGCATGTAGCGTATGGGATCCGAGTGAAAAAGGGCCTCATTCGGGAAATTGAGAAGGTTCAATGCCGGGCAGCTCGTTTCGTGAAAAACTGTTAGGATAAAATGAAAAGCGTGACTGAAATGCTTGGGGAGTTGGGATGGGAATAATTGGAAGAAATATGACTCAATGCCTGGTTGAACGTACTAAGTAAATAAAAATTACCCAAAGCCGTACTCTTAGGGGCACTAGTTAGGGGACACGGGGGAGGGTGCAAAGAATGAGGATAACAAAACCGCACACACTCTCTCACTCCGGTATTTGCAGTGCAAATTGACCGTTGCAAGTCACAAACACACACGCACTCAGGGTTTACGGGGGAAAAAACCCTCGCCAGGGACCACACACTCAGACAAGGCAAACAAAACCACACGCACTCCTTCACTCCGGTATATGCATTGCATATTGACCGTCGTAAGTCGCAAACACACACGCACTCAGGGTTTTATTTATTCCATTCATTCGGCCGTAGTACGTTCCCAGTGTCCCCTAACTAGTGCCCCTAAGAGTACGGCTTTTGGTAATTTTTATTTAATCCATTCATTCGGCCGTAGTACGTTCCCTTTATTTATTTAAGTACTAAGTAAATTCAGATCCGCCAGTTTCAGCACCGAGGCCTCGCAAATTATTCGCACTCCAACATACATTGGTTGCTTGGATCATGTATACAAAATTCGGGAAATAGATGCCAGAACTAGCAGACTCAAGGACTCCTTCTTCCCATGGACAATACAGGATAACAACTGTAGGGTTAGACTCATAGATAGCAAAAATGCCACTTGTCACCCTCGGCTCCTAGTAAATCATTAATTATACTCAATTGCATGCAATCTCTACCTGGCTTTCACTAACCTCCTGTGTGTTGTTGTCAAAACCCTTCCCGCATGACTGCATTGGAATGCCATTAAGTAATGTAGTGCTCTTTACAGTATTGTTTGCTCTGCTTTTGGTACCCTAAATTTCCCCTTCCATCCATTGTCCCTCATTGTGGGGGAGCCCTCCTCCTACCTGCTGAGTTGGGTCAATTTCCTTAACTTGGGTAGGGGAGCGTTTTGTGTTGCGCGTTCTTGTGGTGGTGGAATTTCGCCTTGCTACTTACCAAAATCTAGCTTGCACGTTATTGGCTAAATTTCTTACTGCATCCTAAGGTGCTAGAATTTGTTGATTATAGATTATAGCATATGTAATTGCATGCATGTAAAATGAAAGGAGGTAGATATGTGTTTGCATGCGTGTAAAATGATAGGATGTTTCCATCAATGTACATGGTTCATCCAGAAAATAAGTGTACTGAGCTCAGGAAAAAAAAATTATTACACTTTTACATATCTTAAGCTAATATTCCTCAAAATAGGACCCTTGTGAGTCGATACACTTGTTCCAGCGGCGTTCCGATTCCTGGAACGCTCCCGCGAAGGCATCATCGGGAAACTCTCGAAGACACGTCGTCACGGCCTCTTTGACGGCGTCCAAAGTCCCGTATCGCGTTCCTTTCAAACTCCTCTTTATCTTCGGGAACAGAAAGAAGTCCGGTGGTGCCAAGTCCGGGCTATAGGGCGGGTGCGGCAGCGTTGCCACGCCGTGCTTGGCCAAGAAGTCTGACACGACAAGCGCGGTGTGAGACGGCGCATTGCCGTGATGCAGCCGCCAGATGTTTTTGGTCCCTAATAATCTCGTGCACTATTGTTTTTGGCACATTACACTGCTCTGCTATCATCCGAACACTAAGACGACGATCAGAGTTCAGTACATCGCGAACTTTTCGCACATTTTCATCGATGAGTGTCGTTGATGGGCGTCCAGGCCGTGGTTCGTCGTCGACCTCTTCTCTGCCCTCCACGAACATCTTGTGCCACCGAAAGATCATGCTTCTGGACATGGCTGACTCCCCGTAAGCCTGGTTTATCATACCGACAGTTTCGGTAGACGATTTCCCAAGCTTTACCGCAAATTTGATGGAATAACGCTGCTCCAAAGACTTCGGCATCGCGTTCCGTGACGTGGGTCGAGCGTGGAGGTTCGCGTTAACAGAGCTCCTCACTACACCACAGCTCAGAGCCGACTGCCTTTTTCAGCGTCGCTTGCCAACATACCCCCCTCCAATCGCAGCCCGTCAGAGCGGTGCTGGGCGCGCCTGGAGCGGCGGAAAAAAATCAGTACACTTATCTTCTGGACGAATCATGTATGTACCGCTGTGGATTTGGGTTTGCATGTACGAGCTCGTATGTGTTGATTTTGAATGCGGTTTTTCTTTTTTCCCTTTCTTGGGTGGTGACCTATCACCCCCCGCCACACGCCCTTGCGGCGGCTTGCGGGGTATTATGTAGATGTAGATGTATAATGCTGATTGCATAAGAAAAATTCCCATGAATCTTTCATTTTTTATTCTGTTAATCATAAAATTATTTTTGGTTTTATGATTAATGAAGACTATTTAGATCATCGTTTAAGAGTCCCTATTCTTTTGTTGGAAGCTTTATCCCACATTAAAGTAGTCAGTGTCAATATCAAGCTGTCTAATTCAGAGTGTGCATTTTTGTATTATTCTTTGACTAAGCATGTTGTCAAAAGCCAATTCTGTAAGTATATTGGTGTTTTATGTAGCGTAAGACTTGATCAAATCGTTAGATCATCACCCTTGTTTGTATAATTGGAGGAGTTTGGATTTCATCATCCACAAGAGTAGGAATAGAAGCAAGATTGAAAGATCTAGCCTACTCACGTCTGATTTAATATTATGGGAAGAATCAGCCCCAGCTGTCGTATTTAATGGTTACAAGGGACAACATCATGAGTTAAAGTTTAGCATAGTGAGGAATTGTGCATATTGGTTAATGAAAATGAGTTATTTCATTTCAAGCTTGTAAATTAGATTTCTGTCACAGTTTTCATTGCTCTGTTTTGATCAGATACAATTGTATTTCAATATGTTGGTCACCTCTTGATAAATACCCAGCCGATATGTCAATTTGTGGAAATTCACCATTGGAAAGTGGTTTGGCTTGACTTGTCTTTGAAAGTGGTTATAATAATTGCTAGTCAAATCGGTTAGCCAGCTACTCTGCGAAGATAACGTCATCCAAAAGACAATGAGAATTTGATTTCCTGGGCTCAAATCCCAGTAAAGTCAGATAATTTTAGTATGGCATTCTCGACACATCAATTCATCAACAAACTCCAGTACATGTAAATGTCATTAACGTTCTTCCTGGCCTTTTCTTGGAATGATTCCCTTGCTGGTGATCGTTTGAATTACAACATTATACCAGGAATGAGTCAGGAGTGTTTGTTTTACATATGCATGATTTTGTTAGTGTATTCCAAGGTGAGGCAGTTTTATACTTTTATTGATTATGGGTTGATAGGATTATAAAACTAGTTACCATGGACTCTGGAACCAGCTATGGTACAAATTATAGGAATCTTCTCCTGATCCTTGGCATTTAAGGAAAGGGTAAAAAGAAATCAGTTTTTATTTCATAATAACCAAGTTAGTTTTAAAATTAAGCAGACATTTACATTTTACACATTGGGAAAGCCTTTAAACATTTTTCTCTCTTTGACTTGTGATATTAAAAATGCTTAATAGGAACATTTCCATTTGATCTTCACCAATCATAAGTTCCTTTTACTTGTAGAGTTGACTTCATGATGAATATCCCATATAGTTTCTGTCTCTAGGTCAACCATTGATTCTGTTTTGCTTGCAAAAATCCCTCCTCTCTAGAAACTATGCAAGTGTTTTCCACAAACGGGCATTTCTTTAAGTTTGGAAGTTAGTTTACTATGAAACCTCCTATTTTGCCAATAATCACCAGTGTAGAGAGTTAGCTAATTAAGATGTGAAATGTTTATTCCTTTTCTCACCCTTGTCATTAATATTTTCTGGGACTATTTCCTTGACTTATTTTTATGGTCACTGATGATCTGCTAATTCCACAGAGCTGTCAATTAATTAAGCACCTCAGAAATACACTTGCACTGCTTGATTCGTTCCACCCTCCTTTTCAATGTTATCTGAGCAGGTTTGATTGCTGGGCACCGCAAAGAAATTGTTACCCAAGTCACCTCTTTTGGCTTGCAAAAAGCGCATGACATGAAGGCTTGAGTATAGAGGATTGGGATAGCAGACAAAGGGCTCAGTTTATTTCTGATAAATGCAAATCCATTTGACATTGATAGGCTGGTATTGGAAGATGGTAGTTCACTTGGGCTTCTGGGAATATAAAAAGAGTTGCACTGACCATAGCAAAAGCCATTTACCATTGATCTCGTGAGACAACCATCAACCTTGATCCTCTGGACTAAGGGTTCTGTTCGACACCAGTCCCTCCTTAAGTATTCCCTCCTGGTGACCAGGAGGGCATCCTTGCTGGACTTCAGGATTTTTTCCCGAGTACCATCACGCACGGGGGGCATTGGCTCGGGGGCAAGTGGAATGGGAGACTCCGGAACTGGGTAGGATGCAAGAGGGGATATGTCCAGCCATTTCGACAGCCGCGAGAGAGAAACCCGATGTCGATTCTCGGATCCGCCTTTGCGGCCAGATTTTTTGCCCCCGGCGGGTCTCTTGCCCCGCTGAAGCTTTCGTTGGTCACCCTTTCCCTTCCTCCCGCCTCTACCCCCACCTCCTTCATCCGATACCCTATCCTCTCTTCCATTCGAGCCCCTCCTGTGAACCCCCGCCCCCCTCCCTGCGGACCCCCTGCCGTGAGGCTTGCCCTCGACCCCCTGCGCTCTCCTCCTCTCCTCTTCTTCCTCCTTCCTCTTCTTCGCCAGCACCCTGTCCACTTGGTCCGTGTCTATCATGTCCAGGATGGATTCGGAGAGTATGGGCGGGGGCCTCCTGCCCTCGGCCGCCCCCTCGTCCGTCTCGTTCCCCGCCGTCGGGACCCCAGCCGAGCTCTCCGGCGACGGCGGCCGCTCCCTACTCGGGTCCTCGTCCTGTCGCCCCGGCGGCGTCTGCAGCGTCGCCTGCTCGGGGGCCGGGGGCGGCGACAAGTGGGCGACGCGGGGACGCGGAGGCGATTGGGACAACGCGCCTGACGTCACGTGTGACGCAATCCCGGAGAGGAGAGCCACGAGTCCGATGAAGCGGATGGGGCCCCGGTGGATGAGGGCGGTGGCGGGGCCGATGCAGGGGACGCCGGCGGAGGGGCGGTGGGGCGCCATCACTCACGGACGGATCGGCTGCTCCTGCTGCTAAGGAGAGAGAGAGAGACGCTATTGAGACGGCTTTTATGCATGCGGAAAATATCGCTGTCGCCCATCTACACAAATCGGTGCGATTTCTTGCGACGTTACAAAGAATAGATTCTTTTACGTCCTGCGGAAAGTCGACGACACTATTTTTTATCGTTCTCGCGTCGCTGAGGTTTCCATATCCTGTTCTAGATCCCTCTGAAAACGTAGACTGTAAAACGAAGTCGAACGACGAGGGAAGAATGATCAATGCTTAACCAAGGTCGAAATCGGATTATTACTACCCCTTATTGTGCTGGGAATTAAGCGCTCTCACGTTGGTAGTTGGAGAACGGTCGTAGTTTGCGCGTCCTTTGAAAAGCGATCAATTTTGTAGAATAAAAATCGCCGGTTTATGGAGGCAATCCACTTAGAGTTTTATCTATTTTTCATTGTTTTCATTCTTTAGATTGAAGGACCAATGAAATCACCAGGAACTTTAATTCACGAAGCATGAGACAGCTTTTGAGAGCAAAAAGCGCTGGTACTAGAGGCATCTGCAACACCTCATATCACTACATACTTTACATTGACTCGCAGTGATCATTTTGCAAAGTTTATCTTTTTCCAAATGATAATCGCGAGGGTAGAAAATGTTAAAATGGCTGGGCCGGAAACCTGGGCTTCTCTCTTTGCCCGAAAAAGTCTCAACTGAAGAAACTATAAAAGTAATTAGTGACCACATGGCAGTAAATGCTAATTTTTAGCTTCATGAGGTCGGAAATAAGAAGTCTAAAAGGAAAATTTACGTGTTTAAAGAAGGGGGACTATAATGACCTAGAGTGCGTGGTAGTCTTATCAATTAGCTAGTTTTAAGAAAGATAGTAATCACCGAAATACTGAGGATACGTGAAATCACTCGCTCAGCAGCCAACAAGATCATTCCCGATGAGGGCAAAACTGAAACTTGGCACTTCCTTTTTATGTGGAAGTGCAAAATTTCTTCTCTGCAGTGAAACTGCAACAAATGTTGATGGAGTTTCATTAGTCATATAATTTCATCGTGTGCGCAATTTACCTTATGTATAAAGCGGTCTTAGGCGCGTTTTGAGATTTATGCAGTGCGCGCCTCCAAGTCACGTAATTCACTGGAATTAGGTCCATGGAAAGCATTTCGGCGAAAAGCGACTGGATTTTCTATCGAGCGTTGGATGTGGTGTGGAAAAAATTTGAAAATAGTTTCCGATGCATAGTCCGTATGGGTTCTACCTAAAAGGACACTTCAGTTATTATTGGTTTTAACTTCGAAACTACCTGTATGTATCAGAATTCTTATCGTTTGATGGCGATCAGTTTATTGAACTCTATGGAATACAAAATCGGCCTATTTGCCAATATCCAATCTTTTCGGAATTTGAATGAATACGTATTAATTATATTTCTCATGAAAAATTCATTTCATTCAAGGTATACTACATAATTAGGTCGAATTTATTCTGCCTAATTAGGTTTAACGGTCCCTAATTACTATCATCTACGTATTATGAGAACTTTCCAGGTTCAAGGTCAAGCCTAGGTTTCAACTTCATACCTATTGAAGTCTTTATTATTTTTTATTGACATCTTTGCGTAGTGTGCCCGCCATCAATCCTCTTCTTGTAAATGTTTCTTTTGCTGACGTAGTTCTTATCCTAATGCCTCACTTCGTATACGGATCATGTATAATTAGTGAGGAAAAAGGTCCCAAGCATTGGTTGATGTTACAATCTTAACATGTACCTAAAATCATGATTTTCACTACGGATGGCCATTCATCCGCGAAGTTTGGAAAATGAAAAAGATTACGAGTACATCGATCAAGGAAAGTGGCGATTTAGCGTTGTTCTATATTTGCACATAGTCGAGACGCACCGGATATTTTTATCTGTGCCGTATGCTTATAGCTTTGCGAATAGTTAACTATGAGGTCCTTTGCCGAAGACTTTCTTAAATTATAGAAAAATCGCGTCCACTGGAACATTGCTCGCTCCCGAAATAAGAATATCATGAACAAAAAGCGCAAGTTGTGTTTCGCAGGATCTACCTTTTCGGAAATCGTGCTGATTTTTCATTAATAACTTCTGACTATTGAGGTGTCTCACGATTGAACTAGCGACACTATGTTCCATAACCTTGCACGAAATAGATGTCAGGGAAATAGGTCTGTAATTACTCGGTTCCTCCTTGTCTCCGTTTTTAAAGATTGGTGTTAAGTAAGCCGTGTTCCAATCTCTGGGAACCTTGTGAGCTACCGACGACTTCTTGAATATTATTTCTAGATACGGCGCAACTTCCGAAGCTATATCCTTAAACATACGAGCGGGCATTTCATCGGGCCCGGAGGGTTTCTTAGGCTTAATATTTTTCAGCAAACGTTCTAATCCATTATATGAGATTTCAATTTTAGGCATCGGTTGACCGGCACAATTTGGTAAGCTATCGGAGGTATTCTGTGAGATATTAGTGAAGACGCTTTGAAAGAAGGAATTTAATAAGTTAGCCTTTTCCAAACTGCTGGTTACTCTTTCGCCTTTACTATTTTTGAGTGAATTATCAGTTGACTTATTTCCCTGAACTTCTCTGACGTATGACCAAATTGCTTTTGGATTCCCTTTCGACTTTTCCGCTAACCTTTTCATTTTGAATACACTTAACGCTTTCCGAAATTCATTCCTGGCATTCGCCCTAGATTTCTTATAATCTCATTTTTTTTTGTCGCTAGAGAAATCATCCCTAATATTTTTCATCATGGCGTGATATAGCTTTTCACGTCGTAATGCCTTTTTAACATCCGCGTTGTACCATCTAGGTTGCGTATTATCTTATATAAATTTGGTGGGAATGAACTAAACATAACAGTTTAAGGTTTAACTTTGTAGAATTCCTTCATGATGAGAGTAGAAAAGAAATTTTGCACTTCCACATAAAGAGGAAGTGCAGAGTTTCTTTTTTAGCTTCATTGGGAATCAACTTATTGAATGAACGTGTGATCTCAAGAAAGTGATTCCACGTATCCTCAGTATTTCGGTGATTACTATCTTTCTTAAAATTAGCAAATTGATTCTGTAGCACGCACTCTAGGGTATTGCATTCCCCCTTCTTTAAACACGTACATTTTTCTTTTAGACTTCTTATTTCGGACCCCATGAAGCGAAAACTTTAGCATTTACTGCCGTGTGGTCACTAATTCCTTTTATAGTTTCTATAGTTTTATTCTTTGTTATAGACTTTTTCGGGAATTTTCGTTGCTAACAAATCAGGAATATTATCGCCCCTAGTTGTTGAAGACAATACAAGTTGATTCAATGAGTTCAACGTAAAAGAATTCAATAGCGATTCGCAGATATCTTTGTCTTTACCACCCGTTTTAAAACTATATGTACGAAGTCAATAGATGGGATTTTGAAATCTCCACCGATTATAATGTCGCGATCATTGTGTTGGGAGAAAAAATCTTTAACTTGCTGATCTAATTCTAATATTGAATTGTCTCTGCCGACAGGTGGTCTGTAAAATGCGCACACATTAATTCTTTTGGATTGAGGACTTCTAATTGAGCACCAAACGCTTTCGAAACCATTACCCGGAATGACCTCAGCCCTACTAACGGAAGAATTTTTAACTGCAATAAAGGAACCACCCCAGATTCTATTTGTTCTGTCATTTCTGTAAATAGAAAAGGATTTTGAGAAAATTTCACCATCGACAATATCATTCGATAACCAGCTTCCTGTCTCAATAATTATACAAGTATCTACGCCTGTGCTTTGAATAAGGTGTTGTCATTCTGCGACTTTGTTTTTTAAACTTCTGTATTTTAATATCAACACGGATAATGTTTCCTTGACATTACGGTTTCTTGAGTTTTTAATGAGGATCAGAGAAGAGAGGTATTTAAAACTATTTAATGCACGGAAAATGATATTTTAACGTTTCAAATATTTACTTTCGAGAGCTTTGGTAAAGGGTGCTCATAGAAATTTTATTGGCATATTTTATTGTGCAAAAATAGCATTTTCTGTGATATTTTTAGCTAAATGTTAGACGTATATGTTGTACAAGTTTCATTAATTTGACTCCAGCATTCCGGCAGGAGTTTCTAGTTGAAACATTTTCAGTTCACCTACGGCAACGATTGAGGTAACACGAGCCACAGCATTGAAATGTTGCTTGAACCTGAACAAATCGTCTACTGAGACCTACATAATGCTACAGGAGGCTTTAGAAGAGTCTGTCCGTTAGTACATCTAGGAGATGGTTTTAAATGTTAAAAGGGGGCAGATAGTTTCAAAAGAATGCAGACCCAAAGCTGAAGTCAAATTCTTACGCAAGTAAACATTAGCACCGCTTCGCCATCATGAGAGAGCATCGTCGAATAAGGGTCAGGGTACATTTCAACATTAAAATTAGTGAATATTTCATTCGGTATTTAGTGGCTGGCCACCCTCACGTTGGTAGTAGAAAAATCCACAAAACACGTGTTTGTACGATGTGGCTTCTGCGCAATCGTGTGTGTCTCGTAAAAAGCAATGTTAATTGTATTGTTTATTCTCCCTATAGTCCATAACTAGTCTCATAACCTTTTCCTGCTCTCCGATGTGACGAAACACCTTCATGGAAAGTGTTTTTAGTCATACGAAGCAGGCTTAGGTTAACTGAATATGTTTAAAATTGAAAGGGCTATCGCTGACGCAATATTAGAGTCCAATCAATAAAACCTGTACCACATATAGGTAATACTTTTTGCTAATCATATAAAAAACTTTAATTTTTGCACAATAAATTACGCCGATGAAAACTTTATGATAATTCCTAATTGAACAACGCTCTAACTCCCCGTGGAATAGACAAAACCTAGAAAATAACAATGTTTGCTTGTTCGGGAGGTATTTATTAGAAACTATTGATGTAGGTGTACACAAACCATTTGCTGGAATTTCGATGTGTTTTGAGTTGTTCACGGAAACAGTTATTGTTCGTAATATTTGTATATTCCTGTGTAATTGTTGACCATACTAAATGCTCTCGCCTCTCCTACTATTGACGTTTTGACTATATTGATATTATTTTCCGCAAGTTTTCTTTTGGTTTGACCTCATAGTCACACTTCGTTCACACAGTCACGCTTGGAAGTTCGAGGAAGCGGTCTGAAACACAGGGGAGTTTTCACCGAGGCGTTGCTTGTAAGATTGGTACTGCTGATATTTTTGTTGGTCAGTTTAATTTGTGAATAAGATGAAGATTTTAAATGGTGAAAAATCAGGGTCTAAGACATGCGAAAACCTATAATCATTGAAAGTGTTACTTGTTGGGTTTGAGTTTGTTTCACTGTTGAAGGATTTTCTTTACCTAGGAGGATACATTATTTAAATATTGCCGGATTTCGTCTAAAAACCTTTTTAATTAAAGATTTGTTTGGTAATATACCATATATAGAGGGGAACGTGGTAGTTCAGTAGGTTGACTGCTGTACTACTGAATCGAACCAAGATCCTCCGATCTTGGTTCGATTCAGAATGACACCTCTGGGGACCCTCACCTTCACCCAAGCTACTTAATTTTTCGAAAACTTCCTGAGAAACCGTTGGTGACACGGGGAAGGAACTAGCCCCTCCTATTCCTAATGTGTAAATTTTACGCTCTTAACAGGGTTTACACACTGTTTAGTCCTGGGTGAACTCTACCCTCACCTATCAAACCAAACTTCAGTTTGATTACTGTGTGTGTGTTCGAATAATTAAATGTGTGTTTAGGAACAGATGACTTTAAATAAACTTCGTGTTTGTATGATTCAGATGGGCGCTGAAGTCTGCGGTATTTTAGCGAAAGTAACCTCGTTTTCTCCTCTATAATATTTTGGGAAAAATTAATGTAATATTCACCATGTTAAAAAAATAACTAAGGGATTATCTCGATTCTTTTGTTATAAATATAAATTTCCAACAATCAAAACCTTTTTAATATTTTTTTATAATGTAAGACTCCTCTTGTTCCCTTCTCCTCTTTTATGACAAGGATATTGGAATTTAGCGATATTCGGAAAAGAATTGCCGAAGGAGGGGATGCCGAATCAATGTCGTCTGCTGGTTTAATTTCGTTATCATCCTCTTCGATATTATCTTCTTGGTATTCTGTCCTCTGTCTTTAATAAACGACCAAAGGAAATATTTTCTCTATTTCAAGCTCATCTCAATTCCAACTTCAATGCAATCGTAATTGTGATTTGAAGAATTGTCGAATTAGGAGTTAAAAAAACAACCTATTATGCATTTACATTAAGTTACCTTCATTTGCTGTGTATATTTTCTTCAATAATCTCGAGTTTTTAAGCGTTTCTGGAGTATTTTTCACCTGGACTATAGATTTCATGGTAATGAGTCATGACGACGGCATACGTACTTCTCGTCGAGGAGTTTTAATCGCTAATAACATCAACGCTCTCCGAAGCAGCGCTCGTCAACCCTCCGGATCTCACGGATCACTAAATTCAAAATCTTGAATCCCGTGGACCACTGACTAACATTTTTTTAAAAGGTACAAATGTCTATAAAATATCCGTCGTAAAAGTTCCAAAAAATTATCAATAGCAAGTGCAAATCCATAAAAACCATAAACACAGTAATCAACCCGAAGGTCTGTTTGGTAGGTGATGATAGAGTTCACCCAGTACTAAGCCCGACGGCGTATGAAATTCACACATCAGGGTAGGGGGGCCAGTGCCTTTCCCTGTGCCGGTTATGGCTTCCCAGGAAGATTTGGTACCCGAAAAATCACATAGCTTGGGTGAAGTTTCAGGTGCCCGGAGAGGCTCACCCGGGAATCGAACCCGGGCCCTCTGGTCAGTATTCCAACGCTCTACGACTACCACGACCCACAAGTGTTAATCATATTTGTTTTTTTGTAATACAATTTTTTAATGTTGTTTAATGTAACATTAATCGGTGTTATATTTGTTGCTGCTCGTTTGAAATTTGTAAGCGGAATATTGGTTTGCGACCTCTGCTCAAGAGTATATGTCCACCGGAATGGCACAGCCGCAGACGAACACACGAATTTTTCTTCCCGTGGTCGTTCACATCTATCGGGAGTGAGGCGCGGGGAAGACGAGAGTTTCTGATTCAGAGCGGAGGTTCGTACTTCGCCGAACCTCCGCGTGCTTACACCAGATATGGCGGGCCTTATTACACAGCATTCAGTTTACTAAAAAAACCGTGTCCCGGCGCCTCTGATCACTTTGCTGCCCTTCAGATAATTGTTAACAGTCTAGGTGGAATCTTTGGTACGTTTTCATGCGTGGTGATTCATAGGACAAAACATAAATATTTGGGTTGACCGACACTTTTTCTTCGTATAAAATGAACCATAACATACATTGAGTAAAAATGTTACCCTTTTGTTGGAAAAACGCAGGATTTTGGGGCTGTAAACGACGCTCCGGGCGAATATTTCATTGCATTTCGCAGTTTTGATTTTCCTTTAAAAGAAATTATGGTCTGAATTCAATATCCAGAGAACTTTAAAGACAATGGAAAATTTTTATATTTTGTCCTTAAGAAACCGTGAATGACGGTCAAGTTGATAGATTGGTTGCTCATTATGAGGGTCAATCATCACTAAAACTGTGATTTTGAGCCCTGATTCAACTCCCTATCAATGGATGTACTAGCAATGGAACGTTAAACTCTTCTCCCAAAACCCAAATAAGAACGGTCTGTTTCCACGGCCCTCGCAAGGAGAACATTCCCAATTAAAAACTTTTGGCCAGTCATTCAGAGCCAAATATCGTACGAGGTATTAATTGTTCGTATTTAATGCCTCGCAGTGCGATCAACCTGAATTGCTGTTGACTTCACCTTAAGACAAATTTTATGAACAAAAAATCGTCTCAGGTCTTTTCATAGCATTTTTTGTCATTTTTAAAGACAAAATTAACGATATTAATTCATATTTGACGTACATAGTGTCCCCAAAACACTTTACTGTCTGCATTAGCAATTGAAAGTACACATTTATGATATTGTTTACATTTTTTAACATTGTTAATTGGTTTAACTTTGGAAGAAAATATTGTCACATGATTTCCATCAAAGCAATATTTCATAGCATACGAATTGTGAACAACATTTATTTTTTTAGCATAATTCGTTTTTTCAGTTTATTTTGATAGGTTAGCCAACGGCTCAGCATTGTATCAAGGAAATCCTGCCTCTCGCAATTCGCACCGAACCACTGCGTCGCGCTCTCAGCAAATAGTTCCTGTCTTACACAGCAGTTGTTGTTGACAAGATTCCATCGTTTCTCAAATCATGGTAGCTGGAAAAGAGATAATAACTCCGAATCGAGCTATACGGAACTTTTACCAAGCGTATGCGGCAAACACTAAGATCACGCAATCCTTGACTATGCCCCGTTCACCAGCCGGCCAAAAACCCAAGTCGTCGGTGATTCCAAGTGAGCTGAGTTTAGACGAGTTTGTCCAAGGTATTGTTTGCACCAAATTTAAGAGGGTTCTCATGTGCTATCCAGTCTTGAATTATGACTCGTATTAGTTCTGTGGAGCATAGTTGAATTCCACATGATTCCAATCAACTTCGCAATTACAAGTATGTATTTTTCTATTGCTCGAATTCAAGAAATCCAACCTTAAGTTTCAGATAGTTACTTGAATTGCAATTTTTCGGGAATAGTTTCAATGATGACTGTTGTTCAACTTTGCGACCTCAGCATTTTTTTTATCCGACTAAATCGGATCGATTTCAGTTTGAAAGGTCGCTACTGGCGAGTAGGTCGAGGGCTTCAACTCTCAAGACGCTTCGGAATTTGGAGGTAGGCCGGGGTTACGTTTGACTTTTTTTTTCAAAATCGATCGGGTATACGTATGTTGAAGAAATGTCATTCTAGGAATTTTCGGAGGACTGGATAAAATTCACTTCGCTCATTCGATTGAAGGTTTTGGTTTCTGATCGAATTTTAAACTTACGGGAGGCCTTTGCGTTGTCTGAACTTGAAAATTATCACGAAGCAGAGCCCGAGGCCATTATGTCGTGTGCACACGAATATTTTCTAGCCCGATCGCGTGTGGACTCACCCGAGGACAGGTGGCCAAGAAAGGGCGAACAGCTTACCTGTTAAAAGTTAGCCTTCACATGAGCTCAGGTTGGTATAGTACCCTGCTATAGCTGCCCAACGATGATTAGTTTTCCATAACCCTATGGACCCATGCAGTAAAGCAGAATTTTATCCTCTTGAAATTCACTATCCAAAAAAACTAATTTGATATGATGTATAGAGCAAATGCATGTGCTCTCTTCTATTAACATATTTACTGTTAATTCATACGTGTTTTTTTACCAAAAACAAATTATGTTATGTCTTAGCCTCAGTTAGCGCAGGGTATTTGTAATAAACGGTCAAGTTATCGAGAGTATTGCCCATCCTAAACTAACCATCACTAAATTTAAAAGAATTCCATTTTCTGGAGAAACGCTTATTTCATGAAGACTATTCATGTGGGCTCCATTCTAATTCCGTTCTCAGTGCTGACGTTACATTAATACCATATTCGAACTATCCGTTTGATAATTCCAGTTTTAAACCATCTCACTAAGCCATCCGTGACTTTCAACCTCGAATCTACAACTTCACACGAGTTAAATTTTGAGTGGGTTAAATTCATTTAGTTTAGAAAAATTTGCTGAGTTTAAAAGTATGACGCACGAAGTGGATGCAATTTATAAAGCCTCGTAAATGGGTCATTTTGGCTGGTCTAGATGGGAATGTCTGCCTAAGGATTTCTATGCTCCAAGGAACTCCAAATACATTCCTTGTGTCTGTCTGCTTGCTACTTTCCCAGTTAATTCTATGGCGTTACGGACCTTTCTTATTTTAAACCATTTCAAATGTAAATAATCTTTCGCACTGGAGTATTCAGGTGAGGGTGGGAAAGGGAGGGTGAGGGAGGGAAAACACCTTGCTTGGATAGATGTGTAACGTGATGTGTTTTTTTATTTTATAACAATATATCTTTTATAGAAATTTCAAGAAACTGCGGGAGATGCCGCAACAGTAACTTTAACGGAGTCATCCGCTATGTGTGCATTATAATGCAACAATTTCCGAGAGTAAAAATCATTCGCCTTGACCGGGATTCGAACCCGGATCCCTCGATATCCGGCCGAGTGCTTTAGCCAGTTAAGCTACCGAGACGTCCTCTTACGAATGCCTGTGACATTGTATGTACGGTATTTCGTCACAACATCTTGTTCCTTTAAAGCCCCTAAAAAATAGAGGACGTCTCGGTAGCTTAACTGGCTAAAGCACTCGGCCGGATATCGAGGGATCTAGGTTCGAATCCCGGTCAAGGCGAATGATTTTTACTCTTGAAATTGTTGCATTATAACATATTTTATAATTACTCCTCCCAAATACCGAATAGATTTGATTTTAACAATGCTGTTACACGTCAATTAATACCGATTTTAGCCTAACCCATTAAGCGTATTACTTTCTTCGATTAATTGAATAATTTCCTTAGTACGTAGCTACAGCATAAGCATCACGGTAGCACTTCTAAAGATTTTGCTTTAATTCAACAGAGGTCGGCCGAAATTCCGGTAGACATTTCCTCGAGGGAGTCGATGGTCATTGAATGGAATGACATTGAGGAATGTCGGTGGGGAAAGTACCAAGAGAAAAGGTGATCGTTATCTCCAGCTTTGCAACATACTCGATTTTTCTCTCGAAACGTTTTATATTGAGGAGTAGCATAAAGTATTTTATTTTATAATCGCGCAGGAACACTTTGTTAAGGAAGGCTGTAATTGTAAATCGTTTGAACATTGCAATCGGGTCGGCACCTACGGCATTACTCATTCAAACCTCATAATTGGCGTATGTCAATTTTTGTCACTGTTTTCCAGGAGCTGTCGAACTTGCATTTTCTGTTGCTCTGCCTCAAAACACCAAGAAAATGGATCGTGTTGTATTTTAAGATAGTTTATGAACCATTTTCAAGAAAACAATGCATTTTTCAAAAGATATTCTTATATCTAACACCTGTAAGCTGTTGGTCATCAATTATTATCTTAAAAAAATAAATAACGTAAAATAAATTCGTAACTCACCCTAGTGATCGAGGGGTTGTGAGTTTGTTTTGTTATTATTTATTTATTTTATTATTATTTTTTTATAATTTGTTTCGAATTTTTGTGTGTGTGTCTGTGTGTGTGTGGTGGTGGTTTTTATTATTTTTATATAGTTTTATGTATTTTTTATGATTTTTATTATTATTTATTGTTATTATTATATTTATTTATTTTTTTAAATTACTTAGTGTCATTCAAGTTTACGGTCTCGGTATTTTTTGTTTACATTGATTCACGACCGTAGCTACGGTCCTTGTAATTTAAATAATTATCTTATTTAATCGGGAATGGAATTAAATCGATTTTTTTAGGAAATTTCAAAATTTGATATCGCATATTTCGCAGTAAAAATTTTCCCTACGCGGCGAAAGAAATGCATATGTCATGACATATTATTATTTAAATCAACCCGCCGTGTTTTAGGTTGAACGTATTAATATTTGTTTCATTGATTCCTTCAAATTATCAGCAACGAGCTCTCTGGACGTGGTGTTCTTCCTGGTATTAGTACTTATCGCGTGATATTTAGTCTTGCGCTAGAAACTGAAACCATTTCAACTCGAGAGTTTCCCTCCTTTCCAAGTTTGTCGCATTTTCTTTTCGAACACGCTCTAATATGCTAAGATTGTTTGGGTTACTCAATACTGTTTAAAATTGACGTAATTAATTAATCTTTAAATTTTAGTGGATAATCCAAGGAATGTTTTCCCTGTTGGATTTTCCTCAAGAAATACAATGTTTGACAACAGTGAAGTAGCATATAGTAATAGTATAGACCTAGTACCTATATAGTATAGACCTTGTAGTACCTTGTGCACAACATTCATAGATTATTTTCGGCGGAAGCCATGTTTCACCGAAATAATTGTACGGAGAATAATCTATTATGTTCGATGCTTCCAGAAGGTTGTTGTTAATGAGTGCAAAAAAGAGTTAATCTTCAAAATCCAAGACCTTGTAGTTTGATGATATTTTACAACCTTGCAGGTTGCTTATTTGACTGAATTATTACTTATGCATGTTAAAATTACGTATATGAGCCACAAGACCCTCTGGGATAGAGAAATTATCCGAGTCTAATATTATGACATATGCATACTATAAACGGATAAAAAGATGTGAATGTAGTCCTCTCTCATCTCCCACCATGTGTAGCACTTCCTCGTTTGCTTTCCTCTCAGCCCACTTCACCTTTTCCATTATTCTTCACATACGTATTTCAAAACCCTCCAATCTACGCCTATCATCCTGCTTCAATGACCATGCAAAACCACCCTCCACATTCATATTTGTACGAGCCTTTTCTTAGCACCCTTACTCAACGTTCCTGTCATCAATACCCTTCTCTTTGCGAAAGCACCTTTACCTAGCGCAATTCTTCGTCTTATGTTCCAGTTACTTAGACCGCTTTCGTCCAGGAAATTTCCAAGATAAGTAAACTGATCAAGTTTATGAACTCATAATTTGATGTTTAACTTGGGCTTTCCCTTTCTGGAAATCCGCCTAACCTTCGCTTTGTTGACACTTATTCTCATCCCATATCTATCATACTGACTTTTCAAGGTACTCAGTAATATTTGAAACCCATCGGCTGACTAACATACTAAAGCTTGATTATCAGAAAACCTAGCTGAATTTTGTAACTCCCCTCCGACTTTCATTCCTACCTTCAGTTCTTCCCATGCTTCTTTAATCATTTCCTCCGCATATACGTTGAAAAGCACCGGCGATAATGGGCAATCCTGTCTTACCCCTCTTCCTAACACTACCCATCGGGACTCTCCGTTCCCCAAACGCATCTGAGCAGTCTGAGACATGTACAATTTGCGGATTAGTCTCCAGTCCCTCCAATCTATTTCTCTTTTCTGCAATATACTCTTTGGTTTTCCCCACTTCACTCTATCAAACGCCTTTTCGAAATCTGCGAAACAGGCAAATACTTCCTGATTGTAGTCTATATTCCTATCCATCGGTAATCTAATTACTGCTATGGCATCACGCGTGCCTCTCCTCTTCCTAAACACAAACCTATCATCCCCTAAATAATCATTTGCTCTGCTCTCAGTCCTTTTGTTGATGATCCTGAGAACAACTTTAACAGCATGGGATATCATACTTATTGTTCTGTAGGCCTCACATGATGTAGTCTTTACTTTTTTCGGAATATGAACTAACACTGATCGTACAACGTCTTCCGTCCAGATTTCTTCCTCATAAATAATAAGAATCAGTCCATATAGTTTTCCTTCCTCATTTTCCTAAACATATCGGTAGTTTCGCAGGAACGCTGTCCACCCCCACGACCTTATTTCATTTCATCTCCCTAAATGCCCTTTCTATTTCATCGTCGAGTATGCCTGGACCTAAGCTATCTTATTCTACGTCATTTTCCTTTTCTATGTCTAACCTTATTGGCTAAGTTCTTTACCATTCAGTGCTTCTATATATTTCTTCCATCTCTCTTGGAACTTTTCTGTGTCAACTATTACCTTACCCGACTTATCTCTAACTGTTAGCACAAATTTTCCCTTTTTACTTCCCGATAGTGATTTAGCCTTGCTGTAGAGCGCACCAATTGCACCCTTCTTCTGTAAACTTTCTATATCCTCGCTCTGTGTTTTTCACCATGCTTCTTTTGCTTTTTATTGCCCGTCTCAATTTATTATTTAAGTCTTTGTACTTCATTTCGCCTAACTCAATGTTTACATACATTCTTCCATTTTCTTCGATCATCTTTGTAATCATCTCATCCGTGATCCATGGTTTCCTTGTCCTTTCCCCATGAAAGGTCCCTATAATTTCTTATGCGGCTTTCGATATCCCATTCTTGATACAGTCCCATTTTTTTTCGATAGTACTCAGCTCTTTACCATCATCCATGATTTTCTCTACAGCTTGCTGATATTCCTTCCTTGTTTATCCATTTAATGCTTCTACGCCTGCCCACCTCATTTCCCATTCGCCTCTATGCTTTATTTCTCAGCCCCCCCTGCCTTATCTTTTTGAAACGGACGCTACATTTCATAACAACTAAATTTTTGTCAGAGTCCGCATCCGCTCCCGGGAAGCTGTGCGAATTGATCACACTGTCTCTGAATCTGTGCCTAACCATAATAGAATCTAACTGATACCTTTCTGAGTCACCTGGCATTTTACATGGATATTTTTGGTATCTAAACAATGTGTTGGTGATGACTGACCCCTGGCTCACACAGAACTAAATTGCTTTCTACCCGCGGTCATTCATCGTCCCTAAACCGTAGTCCCCCACCTCATCACCATTTCTTCTTTTGACTATTTTCGCATTCCAATCCCCCATTACTATCAAATGTTTCCCTGCATGAACACACGCCATTCTGTCCTCTAACTGATCGCATATCCTATCGACTGCTTCCTCCTTAATATATAATGAATATTATATGTAATAAATAATTATATGCATATATCAAATCTTCTATCTTCCTTAATTATCCCATAATACTTCCCTAACCTAGAATCTCTGCGATTAATCCTAAAAGACCTCTATACTATTCTCAAAAACCATAATTCCACCCCAACCTTTTCCCCAAATGTCCCGCTGTTACTTTCAAACGCCCCGCCAACTTATCAGATCTCCTCAAATCAACTAATCCACTCCTTAAATTCCTGCCACGTCCCAAAACCACTCCCATGCCCTGCAATAGACTTAGATGCAAAACATGTCCTATTTTCAAAACCAGAATCCCATCCCTCTCCCACCCGCTTTTTAACTCTGTCCCACCAATTGCCGACTACTAATGTACCTCCAGCGATGTAGTTTAACTTCTGAAGTGCCAACTATGCCCTGCCTTTTATATTGGACAGTGTACCACACCCCTCAATATTAGAATCAATAACTACCGGCTCTCATGCAAGTTCTTCCATACCTGGTATGCTCCCAATCCCCAAACACGCCTCCAAACACAATACTCCCATTGATAAATGCTACAATGCATCCATTTTAGTATCACTCCCTCTGACCCTCCACTGAAACTTAAAACAATAGAGCAGGCGTTTATCTGTATCCTGTATTCCTGGAACTGTCCAGGTATTAATATTAGACATTAATTATCCGATCCTCACATTTTTAATTAATCATGATATTCCACCATGTCCTGCCTGAAACGTCTCTTTTTATTCGATCTTCACATATTTTCATCCCCCCTCCGCCCCCAACATCTTCCATATCATCCCCACACTTCTAAAAATCCCCCTCTCAACTCTTCCCCTAGCTAACCTTTCCCCACCTTCCTTTCCATCCAGCGTTTCCAGCCCCTTATTTTTAAAAGGAACACTCACACGTTATTTCTTGATAATTTCGACGGAATCGAACCCCGTCTTCCTTGGAAAATTAGTTAGGACTGACTAGCGAGAAGTATGTGCGACAGAGAGAAAAGGGGACGAGGGAAGGGGAGAACAGGTGGTGGAGGAGGGGTGAAAGAAGGGATTGTGGAGGAGGAAAGGGAGAAGGGAGGCCAGAGGGGAGTGAAGATGGGATAGAAATGAGAGGGATGATGTGGAAATAGTTCCAAGCGACACAGAAAATACATAGTTCATCCACAGATACCACAACATCCACGACCCAGGTGTCCACTTACAAAGTCATCATCAGGACCTGGCCAGTCAAAACCTAGGCTAAGAATGAGAGAATATATGCGGATGAACAAAATATCCCACTATCCCGCATGAAACAAATCCACACCTATCCACTTCAACCCTCCACAATGAGCGAACGACATTGAGTCCCAGATGTTGATAGGCTTTGCATAGCCATATAAGTGCCATTTCCATCGTTTTTAATTTTATAGGGTTATCAGATGAGGGAAATGATGCTAGAACGGAAACACTGTAACACTGGTTGAAGGGGGTATTGTGGTGGGAGACATGTTTTGGGATGGGAAGACCCGCGGACTGGGAAGAGTGATTACATGAGGTGCGAAAATTGTTTAACCTGAGGTTCAGGGGTATGGAGTACTGGCCTATGTAAAATACCGGGCAGAGTTTGCATGTCAGACGATAGATTATATTCTGAGATGTGCATGAGGAGTGGGGGAAGTGCGGGAGAGAGTTAAAAGGTGAGATGGTGAGGGGTGGAGTGGTGAAAATAGGACAAGTTATGCATCTTGCTCGCAAGCACGGAGTGGGTGTGATTATGGGGGTGGGAGGGGATTTGGAAAGAGGTTTGGTGGATTTGAGGAGATCTGATAGGTTGGCGGGCCGTTTGAAGGTAACAGAAGGGCATTTAGGAAGAAGGTTGGACGAAACGTGGTGATTTTTGAGGGTGGGGTACAGGTCTTTGAGGATGAATTTAAGGGACTGGATGCCAGGGAAGTAGGCGGTGCATATTGAGAGAGGGTGGGAGTCTGTGGTTGAGGGAGGATTGGGGGTGTAGGATTGTTTTAGGACTTTTTTGTGAAGGAGAGAATCTGGGTATCCCCGTTGGAGGAGGGAGTGGTGAAGGTTGTTGAGGTATTTGTTGAGGGATTCGGGATGGTTGCAAATGCGGTGTCCGCGGATAGAGAGGGAGTAAGGGAGGGAGCGTTTGGTATTTTAGGGGTGGCAGCTGTTGAAATGAAGGTATTGTTGTTTATTAGTACGTTTAGTATGTACCGAGGTCAGAAATTTGTTATTAGTTAGGGAAATATTGACATCAAGGAAGGTGATCTGTGAGGATGAGATGTTGGAAGTGAACGAAAGAGATGAGGAATCATTGAGTTGGAAGATGAAGTTCCTTTCCAGTTATCCTTTAAAACCCCTTCTGTGGCTTCGTTATATTGATGACATTTTTACACTCTGGCCACATAACATAGACTCCCTCAATTCCTTCATCTCCCAACTCAATGATTTGACCACCAAGAGTTGACAAAATAAACGGAGCAATAATCAAGGTAGTCGGGGTCAAAGTGAAGGATGCTCACAATGGAATAATCAAAGATAGCTACAACAGTGGAAAAATACCAGAAGACTTCGAGAAAAGTATAATGATTGCAATACTGAAGAAACTGAAAACAGACAAAATGCGAAGAACAAAGAATATTGAGCCTTGTGACTCAAGCATCAAAAAATCCTTACTCGAATAATTAGCTGAAGAATTGAAGGAAATCTCTCAGAAATCCAATTCAGAATCAGGAAAAACCGAGGAGCAAGAGAGTCAATTCTCAGCTTGAGATTGAGATAAATGAGGTACTCATGGACTTGGAGAAGGCCTTTGACAACGTCGGTGGAACAAGATGTTGAAGATACTCTACAAGAATCAGGTGATAACAATACAAACGAAAAATGAAAGAAAAGTAGAAGCCAAAATAAAAAAAAGGAGTAAGACAAGGATGCAACCTCTCGCCAGCAATACTCAACGTACTATATACCTCGAAGAGACAATAAAATAAACACAAGAATTAGGTATCAAAGGAGTCGAGGTAATTGAAGAAGAAATCAACTTGCTCCAGTTTTCAGATGACATCGCAGTAGTGGAGGAAAAGCGAGAGGACCTGCAAGCAATTCTAAGTGCTATGGATCAAGTACTGGGGGAATATAATATGAACTTCAACAAGAAGAAAACTAAAATCCTTGTGCGCGGAAGAGAGAAGCTGAATGCAGATATCAAAATTCGAAGGGTGAAACTAGAGCAAGTGGAATCCTTCATCACCCTGGGCAGCAGCATAACATGGGATGGAAGGAGTTCAACCGACACAAGCGAAGATTAGCCCAGGCTAAGAACGCATTCATGAAGGAGACGCGATTACTTTGTTCAAAGAATCTAAAGCTGGAAACAAGGAAACAATTCGTCAAGTTTGTTAAATTATTTTTATTTTTTTATTATTTTATTTCTTTAATTATTTGTTTCGATTTTGTGTGTGTGTCGTGTTTTTTGAATTTTGTTATTATTATTTATTTATTTAAATTTATTATTATTAATTATTATTTTATTTATTTATTAAATATAGATTTTTATTTTATTATTATTTAGTGCCATTCAAGTTTACGGTCCCGGTATTTTTTGTTTACATAAATTCGTCAAGACTTTCGTGTGGAGCATGGCACTCTATGGTTCCGAGACTTGGAACATTGGAAAAGTGGACCAGCAAAGAATAGAAGCCTTTGAAACATGGTGCAGGAGGAGAATGATGAAGATTAAATGGACAGACAAAGTAAGGAATGACGAAGTATATAGAAGAGCAGAAGAGGGTAGAACCATATGGAGAACTCTACGGCAAGTAAAGAAGAAATAGATGGATCGGACACACATTGAGGCACAATGGATTGATTAGTATAATAATAAAAGGAAAAATGGAAGGGAATATTCCACGAGGAAGACCAAGAGACATGTACATAGGGCAATTTAAGAAAGACGTAAAACAGAAAAGGTATCAGGGATTGAGGGAATTGACATTAAATAGAGGCGAATGGAAGGCTGCAGTAAAGCAATCCTAGGATTGAAATACTGATGATGATATACATATAAATATATGTATATATCGTATTATGTATGCATTATATACAATACTAAATTCACTACGAAATACATGCACAACGGCATGTAAGGGAGTTTTACTTGTCCAAGCCTACGAGACGAAGTGTTCATTTATGTCTTTTTATATGCCCGTCAAGCCACCACTAGGGTGTGTGGCAGGAGGTGAATACACACCAGAATAATTTTACCCGAATTTAACCCTACCGCGGTCGAACAATGCTAATATGATCCCCTATCGTTCGCGGAAAAAATAGCATCCTAAGTCTATCCGTTCCAAACTTAATCTCTCTAATTTTATTAGCATGATCTCTCTTACCGTAGTACAATGAGGGTAATGATACATTTTCAACATCACTGCTTAAGAGACGTCCTTCCAAATTATGCAAGAGCTTCAATCTGCAATTTAACCTTCACTCCGTGAGTGATTCCCAGCCTAGTTCCTCTAACATTTTGGACACAACACTAAGTTTATCATAACAACGTTTTACATATTCTAGCTCCCCTGCGCTGCAGGCGATCCAATTCGGCCATTAATCCAACTACGTGAGGATCCCATACACTTGTACTTGCAGCATATTCTAAATGAGGCCTAACCAACGACAGATAACATTTCTCCTTGACCTTTTCATCACATTTACACAGTATTCTTCTCATAAATTCTAATTTTTTGTTAGCTTGTCCACATATTCCCCGTATGTGTTTCACCAAGGAGAGATCATGAGTGAGGGTAACGCCTAGATACTTAATTGAGTCTATACATTCCATTTCGGTGTTCCCAATGCAGTAGGTATTCGGGTAGGAACTGCTCTTTTTCCAAAAAATTTATGACTACGCACTTTTTTAAGTTTAATTCTAATTGTCCAAGTGTCGCATCAGCGTTGCATAGCATTAAAAACATCTGACAAAGCTGCTGTGTCCTCAGGATCACGGATATCACGGTAAACCACTGCATTGTTGGTAATTAAACGTATCATATTAGTGACTACGGAGTCAATGCATCTGTGCTAACTCCATCTATCACTACTCTTTGAACCCGTATGTGCCTTAACCTTGCACGAAATGGATGTGAGAAAAATAGGTCTGTAATTACTCGGTTCCTCCTGTCACCGTTTTAAAATATTTGTGTTACGTTAGCCGTTTGCCAATCTCTGGGAATCTTGTGGTCTACCAGCGACTTCTTGAATATTAATTTTAGATACGGCGCAATTTCCAAAGCTATATCCTTAAATATACGAGCGGGTGTTTCATCTGGTCCGGTGGATTTCTTAAGCTTAATATTTTTCAGCAAACGTTCTACAGGAGCGGAGTTCCTGTATTCCATTATGTGAGATTTCAATTTTGGGCATCGGTTGACCGGCGTGATTTGGTAAGCTATCGGAGGTATTCTGTGAGATATTAGTGAAAACGCCTTGAAAGAAGGAATTTAGTTAGTTAGCCTTTTCCAAACTGCTGGTTACTCTTTCGCCTTTATCATTTTTGAGTGAATTATCAGTTAACTTATTTCCCTGAACTTCTCTGACGTATGATCAAATTGCTTTTTGATTCTCTTTCAAATTTTCCGCTAATATTTTCCTTTTGAATGCACTTAACGCATTCCGAAATTCATTCTTGGCATTCGTCCCGGATATCTTATAATTATAAGTGATCTCTTTCTTTTTGTCGCTAGAGAATTCATCCCTAATATTTTCCATCTTGGCTTGACATAGCGTTTCACGTCGTAATACCATTCTAACATCCGCGTTGTACCATCTAGGTTCCGTGCTATCTTTTATAAATTTTCTGGGAATGAACTTGTTGACTGTTGAATGCGTGATCTCAAGGAAGTGATTCCACGTATCCTAAGTATTCCGGTGATTACTATCTTTCTTAAAACTAGCAAATTGATTCTGTAGCACGCACTCTAGGCCGCTGTAGTGCCCCTTCTTTAAACACGTAAATTTTCCTTTTAGACTTCTTATTTAAGACCCCATGTAGCGAAACTTTGCTGTTTGTAACAAGGACAATAAAAAAAAGAAGAACATAACAATAATTTCGTATTGTTGCAGTCAAGGGTTGCGGATATTGCGTAGCCGATGTTTCATTTAGAGGTAGCAGCATGGTCTCCAAAACAAGCGACGATTTTTAAAGGCGCGAATGCGCTGCAAACTGCATAAATGAGTCGACGTCATTTTTCGAATATGTCCACTCGAAACAATAGGCTCGACACAATCGATTTGGAGGGGAGGGAATGGTTTTTGGACCTTTGACAGAAACATATCGAACCATTTAAATTTTCATGACAGCTAAAAACCGGAACGAAAACTACGGACTACTCACGTACTCATTACCATTTTTCCTCATGTATTTTCGTTTAAATATATCCTAACATTATTAAATTTAATTCGTCCTTTTTGAAGTAAGATTGTTCTTAGGAATGCAATAAATAGCTAATCCACAAAATCCTTTAGTTTTTAGGATAATGCTATACCTCCCGATTGGTCGCCTTGGGCCAATGGCCGCGCCGACTAATACGATACAATAGTGATTTGAAGGTATGAAGTGCATCCAGTGTGAGAGAAATCTAAGGTGAAGTGCTTTCCGTTAATTTTTAGCAAAATGAAATCGTATTTTCAATTTTTTCAGCTTTTCCATATTGCATTGATCCCAGTTTATAGAAACTAATATTAAATATCAAATAAAAATATTTTACCAAATGATATTAACAAAAAATATAACCTTAATGGAAAAAGGTATTTTTTTTGTTTTATTTAACGAAGTATATGAAAATGGCCAGTGCATTTCTATAATAACTATAGAACAATTTTACTTTCACTTACATTCTAGTCTTGGACGTTGTCATCCCACTGGTAAAATGTAGCGGTAATATTTATAACGGATAAATTGCAATCCCTATGTCTTATTTATTTATTTATTTATATACCCTGCAAGCCACGCGAGGGTGTGTGGCAGGGGGTGAATACACACCAGAATAATTTTACCCGAACATGACCCTACCGCAGTCGACCAATTATTATTTCTTATTTCAATTATTCAATTCAATTATTTCTCTGTCTTACTTATACAAGTAAAAAAGGGAGCGCTTTGAAAAAATTCGAGGTAACTAAGTAAATGTGACTCTGGATGAGGGCGAGCTGGCTCACTGATGAGATTAGTAAACTTAAGTTTAGAACAGATAGATTTAAGGTGTTATTTTTTCCACCAACGATAGGGAATCATAATAACATTGTCCGACCGCGGAATGGTCATGTTCGGGTTATTAAAAAAATATTCTGGTGTTTATTCACCACCTGCCACACACCCTAGCGGTGGCTTGCAGGTTAAATAAATAATAAATAACAATAATCTCAAGAGTGTTATAATATCTAAAAAATTCTATCCAATTATGTCTCTCGATTTTAGGCTAAAGTAAATAATTAATAAAAATTCAAATGGGTCAAAAAATACTTCCTAGATTATTGCAACCAGGGAAATTAATGATACATAGTTAGTAAAATTTGGGTGCATAACATTTTATAATAGCCACATTTAGTTATTCTACAGTTTAAAGTTTTAACTGAGGAAATAAAGGAGATACGTAAGTCATATTTCTATCGGCAGAACTCCACTAGAATCATTTTAGTTTTTCAGAATCCGAATTATTTTCGTCAAAGAAATTTCAATGGTAATATCTCGTTGTCAGACTAACAATTTAAACATTTTTCTCTTTACACTATCGTTAACGTGAAACCGTGCCCATAATCAATGCACGTTTTTATATGTGAATGGTATAGAAACACACGTAATCGAAGAACTGGCCCAAACATTTTAATGGGGCCTTAGGAAGAGATTTTCGAGAAAAGTCCCCGAGTCGATTTTTATTCGAGAATATAATTTTTTTTCTTCTCTCCCGCGTACGGAGAAGTAAAATTCCATCCAAAAAGAATGAATCCATCGAAATATTATTGAAAGAGATCTGATATACGCATTAGTCACGTGGATAGTGAGTTCATTTATATTCTACCATGTGATTTCCCAGAGGGAATCGAACCAGGGCTCTCCGGTGAGTATTCCAACGCTCTACCCCTGGACTATCACGTCTCCTTGTTAATTGCTTAGTTGCTAATACTTAAGAAATGATTATCAAATAATTTATTGACGTTTAGCAATGGTGTTGGAAATTGTGGGAGATTTCCATTCCTCATCCGAGGTCAGCTGAAGCATTGAGATTGGGCGGATAATTAATGCGAGAGAATAAAGCATAGGTGTGTGGGTTAATATAAACACTCACGGCTTCCCCGTTTAACTTCCGCCAGCCGGCCCCGATTGCAGCATGCCAGCCTACGGACGGTATAATGTGGTATCTCCTTCGAAAGACACGTCACTTAGGTGGAGACCATAAGAAAATTGAAAAATATTCCTTCACTAGTGAGCGTCGAACTAGGAACCGTAGGGTTGGGACCGTGTTACGAAACGATGCAATCAACCGGTTGGATTTCTTGAAATTCCTCTCCGACTATTAATCTCCTTTAATGAAGATGGTTAAGCAACTGTAGGTACACCTTGGCGCGACTCAAAGATTGCTATCAACACTCCCCTAGTATGTGAATGAAGATTTCTCAGAAACACGCACGGACTAATAAATTTTGAATCTTTGCCTTTGTGTCGTTAATAAAATCGCAATTACGTGGTTTAATGTCTTACGTTTTCGAGCGGGCTTCGGCCAAGATGACTGAAATATTGTTAATATGAATTACGGATGCCAAAAAACCAAATGCAAATGCATTTTCATTCGATGGCAAGAGAATTAGCAGGTGAATGGGAGAAAAACCTGACGTTTAAAATTAACATTGTTAAGGCCTTATATCATGGAACAGCTTCATGACGATATAATTTTGAAAAATAAATTATAAGACATAGTTTTGTTCACTTCTTTAAGCACTTTTACTTCTTCAAGTATGACACTAAAGCGTTGGAACGAGCCGTGAAATAATAAAAAAAGAGGTGGACAGAAGATATCAAATTTTCTTTTTGATTTCATCAACCTGACGTCTATCCACTAAAGATAATGAAAACCAATTCTACCGTGGCAGGGCAAATGGTGGCACCGGAGGCAAAACTGGGCAATTGCGATGATAAGGAGAAGCGGAAATTTTTAAAATTTATATTTGAAGAATAATTGCGACATAAGGGATATAAGAGGCGGGAGTTGATCACACGCTTCTAAAGTAAAGACCAAAAGAAAAGACTAGGAAATGTTAAATACGGAGCGTAGTTTTGTATTGCCCAAAAACTGCATTGGGAACACCGATATGGAATGTGTAGACTCAATTAAATACCTAGGCGTTACCCTCACTCACGATCTCTCCTGGGTGAAACACATACGGGGAATATGTTGACAAGTTAACAAAATATTAGGATTTATTAGAAGGGTACTTGGTAAATGTTATGAAAAGGTTAAAGAGAAATGTTATATGTCGTTGGTTAGGCCTCATTTAGAATATGCTGTAAGTGTATGGGATCCTCACAAAGTTGAATTAATTGCCGAATTGGATCGCGTGCAGCGCAGGGGAGCTAGATTTGCATAAAACGTTGTTATGATAAACTTAGTGGCGTGTCCAAAATATTAGAGGAGCTAAGCTGGGAATCACTCACGGAGTGAAGGTTAAATTGCAGATTGAAGCTCATGCATAAATTGGGAGGAAGGAGCTCTCTTTAGCAGTGATGCTGAAAATGTATTATTACCCTCATCGTACTACGGTAGGAGAGATCATGCTAATAAAATTAGAGAGATTAAGTGTAGAATGGATAGATTTAAGATGTCATTTTTTCCACGAACGATAGGGGATCATAATAACATTGTTCGACCGCGGTAGGGTCATATTCGGGTAAAATTATTTTGGTGTGTATTAACCCCCTGCCACACACCCTGGCGGTGGCTTGCAGGTTATAAATAAATAATCTAGTCTTTAAGGCAAGAGGATAAGCATTAATTGGAGGTCCTTGGGGCGTCACTGTGAATAATAACGGAAAAGAATAAATGGACTGAAAGGAAAACAAAGGCACAAGTTCTAGATATGGTAATGGAAGAAAAATTATTGAGATAAATTGCATGGAAGGCAGAGCATGTGGTTGCAGGAGATACTGAAAGTAATTGTTTCTGTTGTAATATCAATGTTAAAAAGTACGATATAAAGGCCAAAGTGCTATTTTAGGATTATTTAAACAAAAAATTAAATAAAGGCAATTTGATGCCGAAGATGCTGATAGAGGGGAGAAAGTTAAAAAAAACAAAGCAGAGTGATGAAAAGAATAATTATTTTGGACGGAATTAAAGTTTATCTGGTTTCAGGATATGTTGTGTCGTGCTAGTCAGGGCTTTAAAGTACAGCTATGTGGTGTCTGGATCCATCGAAAGCCTGTCTTAACCAGGTAGACCAATGATGAACCAAAATTACCCACCGCCAGATCATAATTGGACCTATTAAGGGAAACCTTCCCGTCGCGATATAAAAATAAGGCGCACGCTTCTCCCGGGCCGCAGACTCACCCCGTGGCCGTCATAGGTGGTGGAAGACCGGGCCAGGTTCGATTCGTGGAGTCGTATCCGGAAACCCCGCGTCGCTCCTCGCGACCGCGCCCGGCACAGTGTCGCTCCTCCGAAGGAAAAGATCGCCCGCCCCCCGCGAGGGCACAAGAAAGGGCAGCACTCCGAACAGATGACGCCCGATGCCTCGGTCGCCGCGAGGAAGACTCCGCGAAGAAGCGGAAAAAGGAAAGGAGTGGCCAGAGAGGGGAAGTCTAAGAGGGGAGGGGGGTGTGTAGAGGATTAAAGGAGGAGCATCGGCGGGGGGGGGGGGGAGAAGGGAAGATCGCGTTGGGAAGATGGGATAGGGAAGAGGCCGGGTTGGGGTAGGAAAGGAGCGGGGGAGGGCGAGGAGGGGTGATTCTCCTCCCATCCCCACTCTTTGAGTGACTCGCATTCCACCTCCACCCTTTCTCCCCCTTCTCCTCCTCCGTCTCCCAGCAGCCCCCTTTTCGCCTAAGTGCGAATGCCTCCAATAATAATTGTCTCGCGACAACACGTTTGTGTGAAGGGACAGGCGCCGCCGCCGCTCTGGAGGCGAATTGGCCGGCGACGGCTGGTGGCGGAGGGGGCGGCGTGGAAGGAGAGGGGGAAGGGCTGGGTGGAAAATGTGGGTACTGTGCGCGTTGGGGGGGAGGGGTAGGGACAAGGTTTCGGGGGAGGAGAGGGGGGGGAGGGAGTGACGTCACTATCGGAGCGAATCGCACCGGGGACCGTTCGTGTGTGTATACTACGTCACAAGTCCGAGGGAAATACACGCAATTTTTGTTAACATTCCACGGTATTCCTTCTCATAAATTTATTAACTCGACATGTGTTTCGTCGAAACGAGATCATTATTAATTTTCACCATCGTCATTCATCATCGTAGCATCTCCCACTATACCATGCGGGAAGTGTCAGGCTGAGGCTGAATCAAAGCACATATGACGAAAAAAATAGGCATTGAAATATTTTAGAATTGCGTTTGGCGCAACCACCATCAAAGAAGGAAGGATGGGACGGCCCGAGTCCTTCCCTTTCTACGTTTTCAGGATTAACGTATTATAGGCTTTTGCACTCATGCAGTAAACTACGCACGCTCTACAACGGGCAATGTTCGAGGGTTTTCATAAGAATGGAAAGCGAAAGAAGGGCAACACATTTAGGGTGACCACAATATTGGCGGGGAAGAGGTAGCGATACTGGTTCCGTAGAGAAAAAAACTTTCCAGATCAGGGAATCGATTCATCCTCGGATTTTCAGGTAAATTTCCCGGACCGATTTTTCAAATATTTATATGCACACGCCCTAGAGAAGGTAGATGTGTAAAAAACTACATAAAATGCTAAAATCTACACAATCTGTGATATAGAAATTTTGTATATCGGTCTGTAAGACAGAATGATCGCGAACTTAATATTACTTATATTAGTTTCCTATTCAGCGAAAGAACAGTTCTACTTCTTTGAAGACTTAACATTCAATATGCGTCCCTCCATGTGCTGTTCCGTAATGAACAGAATATAATAAAATCAATAGATATTTGGAAGAATACAATAAGTGTGATATTAAAAGCATAAAGTAAACACCTTCGACAAAATATCGCTGTGAACATTCATATTAAAATTGAATTATTTTGAAATCAAAATTCTCCCCTAATTTCTTCGTATTTTGCCCTCCTTTATTCTTCTCCCCATTCTACTACTCCCTTCTCTTACAAATTCGCGGGCCGAGCAAAGTGATTCGAGGGTCTAAATTTCATATCATATCCAAGAAACTGCGGAATATACCGCAAGAGTAACTTTTACCGGGGAGTCATCCGCTAAGTATGTATTGCAATGCAACAATTTCAGAGTGTAAAAATTCATTCCGTTGTAAAGGCGAATGATTTTTTAATACTCTGAAATTATTGCATTCATATACTGTGCAGCTGAATGTCGGATCTTCAACGCAGGAAATGTTCAAATTAACTCGTCTTATTTGTCGATATCTTGCCACAGTTTTCCTGCAAAATGCAGGCACTTTAAGTGTCGCGTCACGCTCCTCGTAACCCCTTCTTTATCCAAGTTGCACTTTGTCACACTCTCCCCTCCGTCTTGGAGTGAGACGTGATTGATGAACAGTATCTCCTCGTGCTCCAACATAACGTATGTTCTATTTCTCCTCTTTTACCTTCTCGGCCTTTTATTTATTTATCTTACGCCATTCCGTCTTTTCCAACTTTCTCACCGGCTTCCCTTTGACCTTGAGGCAAACATTCTAATCAAGAAGTGGTCTTAAGTCTTCCTTTCCACCCGCATTCTCCTTGGCATCTTCCCGCCTTCCCCCGTGCGATACCCTCTTCCTCCTTTCACCTCAGGTGCCATCCATAACAAAGCCTTTGTTAATGTTCCCCTTGGGACCTTGAGAGGAACCATTGGGCCATAAAACTCTTCGTCCGACGACTCTCAAATCCTTTCCCTAAAAGGTGGTAGGCGATGAGTGGTGAACCTCATGGGCAGTAAAAAATAGGGGAACTGAATTGATCGGGTATCAACTGCGTGTATTGTGGCTGCGTGTACGTATATACCACGGCAAGGTGTTTTTTGGAGCAGCGAGGGGAAATCACTTAGGCGGAAATATATTTCAGCTGTTCACGTCTTAATATAGTCTCAGAGTTAAGGAAAAATTATAAAATACTTTTTTATTGGTTAAAATATGCTAATTGCTTTAGATAGTCTAGATATAAAATTTAAATATTCAGAGGGGTATTGTTGTAATTAAAAAAATGGGATTCGTAAATTTGTAGATATAGTTCTGAAAGATACCGCTAATCTTAAAACAGCGTAATTGAAGGGAATCGGACATTTTTTTCAGTTTCGAAGAAATTAGACCAAGCCAAATAAATCAATTGATTCTTTTCTTATTCTACTGACAACTTAAACGTTAGCCCAGATTGAGCTTGTGATTATTATTGATTAGTTATACATGCTACATGTTATACAAATTAGTTATACATGTGACATAAAAAGATCTACTGTATAAAAATTTCCTCCCGTGAAAGTTGTCCATTGAGGTTATAGCTAGTAAACATATTTGAGAACTACATGCATAGGTAAATAATCGCTGGGAGAAAGAAATGCAGTTTGTCACGCAATCCTCAGCGGCAGATTTTCCAACTGTCTGCTCAGAGATGATATTTCTTTTATTTTAGGGTATGTGGCAGGGGGTCAAGACACACCAGACTAATTTTTACCAAAACACGACCCTACCGCAGTCCGACAATGTTATTATGATCCCTTATCGTTCGTGGAAAAAATGGCATCTGTTCTACACTTAATCTGTCTGATTTCATTGACTTGTTCGCTACTACCGAAGTACGATGGGGGTAATAATACATTCTCAACATCATTGTTAAGGAGACGCCCTTACAATTTATGCAAGATCTTCAATCTGATATACACTGGAGTTTTATGTTTTATAAGGGGAAACCATAACAGTAGATTTTAATCATACTGACTAGATTTTAATTGCAAAAATCTCAAATATTTCACGATATTGCACGGACAGTTGTTACATTTTCGAAAGCATTTTTTTCTTGGTTCTGGATGACTCACATATACAGTTAAATGTTTTCAAAATTCCACTTGAGTTGAGGCTAATAAATAGTGATATTGTTTAACTCTGCATCTTTGATCGCGATTTTTATCTGGGAGTAAAAATTAAAATTCTTTCGGGTGTGCTAGAGCAAGGTCTGCTGTGTGGAAACTTACTTTGTTGCTATGGCTGTTGACTCTGGTCGTAAAGTATTTTCAAAAGGACTCTCTCGGGTTCTCCTAATGCACTTGAATGTAATATTCTTTTGTAAAATAATTCAGAAGAGAGAATTTTACTTTCTTTATCCTGTTATTTCCATCATTTTGTGAGTTGAGGATAAGCTGTTAACACTTAAACTTTAATACATTAAGCATCCTAAATTCCTTGAGTTTTATTAGCTGAGCAGTCGAAGGGGCTCCTCCTTTATCCTCTGTTATTAGGTAAATGGTTCGCGACTTTTGCCGTCAAAACTGTTTTGCAGTATTAAAACATTCCACGGGAGCTGTGAATAAAAATTCAAATTTTTTTCTGAACTGTCCAAAGGAAAATCTGGATATTTCATAAAAAAACCTTCAATTTCCTTCAAACTATCGCAAAATATTGCCATTATATTCCACAGAAATCAATGTGACTCAAACAATTTTCTGATAAAAATATGCCACAATTCTTAAACAATATAATCCACGCAAGGTTGGATGTATGTAGCTTTATAAAGGCACAGCATAAAAAAATATTTATCCGTTGCTGTTGTGATATAGTTAAGATTTAATGCATAGGGAGGGGGATCAAAGTTTTAGCTATAAGCGGGTGTCATTCTATTACAATATGCATCTGACGATCGTTTATGGAAGGAGCAGACTGTTTTCTTATGGGAAAGAAAGGGGAGATTCTTGGAAACTGTAAGCTGCGAAATAAATATTTTGAGGCCTGCAAAAATGTTTGAACCCATTCCCTACAAGAACCAGTGGTGGTAATTGACAAAGCTCCCAGCTATTAAATACACGATCTCAGCGTAAAAAAATGCCAAAATGAGCCTCCTAATTCACCTCATGTCACGTATTAACTGCGTGGCAGAGAAAATCCCGGTTGGCACTGACTGCTTTGAAATGAATAGCGAAAGTTTAATGAATTATACTCTTTTTTAAAAAAAAACTCATATTTTGACAACCAAAAGAAACTGTCATTAACATACAAAGATTTAGGTCGGCGGAAAAGTTGCTTTGCCTGATTTTAACTCGCTGTAAATGAGCCACTTACGTTCTACAACAAAAAAGTTACATTTCCAAAAACAAAGTTTGTCACATAAGGAAAAATTTCAACAATAGAACAATTATTCCGACCGAAGATGCAATAAAGATTTGGAAGAAGATAATGTTAGAGAAGAAATGGAATATGAATAAATACTGTACGTAAATAATATGCAAACATTTTCAAATATGAAATACTTTTAACTCGTAATGTGGTCTTTTAATATATAAATATTCGTCGCATATAGTATTTTCCTGCACTCTCGTAGTGCCTTCTCACATCTTTCATTTTCCATGCAAAAGCGTTCATTAAATCTCCCTAAAACGTTTACGATTTGCCTTAAACAATTTTTAATTAAAATAAACTAATTAATTTTTCCATTCTTTCATTGCCTATTGTAGTATTTTTAAAATAAGTTTTTCTAGCTAAATACTGCTGAAGACATAGTAATTGACGGAAATTGATATTTCTTCATTTTTGCATTCAAATTGAAAAAATTCATTCTGAGAACATTATTTTTCGCAGGTAGTTTCACGATATACTATTCTATCCATGGAGGAAGAAACGACAAGTGGGGGTAGAACTTGTTGGACAATGAAAAATGAATGCTCTCCCCGCAGTGAGTGGAATAAGCGCATTGAGTGCCAAACCAACAGACTCGATGAGAAAATTCGAAGGCTTCCAACTCTCATAAATTTCTATACTCACGTTTTACGATTGATGGATCATAAATATTATCTTATTTCACCCCTTTAACCTTAACTAAGTTAACAGGTAGAAATATAAACTCCAATGACCATTATTGATTCCAAACATGGAGAACCAAGAGGATTACGCGCTGATTTGCGAGGAACTAAATCCCACGCTTCGGATGAACTGACGTATAAAACATATCGTATCTAACAAAACTAACAGTGTGACGTATAAATGCTACATCCTCTCACACCCATATCTAACAAAACTAAGAGTGTATTTGAACCCTGGTTTGTCTCTGGCTGGAATTATTTTCCCGTAAAAAAAAACCAAAAAATGTGTGAATGTGGACTACTAGTTGTTCCATCAGTGGCCCTCCTTCAGCCTTGATGAGGTTCCACCAGTGGGTGAGTCGTGTTACACATTTGATTGAGACTGACGCGTAAAGTTAAATCCCACATACTACTCTGTCCAATAAACACGCGAACTGAGGCCATAAAAAACTTTATTTTGCACAATTTAGTCTACATCGATTTTGTTCCCTTCAAAGTACTCTCCATTCGTTGCTTTGTACTTATTTCATCTTCTTTTCTACTGTTTAAAGTACCCTTGGAAGTCCTTGGCAGTTAGGATTTTTAGTTTTTTTCTCGTCGTTTCTTGATTTATTGTGTCCACATCTTTCCAGTGATGCCCTCTCATCACTATTTTTGCATTTTGAGAATAGGAAAATATCGCAGAGGGCGAGATATGGCGAATAAGAGGAAGGATTAAGGATGGTGATTTACTATTTTGCCAGGAACTGGCGAACAATCAATGCTGAATGTGCAGGTACATTGTCTTGGTGAAGGATCCATCCATCATGTTCGGTTAAAATAGTGTGCACCGTTGATTTTCCTAAATTCAGTCGTCAGATATCATTCGGACAATTTTTCGACGATCGGTAAGGACAAGGGACCGCACACGATCAATGTTGTCGTCAACACAGGTGGTTGAAGGTCGTCGCGGCCTTGCATCATCCGTGGCGTCTTGTCGGCCATCTTTAAAATGCTTAATCCACATGAAAACGGATTTTTTCTTCAGAGCATTATCACTGTAAACACCTGTCAAAATTTCAGTAATTTCTTGATGACTTTTACCGCACTTCACCAAAAACTTGATTTTGATTCGTTGCTCTGTGATTTCGTCGATTTCCATTTTCGACGCCACAGGTGTTCACGAATAAAAGTGACTGAGAACATTTTAGATTAACTAAATGCTTCCCTTTTTCAATACCATTTGCTTTGGTTTGCCTTCATTAATTTTGTTTCTTACATCTTAGTAGTTCTGTGACACCATAAATAACTCTTCAAGGTTGAAATTGCCGTCGTAAATTCGGAAAAAATTCAAATGACAAAAAAAATATTACACCGGTATTCGTATCTCCTTTGACATGTCACCACGACCAAACAGACCAAGATCACAATGAAATTCCAATCCATTTAAATTCTTTTAGTTTTGTTTCCACTTTCCTGTTGGTGTTATGTGGTAAAGTCAAAACTATCCGCAAGAGGCTTATATAAGAATCTACGTCGGGAGACAAGAGAGAAACTAACTATGGCGTAACGGTATTTCAGTAGATGGAACACACCCTGACCTCAAAAGGTTCAGTTTATGTGTGGCATGGCCAACGCTTCGTTGATTTAAGGGACTTAGGTGGGCATTAATCCTTAGAGTCACATACGTACTTAAGACCTTAAGGCAAAAGAAGACGCATTGTTATTTAATTTGGACCAGAATAAATGCGTCTTCCCCGAAGAGACTTGATAAAGAACAAGAGTAGAAGAGTAGATCTAAAGAGGGAGAGATAAAAAGAACTGAATTGATTGAACAATTGGTATCAATTGTTTTCCTAAGTAATTTTATACGCTTCCCCAAGACGCATTTCTACATGCAGGGTTGCAAATTAAGTTCCATATAAGATTGTTAGATCATGAATACTTCGGATGTCGCTGTAATTTTGTTTTGAAGACTCTTATTAGGTAACTTCGCAAAACAACATCAATTTATTAAAACAATGTCATATAACTAGAGATGCCTTCATAAGATAATGACCATCTGAGACAAAATAAAAACTCATTACATTCGCATTAGTTCAATTGACACATCCCTATGTTCTCTTTCAACTTAGCAATTCCGGTAAAATATATAATTTTTAAATATATTTAAAAAATGAATGAACTCGTTAAAACAATACTCAATAATCTATGAAACCTTTTGAGCTTTTATCTTCTATAAACTGAAATCATTTCTCGGATTCGTGAAAGGGTTTGCCGGTCCACTTCTGTCGTAATAATAAGTTATTTTCAAATAAAAATGAATAGGATGGGCGATTTTCTCAAATTTTAATGCGTAAAAATCATGCGCGATCGTCAATTGGTACTAGAACGGTTAAGTTCCGTCAGAAAAAGCAACCGAGCTTCTAAATCCTACCTCATTGAAACTGCTCCACCCCTCGGTACTGCGGTTGGATCACGCATGTTGACCCGAAGTGAAATTGGGATAGAGTCAGTAAGAAGATGACCAAGGGGGCGGTTTCCACGTGAAAACTTCTTGTTCCCGTGGCAAAGATCCTAAGCCCGTTTCGTCGCAATCGAGAATGGGAATCGATTTTCTTGCGGAATGTATGGTTGAGTAATTATTTCGGTTGGTATTCTAGGCATTCGAATATCGAGGGAAAGCCTACTTCTTCTGTAGAATGTTCGAAATCATGAGAGGAAGTGAGCTTTGAATATGTTTTGTAATGAGTTGGGAGGAATTTCGATTATTACAATGAGGAATGCGTCTTCAGACAGACGTGAACGTCACGATTTAGAATCTCTTCTAGGAAAATATAATGAAATCCATTAATTTGAATGGAAAGGGGTGTTTTATCGTGTTGTAAAAAACTTTCTCGAATGATGTTTACGTTGTGATATGCCATCGACTGTCAGAGTCCCTAAAAGTACTACTAGTAATCCTAAATGAAGGATGAATGAATCGCGATGATTATAGGAGATTAAATTTGACCCATGGCCGAGAATGAACGATGACGTGTGAATGAGAGAGGTACACTTTACACTCGTAATTACTTTACACTAATAATTACTTGACACTTGTAATTATTTTAAACTCATAAGTTTCAGCCATCAATCCGGGAATGCAACTCGTTTCATGTTAAGGGCGCATCACTGTCTTTGGATGCTCCGGGGAGTTTCCATCCATTCATGGGTAGTCTACGCAAAGCCGCGTCACCAGAGGCAGTTACAGAGACGCCTTGCAGTCTCGCTAATGAGAGTTGCTCACCACTTTTTAAGGGCTGTCTTGCTTCAATTGGTGTGGCCGAGACCGATTGAACTAAGGCGGCATGGTTCCCCATTCAAAAGAAACGTACGTCGGTGTCTCAACACTTCCAAGGCTTCTTTCCTGAAGATAGCCACAAACCCTGCGGGCATTTACGACTACCGATTCATCGAGAAACTGTGCACATTTTTTATCCCTGACATCATCTTTTCATTGAGAAAAGTGCTGTTTTTTTTAAATTACGCTTTCACAATAGACTTAAGCAAATCGTGAATCCTGACGAAAGCTCGAGAACAAAAGTTTGCGTGGCCAACTCAATCGTCCGGCATAATGGTCTCCCCTGAATATATACAAAAAGTTCTTTTGTTTTCTTTCCTTCCATTTCAATGGATCATCAAACAGTTCAATGGCGCATACCTGGATCCACCCCCTAGTGAATTTCACTTCCTGCTTACGTGGAAAGACAATCTTCCGCTTCTTCTTCCTGCACTGGAATCTCTCTCCCATGCAGAGATTTGAACATTGTTTTCTGGTGGCATTAGTTAAATATCATGTGTGACCTGATATAAAATAATATGTATGTTTCATTAAATATTAGAGCGGATATCATGCGAAACTTTAAATTGCTATGAAGACAAAAAATTATTTCATTTCATCCAATTCAGCAGTGATGGATTTGGAAGCACGCTCATGGCTTTGTGCATGGGTGACATCACGCCGATTTTTGTTTCCTCTGAAATCACCCTCGCCCAACGTCACACTTTTTCAAGTGCCCGAAGTGATCTCAAACTCTCCTAAAACGATCGAACTCGACGCGATCAGTATCCAATAATTCTAGACAGTTTTTTTTTCCATGACATTAATTATTCTTGCCTCACCAGAGTGGAGTAAAATATTTTGGAGTTGTGTCCATCCAAAACCTACCTTAACCGGTAGATTGCCTATAGTAATATAAAATGATATTTTATGATAACGATGCAGGCTGTTACCTGAGAGCGGAGATGGTTACACTAAGCTCCACCGAACATTTAACACCGGCAAGTGTAGATTCGAATGAAAAGGTTTGTATAGCGAAAAACATTTTTACGGGACGCTCTTATTAGGTGCGATGCAATTGGTCCATTGGCCAAGATTCATGCACTATTATGTCACGTGGGTCAAAATATGTTCCCGACCCTATCCTAGCCCGGTGCTAATGGGGCACTGCGAGTGCAACTTGCATATGCGAAAGCGTGGTCACGCACGCCTCCACTGCCATCCCCCTCCTAGTTACGCATAAGATTACTAGGTGCCGTTGCGTTGGAAGCAGTACCTAAGGTACGATTCGTAAGTACTGGTACTGGTACCATCTATTGAAAATGTATGAAATGTAGGTAATCATTTATATCACGTTGGCGGTAGCGTGAAATGGGGAAGGAAATTTTATGGGGAGTGGGAGTATTGGGGGGGGGGTCGAAATCAAAAGTTTTGAGATGAAGGGCGCAGAAACTAAGATCAATGTATGCACGAAATATTTTTAACTTATTTAATTTATTTGAAATTTAAGATGGGCATTGGGATATTGGTAAAGAAAACTATGTTACCTTGGTCAATAATCCTTGGTACCCGTCCTGGATACGGGTGTAAGGTATGTCAAAAGTTTTGAGATGAAGGGCGCAGAAACTAACATCAATGTAAACACGAAATATTTTTAACTTATTTAATTTATTTGAAATTTAAGATGGGCATTGGGATATTGGTAAAGAAAACTATGGTACCTTGGTCAATAATCCTTGGTACCCGTCCTGGATACGGGTGTAAGGTATGATAAGAATGCTTGGTATTTATTGATAGTTAGGAACGGGATTGATACAGGTATCAAACTCCTGATACGTATAATCATGGCACTCCAAATCTAAATCCCTCTCGCTCCCTTAGTCTTATGTCATTTCCAAACGAAGTACTCCTGACCATGGAATTGTTTGAGAATTCGGGAACGCCAGTTGATAATGGATTTGAAAAAAATGTGTTTAAATTTGTTAGTACTCAGGAGTGAAGAGACGATAGAGATGATGAGGTGCATATCTTACTGGTTAATTTTTTTTGCTCAATAATTTATATGCTCAGGGGACGTGTCCTGCTTTTTATCCTTCCAGTCATAATGCATTGATAAAAAGATAAATTTAGATAAAACAGTTTCTGGCGTAACTTGGTGGAAAATCTTCATACTGACTTTTTTATAAATCAAACCACTTTGCTTTTCCACATAAAACTTAGTTATAAAAAGTTGAAAGTTTATGTGGAAAAGCAAAGTGGTTTGATTTATAAAAACGTCAAGATAAATTTAGACTACACTTGAGACACGGTGAAACAGTTTTGTCAGTTTTTTGAGTGAAAACCCTTGATGTTTTCTAATAAAAAAAAGTATTTGTTTAGTGAGGCTATTAAAACGCTTCTGAACCGCTGTACATTTGACTATTTTTTCGAAAATTGTATATTTATCGAAATATATCGTTATGTAAAAAAGTATGCATGTGAGTAAAATTCTCTCATCGTTTCCTCCTCCATTGGGAAGCTCTTGGATATACCCTTTCCAAAATTAAATTGTTGAAAATATTAAACGATATAAACACTTATCTGTTCACTTTTTTCGAAGGCAAGATCGAACGTGTTCATAAAGTCTTACAATTAAGTAAAACATTATGATACGTTGAAATACGTTCGCCATCGCGGTAAAGTTTTAAGCTTTTCCAATTGCCGCCGCTTTTTTTCCGATCCGGCAGATTGCACTCCGCATGGCTGGACTCACATCGTGTGTTAGTCATTCGGCCCTTTGTGCACTCAACCACGGGTGATGAAGGTGATTCGACGACTGAGGTCATACCGCGCCATCGTACTCCCTCCAGCATATACTCGTAACATCCTTTGACAACACAACGTCCATTCCCGAGGCAAGAAAAAAAATACCCGTGACATTTCCAGTTTAATAGAGTATTACGTTCTCCACCTGGCCGCTTTGGTTGATTTTTATTGACCTTACATGATAATTATTCAGGGCAAAGCATTATTTTCCATCAACAGAGCACGCATCTAAAAAAGCCAACCTTGAACTTCCATTAAAGATCAATATGCTTCCTTCTTCTACTCAAGACGATTCCCTTCCATTCAGACGAGATTACTTTTTCTTTTCCCCCTCCTAAAGGGCAAACCCGATACGTAATAAGTGGAATGTAAAATGTTTTTATTCTTTATTTCAGTAAATGGAAATGATTTTAATAATGCACTTAAAATTATGCACTGCCATTGCCGACGGAATATGTGGGTAAATTTAATTAACACTCGAAATGATTAGAGACGCAGACATTTTTTTTAGCATGCGCGTCTGAATTTTCAACACTTTGTAAATATGTTTGAAAAAAAAGTTTGCAAAAATGATTGCAAAAATAGTTGAAATGTTTGCAAAATGTTTGCGAAAATGTTCCCAAAAATGTTTGCGAAAATTGATCGAGCTAGTTTCTTCGCCCGTAATCTTCCCAAAAACCTCCCAGGACTGTGGGAACAATTGAAACAAACTGCCCGTCTTGACATAACCCTCCTCCCTCACGTCAGCGGGAGACAAAAGGAGCCACCGGCGATCCGCCGGCCCTGGGCCCTTGCAATCTCTTTCGGGGAGGGGGAGGACCCCGTTATTTTATTTCCCGCTCCACTCTGCTCTCCCCGCCGCCAACACAACGCGCCCAGTGCCCTCCCCGAACTCCTTCTCTTCCCTCCTCACCTCGTCCCCGCCCCCTCGTTCCCCTTACCCCCGCTCGTTCTCGAACCCTTCTACCTCCCCTTGGTGTACCCCTCATTTCCTTTCATTTGATCCGTCGTTCGCTTTCCACCCATTCTCCCCGCTATATTTTGTCCCCGTCCGTTTCGATGGGAAAAAATTGAAGGGCGCATTTAAGGGAATCAAGGCGCGATGGTCGTTCAGGGAATTGGCCGCACATTCCGGGAACAATTGGGAGGGCAGTGGCGAGGAGGAAAGCGCCCTCGGACGCTTACACGGCCGGCCACTCATGGCGCATCTTTCATTGATACGGTGCGTCGTTAAAAGGAAGAAAGACGGGAGATAAAAAAAAGAGCGTCATTTTTTTCCTTTTCTTTTGCTTGGAGCTTATTTCAAGGTCAGCCTTTGATGAGAAGAGCGGAAGGCGTTTATTTAATTTGAGCACTGTGTTTGTATCGCACCCTTCCCAGCTTAGGAGCATAATGAAATCATAGGGTTGAAGCAGGAGAAACAATAGGTGCTCCTGCAGCAGTTCCCAATTTAAAAAAATTGAAAATGCTCTTTCGAACTCTTATCTATCAATGCCTAAACAAGTCTTTTTCATGTGACGGACCCGGTGGGGTCGGATTATCGTTGTCGCCTGCCAACTCGGGAGTTTGCGCGTTCGATTCCCGTTTAGGTGGATTTTCTTCCTCCTAGGATATTGGTGCTTGTAATTATCTTCAATGTAATATTTAAGGGTTAGGTGGTGGAGCATATGGTGTCAATCTTGGTCCAATAAAAAAAGACTATAAATAAATGTATGGAACAATTATCTTCACATTGTTCCTTTTCTTCACAAACACTATACACGAATTGAACGTTTATGCGGTCTATAGTTTCAAAATTGACAACAGAAATGTTACCATCCCTTGGAAAATTCCACTTGGCAGCTCGTTTAAATAATTAAAGGAGATCGGGATGGTGTGGTGGCAAACGTACAAGTTTCCTACCGAGAGGGCCCGGGTTCGAATCCCGGAGGTGGCAGATATTTTCACTAGGATCCTGATTCCTACTTGAGATACTTTTTGCGTAGTAACTTCGAGTCAGTACGCCGTCCGTCGGATGGGACGTTAAGCTGCGGACCCCTTGTTGCCTTTCGACAAGAGTAGACTAATGCTGACGCCGGGTTTATCTCCAGCCTTCCTTTCTCGTCCATCCCTAATGGCTCAAATAACCTTAGATGTTGGTCGCCTCCCCTAAAACTATTGCGACTACTACTGCCAAAATTAATGTAAATATATAAAGTTATGAATTATAAGGGTTACAGATTAAATTTTAGCACCATATGTAATGAAGAAAAGTGTAAAATAAAAACGAAATTTTGAGGTAACACAATTCTCTGCTCGTACAATATTGCCTCGAATCTACCCCTCTACTAGCGTCAGATGTGGGGTTGTCATTCTGTGGTGTTTTAAAGAAAAGAACCTACAGGATCCAGAAAAGCTCCTACAGGATAAAATCTACCGCTCCACCCGACCACACACACCACAGAATGACAACCCCACATCTGACGCTGGACTCAACCTTTGCACAACCTATTTCCCGGGATCCCACAGACTGAAAACCATTCTCAAAGAACTTTATCCTATATTACATGACAATGACGCGACCACATCCTTACTGCCCCAATGCCCCTCTGTCGCTTACAGACGACCAGCCAACCTCAGAAACCTTCTGAGATCCACCAACCCTTTGACACCCCGCCCTGACAAATTTCCACATATTTCCCCTACCTGCAATCGCCCCCGATGTAAAACATGTCTCCTAATCAGATCTGCTCCCCTCTCCCCACATCCCCTCATTGTCCCTTCACCCCGTTCCCACGCTAATTGCCTCTCAAAAAATATTATCTATCTCTTGTCGTGCAAACAATGCACCTCATTCTACATAGGCGAATGCATTACCCCCTTATCCATCCGAATGAACAATCACCGTTACTCATGTAATTCTGCTTCACTCTCTTCTCTTCCTATCCCTTTACACGCAAGTATACACAACCTATCATTTGACGAATGCTTTTCCCTAACAGTTCTAGAATCCCTACCCGATTCAGCCACCAACATAGAGGTGAGAACTCGCGAATCCGCATACATCCTATATTTCCGATCCTTTAAAATTCCCACCCTTAACCGCCATCTTTAATTTCTTTCCCAACAGTCCCTAAACCTTCCGCCCCCCCCCCTCCCCTCCCCAGGCACTCTTCCCTCAAAACCTCTCAGTCTGACCTGAAGAAGGCCTCGGAGTGGGCCGAAAGCTTAAATCATCTACAGTGTGAGTGTCCTTTTACGTGTTATCTGTTTTATTCTGTGTTCTATTGTGCCGTCCAAAAGTTATATTGCTCTCGTGAGTACTTCCTCATCATCGATATATATATATATATATATATATATATATATATATATATATATTACGGATTTTGTGAGATCAGTGTTAGTTCCTATTCCAAAAAAGGCAAATTCTATATCATGTGAGGATTACAGAGCAATAAGTTTGATATCCCACGCAGCTAAAGTTGTTCTCAGGATCATCAACAAAAGGATAGAGAGTAAGGCAAATGATTACTTAGGGGATGATCAGTTTGGGTTTAGGAAAGGAAGAGGTACGCGTGATGCCATTGCAGTAATGAAATCACTAATCCAGAGGAATATAGAATACAATCAGGACGTTTTTGCCTGTTTTGTAGACTTCGAAAAAGCGTTTGATAGAGTGAATTGGGAAAAATTAATGCGTGTATTGCAGAAAATAGGAATGGATTGGAGGGGCAGGAGACTGATCCGCAACCTGTACATGTCTCAGACTGCTCAGGTGCGAGTGGGGAACGGGGAGTCCGGATGGGCAGTGTTAGGAAGAGGTGTAAGGCAGGGTTGCCCATTGTCACCGGTGCTGTTCAACGTATGTATATGTGGAGGAAATGATTAAAGAGGCATGGGAAGAACTGGAGGTAGGAATGAAAGTCGGAGGGGAATTCGTAAAATCTGTTAGGTTTGCTCAAGACCAAACTTTAATTTGTCAGTCAACCAAGGGGTTGCAAGCATTGCTGAGTGAATTGGAGGTTCAGAGCGATAGATATGGGATGAGATTCAATATTAATAAAACAAAGGTTATGCAATTTTCCAGAAAGAAAAAGGCTAAGCTAAATATTGAAATAGGAGGGGAAAAAATAGGAGGAGAAAAATGAGGAGAGGGGTTTGTTGAGAGAAATCCTATGGAGGCAGGAAAAATGGATAAAAGGCGTATTGAGCAGCAGTGGGATGTTGAAGAAGGTAATAGAGGGGAGAATGTTAGGCAAACGAGGAAAGGGCAGGAACAGGATAGGGATGCTGGACGGAATGAAGGAAGGAAATACACAGAGATGAAGGAGGACTTGATGTAGAGTAGGTTGCTGGATAGTTTTTTGTTAGGAGTCACATAATATTTATTTGGTAGTTGTGCCCATCCAAAACCTACCTTAACAGGTAGATTACCTTATAACAATAATAATATATGTTATAGATACATATATATATATATATATATACACGTACACATTTACATAAAAGTATGTGTAGCATAAAGGTAGCGTCAAAATGATGTGCTACCTTTTGCTGCACGCGTTCATCTATATTCCTCCTCATTCATCTTTCTCCTCTCTCCCTGTTAGGTCATAAGATATATCGTACAGTCTTAGTATATCCGAAGCACGATTTCTGAGAGAATTTTAGTGCAACGCAAAAGAGAACGGAATTTATGTGTCAGATCCGTGTGATAAATGCTCTGTTTGAGGTTATGAGTCACAACGGCATATATGTCGCGTCCTGTCCAAGGAGTTTCAATTTGCTTCATTCCTTTCCACAAAACACCCCTCTTGAGAATTTGATTGATTCCATGGAGGCCGCTTGAAGACATTGACATAAATAGAGATAAATTCATGAGGCGAACCTGCCCCATGAAGAGGGCATCATTATTGGCGATATCCGACGTATCTCATTTCCAGGTCAAGAAGAATAGGAATGGCCATAGAGTGAAGGTAACTCACCACACAGGAACTATCATTTAAGTAATTTAGAGGACGCATTGTGCATACCAGAGATTATATTTCAGAAAAGTGAAAGGGGTGCACGAGACAGTGGAATACGTAACAGAAATTTATGTCGCTCCTCCGGACACTCTGTGGAACGCGAGAGAAATGCTGAACCATTAAATGCTTCACATGCAAAAAGTCTCAAATGCTTCCTCAGAATATGTTTCATTCATACCCATACTTTATTTATATCGATCGTGAAAGCAGAACTTGTTCACTTTTCAACGTGACAAGTGGAATAGGTGTCATTTGCATACCATACGCTGAAATGAATATTTTGTGCCATTCGGCCTAAGCGGAATTGGCAGCCCTGAAAATAATGTATTATCGATGTGGCTGTCCTTTCGTCATTGTTGTGTTTTGAATGTGTTGGCGTTGGTTAGTGGAAGATGTTTGTAATATTTTTGAAATAACGGCCATTTTATGCTCCTGCTTATAAAATTAAAAAAAAAACGGTACGAACAATTTCAATCCTCAAAAGATTTTCACCAAACAGTCATAGTTTTAGAGTGTTATATCTCAAATGACATGGAAAATACACCTTACGGCTATCAGAGTTGGAACAAATATTTCCGTTAACAAAAAAATGGGGATGGTTGCAGCATGATCATTAAAACCAAACATGTGCCAAGCAACTTATGGTGTACTTAATGCTCAACGTGTTAGTTGCATAAAGGTCGTCTTATATAGAATGAGGTCGTATAACTGAGAATTCAACTTGAACTTACATAAAAAAAACAGATGGAATACTAAAACTCGCAGAAAATAGATTTCTCATGGACAACCATCCGATAATAACACAGAAGATACGAGTGACGACGTTGAGAATATTGAATGAATTTAAAGGAATGTTAGGAGTACAACGAAAAATGTATTGGCTCCAGTGTTGAGGTCTCTGGGTATAGGGTATGGCTGACCTTGCGTAGTCGACCCAACGTTGAATAAATGGCAAATAATGGTTTTAATTTTTCAAATCACACGTCAAATGTCGTTGAAGGGCGGACGGGAAGCTGTCACAATGTGATTGCACTGAATGCGATGCATTTCGTCTTGTGAGGGTCTCGTGACTTCTTTCCGAGGGAGGGGTTCTCACTGCTCAGAGGATACGGGAATTCATTCCTTTGAAGATATTTCCTTTCTGCTTTTGAAGCCAATAGTCGAGAGAAAACTTTTCCAACGTAAGTATTTAAGTATGACCTTCCAAGTAAATAATACGTGGGAATAATGGCATCATGTCACACGATAATTTTTTTCTGGTCGTGCTTCTCATGTAGTCGTAATTCTTCAGGTCATTTTTAAAGGAATTAACGCCAAGAAAATACATAAGAACATCTCAGGAGTTTTTATAGAGAAATGCGAAGAGAGTGACTAGATGTTTTAAAATTTCCTGTGATTGGGGTTGCGTCATTGGGAACTTCGGACATTTGCGAAATACACTCAGTCACTCGCATACTGGGGATGCATTTTATTGTCGAAGTCATTGTAGAGGATTCTGAACAACGATAGAAGGTGCTCAGAATATGGATTATATAGGTGGAGGGAATGTGGAGGAGTGTGACCTATGCAAAAACTAGTAGCCTCCCAAGGCAATTTTCAATAACTGCGGACACGGCAAGGCTTTTTCCACAATGCATATCGGATAAGTCCAAAATGTATTTTTATATGCATGTATGTATGTGTGTGTGCAATATAAAACCATACATATATAAATATATTTATAAACAAATATTTATAAATATATATATATATATTTAATATATTTATTTAAAAATATATATTTATATACATACATATATTTAAATAACAATACATTTATAAAACCATAAACACGATAATCAACCCAAAGGTCGGTTTGGTAGGTGATGGTAGAGCTCACCCAGTACTAACCCCGACGGCGTGTGTATATTCACACATCAGGGTAGGGGGGGCCAGTTCCTTTCCCTGTGCCGGTTATGGTTCCCCAGGAAGATCTGGTAACCGAAAAATCTTGGCTGAAGTGGACTGGCTTAGCTTGGGTGGAGATGCAGGTGCCCAGAGGGACTTACTTGCCAGGGAATCGAACCCGGACCCTCCGGTCAGTAGTCCAGTGCTCTACCCTCCGGACTACTGTGACCCACATATACATAACATAGAAATGTAAACTATTTAAATATTATGTGCATATTTTTATGAAATATGACCGACCTTGAAGATTTCAGCCCACTGTTGGAATTACGAGCAAGGGCATCGGGCGAAATCTGAGAAAAAAAGACCAGAAATAGTCAATCGTAAAATCTAAATGAAATGCAGATTTTTCAGAGATAAATTGTAATATACGAGGTGTGTCCAACAGGTTCCCGAACATTTTCACTTCCGCACCACCACCAGCTCTTACATAGTCTCGCACATACTAAAGTAAGTACGTCTGAATCAGAAAAGTTTTTTTTTTATTTTGGAGATACGTAATCTGTCATGGGTTGAGGTTCATTAAAACGCGAAGATGAGGCGCATGACTTTTACTGTTATGATTGAGAAAATGCACCCTAAATTCCAGACTTTGTCCTAAGTATTTTACTGGAAAAAAGCAGTTTAGGCAGGCATTCGTGCCCTCAACTCTACGGAGCGCTTTCCGCAGACGAACTAACGTTGATAGATGTTATTGCTCCACGTGCAATCTTAACATATGATTATTATGGTTTCTTCGTCGTCACATGTAGATGATTGTCAAAATTCTGTCAAGGAGTTCGAGTGAGGGACATAAAAATTTGGAAAATTATTGAATTTGGAACGCGACTGAGAATGAATCGCACATTCGACTTGTTTAACCGTTGACTTTGGACTTACTTATCCCATTTTTAAATGTCCCAAAGCTTAAATTTATTAAATAGAAATGTGAAATTTAGCTGAAATAATTTGAACACTCTTTTATTCACGGGACTAATAAGATGTGTGCAGCAAACGTATTATTTTGCAACACTTTTTCTTGACCACTCTAAACATTGAGGAGTCGATTGTTGAGTTAGTGACTTTCATATGACTTCACATTTGAATCAAGGAACACACCCTTAGGTAAGACGGCTGGGGTTTTTTCTTGGTGCCTCACACACACACACATACTAGGCACTCGGTCAATAGGTCAGCTTATAAATGCGTACCTTGTCTTTCGTTCCATCTCTCGGCGTGTCTGTCATTCACAGTCTCGTGGATCACGAGAGCAAGCGATGCCAAAGTATTGCCTCAACATATCCCGATCACTGGCGAGAGTTTTGCCGTGGTTGCCTTGGCGAATGCCCAAATTAAATTTATTATATGCTTGTAAGTTTTTCCTTTAAGCTTTATTTTTGAAAGTGAAGTGCTTCGAGTCCGAGTCGTGAAAGAAAATAAAATAACGGAATTGAATCGAGTCTACACCTACTGTGTGTATTGAATTTCACCTTCGAGGCCGATGAGCAATTGATAGATCCCTCTTGTCATGAAACATCTCAAAGGCAACCACACACTTGTACAAGACACGTGTACACAGTACGGGAATCGAACGTTTTTCATTTTTGAGTTAGTTCTGTAATTACCAAGGACCAGTTACATTACAAGGGGAAACTGTTTCTTTAACAGGATATCAATTTTTCCTGCCTCATTATCAGGCCTTAGATAATATATTTCGAGTATTTGTCTATTTCTTTAGGGCTAAGGTGACAGTGTATGCGTAATTATTTCAGTTATTGGGATGAAGGAACGTCATCTGCTGACTCGTATATCGCTTCAAAGTGGAAGAATTCGTAATCCGACAAAGTGAAGTTCAATTCAGCTTATTTTGGGTTAGATAGCTAAAACTTTGCCGACATCAACTTTTAAACAGAGTTTAATCGTCAACTTTTCATCGCTTGTAACTTCTGAAACATCAATATCTAAAAGATATTTGTGTATTCAACTCCTGACATTAGTCATTCCGCAACAAATAGCGAATTCGTGTTGGTTTATTGGGGAACGGTCAGCATTCATGAGCGACAAGCAAAGATTATTTCATTATCACGTAGCCAATATATGGCACACGGAAAACGTGAACAACACTCCCGTTTTCGTCTTTTTTTTTTCAGCGCCAGTCTTTATGACGCCGACCCTTTTTCTCGCTTTCGGCATTGAAATTTATGGCGAAAGGGGATATTCCGCCGGCGCCTGAGCGTCATTCCAGGCGCCGCTCACGAGAGATCACGGTCCCGTTACTCCGGTGTCACGGTGGAGCGAAGCACTCACTCACGAAGTTCAATACATTTTCAATTGGTAACGACCATTCAATCTAAATCTCGTGCCGGGTGCGAAGTAAGAGAGCAGTGGCTCTCTTAAGGGAAGCATCAAGAACAGAGCTTATGTTATGGAGACGTGTTGATGGTCCGTACTAAACGTCAGGCACAATGCGTTTGGGGTGAGCGAGGATCGCGAAAAAATACGGTCCTCGTCTGCAGACTCAATTGCGAACAAGATTTTTAGGTATGCATGCTATGTGGCTGTGACCTTTTAAAAATTAGTCGGCATTGTCGCGCTCGCTCTCCTAAGAGTCAAAGTTGAACCAATATATTACTGCGGCACCGAGCTACTTCACGCGAAATGGAATGATAATCGGCAACGCACCGAGAGAAACAGGACCATTTTGTCCCTTCTACCGTGTAACACTTAGTTCTAAGTTCGTGTTATTAATGGGAGTCGACCGTTTAAGATAGGTTTTGTGTGGGCACAGATTGAAAACGGCTACATTTCTAAATCTCATCTAACGTGACATATGACACCCTATGCTATAATAAACCGTTCTTCAATCACGCATACTTCCCGTCATACCTGTACTTCATTTCGCTCGACGTACCTATTTCCTTCCTCCCTCTACCTTACCTACCTAACATTCTCCCCTCTATCACAGTCTTCAACATTCCACGACAAATCAAATAGCTCTTTTACCACTTTTCATCTCATCTTTGGATTTCTCCCTTCTCTTCTTCTCTCTCTAAATTCGTAGAGACATCAGAAAAATCAATAACGTGAATTGCAAGAAATACTTGCTTGAGATTTTCTTTTCGTGAAAAATCTGAGAAGATATTATTTGTCTCCTATTAAAAATAGCAGAAAAATGAACACGAAGAGATGCCTTTAGATAACTAAGGAAAGACCAATATATCTATGAAAGCCAAAGGAAATTGATAAAAAAAACATGTACTTGCATTATCTTGAGACGAGTATATCAGTGGACGGAGAATTTGGCTAATAAATTTGAGTGTTCTTGGATCAAAGCTCCTCTGTACACCCTCAGCTATATGATTTTCTGGTCACCAGAACTTTCTAGAAAAATTAATTGCACTTTCTCCTTTAATTGTGTACAGAATCTGTGCAATCGAGCTTAAAATTTGGTGAAATATATTCTTATTTATCAAGCCAGACTTCGTGCTGAGTAATGCTGTGAGCATAGATTCATTGAAAATACGTATAGAAGGAAAAGGAGAGAGGCGCCAATGACAGAGTGAAGAGAGAGGAGGGAGATAGCGGCAAATGAAAGGAAGAGCCGTGTTCGCAATTGTTGTGTCCAGACAATTCGTTCAGTCTCATTTTCATTTAAGAAAAGACTGAGATTTTAAATTGCTTTCTTGGTTGATGTTTATGCTTACAATTATATAACACGAAGGTACTGCCCAAGAGACAGATACTGTACTGTAAAGAGACTGTACGTCTGTCTCTTTACAGTACGATACTGTAAAGAGACAGCTTCCTTCTAGGTCCGACCCCTGGCGATAATATGATAAGTGCAAAATCGATCTGTCAAAAAGTGTAATGAACAATGAATGCCATTGTAAAAAATCACGAATTGATGTTCATTAATTGAGTTTAAATTTCATGATAACAAATATTTTTATCGGTGTATCAATCAAATATATTAAAAAGGCTTTTATGAGAGAATTAGGAAATTTAAACTCACGTTACCTTTACTGAGACACGTGTTTTATCCAATTGAGTGAAAAATGGTTTTTTAGCGGTAAATACCTTAAGCATTCATCCAAATTGATGGTATCTACGGCGAGATTGAATGTTCGTCAATCATAATGAACTTCTCCAGAATGGGATTGGTGGAAATTATTTTATAAATTATTTCTATGATACTATTTGCCTCACCTGTGGTCAATTGTTTGAATATGAAATGGGAAATGGGGGGAATGGAAATATTTAGGCGGACAGACGAGCAAGATGCGAGTTAATGTGGATTTAATAAAGGTTTTATTGTAGACAATGAATCGTGTGGAGAGAAGGACAAGGCAAAGATCCGATCATATAGGATCAGGTAGAGCGAATTGTATCGGGAGTAGGGAAATGGGTTACGGGATGGGAATTTTAATTTCTGTGATTTGCTTACTTAATTGATTCTTGTTTATGATGCATGCGCATGCATTTAATGTTAATTTATGTGTTGTGTATTTACTGCATGAAATGGCAATTGACATTTGTCTCCTAATTTCTGTAAAACCTAATATTTTTGTTCAAATTCCCATCAAGTGATGTTTGTTTAACATTCTCGCATTCGTTTTGAATCGTCAATTGGGCGGATATTGTTCAACCGTTAATATAAATGCATTGATTCACGTCCAAGTTTTTAGGAAAGGAGATTTAATTTGCCGCATGCGTAAGTAGATTGGAAGTCATAGTACCATATTTGGTGTACGCACTTAATCGAATGCCAGAGGAGGCGGATAGCGGATCATTTGACGTGTCCTGCATCGACTGAGGTTGTGAAAAGGCGAGTAGGAAGATGTCCTGCTGGAACATGACTGGAAAAATAGCATTAAAAGAACATCGGATGAGTAATTGAAAACTACTGGTAACCCTTTATTTTCTTTTCAAAGGTATTATGTCTGATGCTCACCCTTTTCGTCCAATTCGCAGCTAGTACTTTTTTGAGTTTTATTTCATGTTTTCATCATTCCATTATTATTGGTGCGTTAACTTTTATCGCAGGTGATGTCGGAAGACCATTTGGAATATTTCATTCGTGAAATGATGTTTCATGGAAAAATAATTCGTAGAAGGCTCGAGGAACGGTATCTGCATCAAATGGTGAATTAGTTACAATGAATAATGTAATCAACGCTGATTAATTGACAACACAGAAGGAAATGAAATGGGCTGGCGAAAACTGACGAAAACACTTGATGGTAAGAAAATATTATTTTAATTTGAGCTACATACGCTACTTGTACCATATCTCGTGTCTATGTGGATTCATGCTCTAGATTTAAAGTGTGCATATGATTTTCCATTTGGTGGGATAAGGTTTTCATATATTCGGGTACTGGATGCGATTCGCAGCCAAGGATTCGATGAAGTGTTGGCGCGAATCAAGACGGTGTTCAAAATAGAGGAAATGGAGCTATTGGCTGTTGAACAAGTTGTCACAAGGAAGAAAATCCTAAAGCCAATATAATACTGAAGAAGAACTCCAATACCGGTATTTCGGTCACCAGGTGACCATCTACGGGGAGAAGAATCGAATGGGAACTTGAACTTGGAAGAAGACTATGCACCAGGCACTGTCCAAAGTCAAGTGAAGTGATTGGCACCAGGCACTGTCCAAAGTCAAAGTCACTTGACTTTGGACAGTGCCTGGTGCATAGTCTTCTTCCAAGTTCAAGTTCCCATTCGATTCTTCTCCCCGTAGATGGTCACCTGGTGACCGAAATACCGGTATTGGAGTTCTTCTTCAGTATTATATTGGCTTTAGGATTTTCTTCCTTGTGACAAGACGGCGTTCGGCAACGACGAAACAGGCAAATACATAAACGATTTTCTTCTCCATTATTTTCCTCTCTCTTCCTCTCAAAAACCAAATTTGATTCCATATGACTCAACGGTTACAAATTATACTTAAAGAGACTTCATATTTACAGTTAGTGTGGTTGAACCCTGTTTTCATTTTAAAATATCTCACTCATGCTTTTCCATTCGCACTTTTTTATAGCAGTATTTACTAAAAGAAATACCATATGTATTTGAAAAGGTACTGATGTGTGCGTCGTATAGACAACGCACAGCTTTAATTTCTAACAATTCGATTGAACCACTGTGTTTGTCTGTTTAGGGTCAAGGCGAATAATTTTCACTCTTTGCAACTGTTGCCTTGTTTTAATGCGCATTGGCGGATCGCTCCTTTCATAGTTACTGCCGCGACATTTCCCGCAGTTTCTTTGAATTTGAGAATGATTTTGTTCAGTTTATACAATAAATATTTAGTGGCTACTATCGATTTAATTTTACCTTTTGATGAGGATTGAATTGTAGGAATTTTTTAACGAGGACGAGATAAAGATTATTATTTTCGTAATAACCTATTCTTGTTTTATAAATGATGACTTCAGAGCTGGCGAGAGTGTTTCAGTTCGCTTTCAGATTGCTTTCGTCTCGGCATCTTCCAGAGAAATAAATGCCCTTCTGTTTCTCACCCGAAACTATATATTTATTGCTTATTTTTTGCTCACACCAATAATTCCACTCATTAGATTTTCGAAATCTTGGATTAGTTGATGCCATACACTCATCACCGGACTTCCTTAGAATATATCCTGCGTACTTATTTAAAATATAGTTACCATCCATTTTTTGTGCCTAATAGAAATATAATTTTCTGCATTCATTTTACATTCGTAATAGAGGCGTGGCCATTGCGTCAAGACACTGCCTTAAGCGTTTGATGATGAATTATAATAACTTATAGAACAGACTGTTCCACAGAGTGATACCGGTGATTTATAATTCTGCCTATTAGTGCGCTGATGACCGAGTATCCTTCTATCCCGAGGATGGCATTGTATGAATCTGCGAGTAATCCATTTGATGACAACTATTTGAGTGTGACCTGTGTGAATGTTTTTCGTCCCAGATCTGATCACTGGCACTTGAATTAATTTTCACGTAAACAACTTCTTGACAGATATATGAGTCGGGTGATTTAGCCCCTGGTGCAAGATTATATTTTTACACATAAAGGTATCATTCTGTACACATGTGCCCTGTTATTATCGCTACCTTTACGGAGCGCGCAAAAAATTCCATAAGGCACCAGTAGGTAGTGTAAAAATTTTTGACAATGGAGTTATTTCCACGTGAACTCCCACGATTAAGGAGAATGCTTCTAGCTTGCCTGTGATAAGTAAGTCCCGCTTCCTTTACAGAGTTCACAAAAAACTCCAAGAAGGTACATCTTAACCGTTTAGTCTTAAGGTTATCGCTGGCGAGACGCTAGCTCTCTCTCAAGTAACCATAGGCTGCTTCTTTCTTTCTTTGTTTCCACGTGTGTAACTTTAACCGCGCTTTTTGCCAAATTTTATTATTGCCATTAGAGATTACGTCTTCTTTCAGTTTCTCATAACCCCCTATACTTTTGCACGCGGGGGTCTAAAGGAACGAATCCGTGAGAGGAGGGATCGCTGAAATGGCTTGCAAAACTCGGAAATACTATCTACGAGGGGATTTCACTCTTGTCTGTTTCCATCCTTAACTACGATAAGAATTGAATGCTCACGCATTTGTGCGACAGATCAGCGAGGTTTCAAAGTGTTGCTCCAGTCGACTTTCTGTGAGTACTCGGCGCGCAGTCGGTAGACGCATTCGATTACCGATTGCAAATGATGGCATTACCCCTCATGCATGCCAAAATGAAGGCCACAAGACGTACAGCTGTAGTTTCTCCTCCGATCGGCTCTGGTTAGTCATTGTTTGTCCAACTCCTGCTCACCAACCCATCTCGAGGCGATTGTTTGGAGGTAGCACCACTCCTGTCCACCAGGTGACTCGGCCCAAGGAGGAGGGGGAGTGCGGGTGGTTGGGTATTCGTCATTGCCTGTTAAGAAAATAGGAGATAATCAGATGTCACTTGCTACTCGCATTACCGCACTTCCTTCTACATTTGCACCTCGAAGGATCCATGAAGAATCGCGTCATGAGCGTCGCATGAGATGCCTCGTTCAAGTTCACTCGACAAGGTGTTTTTGTTTTGATTCCCTCCCGATTATTCATATGCAGTACGGAAACCAGTGTTTATTGCATAATTAATAATTTATTAGTAAAACAGTTAACCATAAGTAGGAAAAGTGATGATTATTCCACTCGTATAGTTTCATTTGCTGCGTGCGATGCACAACTTCAGTTTCTGCAGTCATTCTTCATTTATTAAAGATAAATAACTGCGCGAATGTGTCTGCTGAACGGAGGGGGCGTGTTGGAATTATCAAACATCGATATCAATCCTCTTTGCCAGGATGACAAGGAGTGCAAAAGTTTTCGTCTCTTCGACTGACAATACTTAGCGGAGATTAAATTACTACTGTGGTCACACATGACATGAAACTTACGTTCTGATAAGGTATTGCATGAAAATTCGATGTTCTTATCAAAATTTAAATAGCATTCGTAACCTCTCACATGTAATCTTCACAAACTAGCATTACTAATTGGCCCATGTAATTTAATTGAGATGTTCTTCATATGAAATTACTAGGACCCGAATTCTACCGAAACATCACCCTCCTGGGAATTCTGAGAATGTAAACATATAGCAATGGGAAACCAATGGCAAAATGTACAGCTTAGATGGATTGGTGTCCAACAAAAGTGACGACCGCCTTGCAACAGAAGTAATGGGCTACTGGAAAAGTTTCCTTTTTAATTTTGCAATTACGTACCTGGTTCTTGTTACTAGCTATAGATGGCATTACATATTTTTCTTAATTATAAAATATGTTAATTTAAGAAGTTGGTGTGTTCGCCGAGTCGATAGAGGATTTTAGAAGCTGGTTTTGGATAATTTATGCTCATGGAAACTGTGTGCTTTTTTGAATATGCACCTGATCTTCTTGTGAAACTTCAGGCGGATCGCCTAAACCAGAATGAATATTACAATTCTTAGGCAGTCATTATGTATTTCGTAACTCCGTATTTGGGTTATAGGGGTTATCATGGCCGCCATCGCTCCTATAGCGATCAAAACATTAAAAACAGCTGTAGAGTACCTCTGATTGGAGGTGATTTCGGAGTTAAGAGAAGCAGCGACCGAGGCCTACTCGTATTGTGATAGAAAATCGGACTTGAACTAGGAATTACGAAGGTCACCAAGCAAACACCCGTATTACCAACCCCATGAATGTACGCACCTCCTATTCAAAACATACATTTTAATCCCTGCAACGTTACTTAAACATATTTAGAGTTACTTGGACATTAGAGACAAGATTCAGGTACTTTGGTAAATCTTACTTCTGACATTTAAACTTACGTGTGTTAGCAGTTTATTATCCCACACGTTTAATACCGTATGGTTGTTAAAATTATTGTCCTGGTCATAATCAGCTTCAAATGCAATATACCACTGAATTAGGCATTATTGGAATAAGGAAATGAAATCTAAATCACGATTGATGGCCCGCGTTTCAAAAATCGGCTGACTGAAAATTTTTCCTAGTCTAAATATATATATATATCGCCAATATACATTCTTATTGCATTATTTATTTAAATTATATGCTTTTTCTGGGCTCTTCACAAGTGAATCTTTCCTTTTACTCCCCATTCTATTATTATTACATTTATTACAAGTAATTGACCTAACCAGGTTTCGATGAATCCATTTCCTACGAAATGCTTAATTACTAAGCCATACCTAAAACGACATTAAATATATTTTAAAGCCTGTTTTACAATGTCCCATTCTTCAAATCCATATACTCGTACTTCCTTCATCCCGGCCCCGGTGGCGGCGGGGTAACGTCCTCGTCTACCAACTGAGAGGTCACGGGTTCGATTCCCGTCTGGGTGGATTTTTCTCCATCCAGGGCTTGGCTGTATGTAATTGTCTTCAATGTAATGTATGTAAGGGTTAGGTGGAAGAAGGGACTATTAAGTCTCAACCTCGCCCAATTAAGTCGATAATGAATGAATGAATTCTATTCAAAATACCTATTATTTTCCTGCCTCTACCTTAATCAATATTTTTTTCTATATCAGGCTTCCAAATTTCATTCTCATTCAAAGCAGCCGAGTCCTTTTTTTCCTATCTTTTTTAATTTCCCCCAACAACCATCTCTCCACCAATAAAATAGTTTTACATACTGCTCTTTTTTCTTTCCTTTGCCAATTAAACTTCCACGTTTCTCACTTTGTCTGCCTATTTCATCTTTCAAATGTGTTTTCACGCAACCGAATTGTTCTTAATGTTATCGATCTGTTGACGGTGGTTGTTCCTGTGAAATAATGCAGGAGGTGTCTAAATTTCGTGAAGAATTCTGGCTAAAATCACTGACTTTTTTCATTCAGATGTTGCAAAATTAGAATAAACCCATTTCAAATTTTTTAAAAAATTATTATGGCAAATTTTTAAAATTATTCTCTTCGTAAATTTACTTTATATTTTCTAAAAACAGGCTAAATTTAAATTTGGATCCTCACAAAAATAATATTAGTTCAAAATAAATTGATAAAACTTGGTGAAACCGTTTGACCGGGAGGAATCCTTAAAGAAAACTTATCAACTCATGGCGATCGTTTCCGACTGGCTAACAGTATAGCTGCATAGCCGCGCAATTGCACGAAGCTGGACAGACGCGTCGCCCCATTGCACAGTTTACGTCGCCCACGGCGGTGGAATGATGTTTTCGGTCCCTTCCTCCACGTTCTGCCCCTCCTTTTGCCTTCCCCTCTTTCGGACACCATGCCATTCAGCTGGCGACCAACGGAAAGTCTTCGAAGCTCACACTTGTTGTATAGGGACCTGATATACACATGTTCAACCCGGCGGAGAATTTCTCGATACCAAGAGCAGCTTATGTCGCAAGTTTTGTTAAATTTGTGCTGATGCTTAATAATTGGCGAATATAGGCATTTCAGGAAATGTTCTGCATAGAATGTGGGAATCCTAGATTTGAAGTTGAAGCTTTTTCTGAGACTATATCGAAGATGTCTGAGATCTGTTTGGTGCTGAGGTTAGTGCTCTGTTTCCCAGCCAGAGATACAGGATTCCAATATAGGCGAAGGTATGATTTTTCAGTGTAATCCCGATCCTTCCTCGGGGTGCCTTTTGCGAAGCACTTCCACGCCGTTCTTCAACTGGGATTCTGTATTGTGTGACTCCACAACGACCTTTAGTGACGACGCCGGATATTTCTCCAGCCTTACTCCATTCCCTGACAATCCTAACCCTACCGAATTTCTCACCTACCCTCAATGGTGCAAATGACGTCAGCTATCCATCCCCTTACCTAGTCTGCTGCTATTCCCAAGAGTGTACATTAGATACTATTATACTCGGTGAAGATGAAGTGTTGATTGAAGAACCTTCATCGGCCGTCGTCAGCGGCATCTGTTATGAGAAAAGCTGCTATACAAGGCCAGTCCGATGACCAGTTGGGAGAAATCACTGGTTGCTTTCCTGATAACGCCTTCAGTTTCCCAGGAATATTTGGTTTGGAAGAAATCGCAAAGTTTGGTGAAAATGAGACCGCCTGGAGTGACTCGGTTTTGGAGCCTTGCCACACTGATCAGTAACCGGTACACCACCCACTGGGGCACTACGCCACCTCGACAAAGGTAAAGAACTTCATACTAACACACTTTAATTTACGCTTTGCCTCTATTGTTGACCTTCATTACTGAGTGAATATTTAATTACGACCGCCTCTTCTGTTGCATGTGTCGGTAAATTTTCTCAAATTTCAAGACAACCCCTAAGCCCTTCAAGGGATCGGTCGATTTTTTTCGAAGGTGTCTCGATCCCTACGTGTGTGTGACCCCTTGGTGTTTTTCAGTAAGAATGAGTTAATTCTGAATAGTACTAGATCTCTGCACCCTTCCCCTATACCCTAAAAATGCTATATCTATCAAATCACCCGCCTATTCATAGTACTGCAAATGACCTCATCTGTGTTTGTCACCTTTCTTAGTGAATTTGATAAATGCTTGCTAATCTTTATCCATTCTCGCCTCTCGGTAAAAGTAGCGTGTGACCAAAATTAGACTTGGTGCCCTTGTTTTTACACAAGTTTACCTAGTATTGATCCAGAAATGTATCTCTATATTCAATTTGTTTGTGGGCGGATATATATATCATGTGGGTCGCGGTAGTCCAGGGGGTAGAGCGTTGGGCTACTGACCTGATGACCCAGGTTCGATTCCCTGGCAAGATACTCTGGGCACCTGCAGCTCCACCTAAGCTATGTTATTTTTCGGGTACCATCAGATACCACCAGATCTTCCTGGGAAACCATAACCGGCATAGGGAAAGGAACTGGCCCCCCTACGCTGATGTGTGAATTTTTTAGCACGCCGTCGGGCTTAGTGAATTCTACCATCACCCGACCTTCGGGTTGATTACTGTGTTTATGGTTTTTTAAATATATATCTAAGGCACTTTCTTAAACTATTTTTTTAAATAGTCGCCATTCAAATTGAGGCATTTATCAAACTGATGCACAAACCTCTCCAATTCCGTTTCTGAATAAATCTGCCACCTTGTATTTTAGCCACTTGTTTACACCAGCATGAAATTCTGCGTCACCGTCAAAACTTTTTGTAAGCCACTTTTTCAATGCTGGAAAGAGTTGGTAATGTCTCATCCCTGGTTACGACACGATCTAAGAGTGCGTTAACATTGTTGTCATAGGCTTAGAAGAAAGTCAGCGATGGAGCAAGACGCTGTTTTTTGTGGCCTTCCGTCAAGATTTTCAGCACCCATCTGGTGCAAAACTTGTGATAGCTTAGCTTCCCCGCTACAATTTCATGCAGTAGACTTCGTGAAATTTGGGAAAAATTAAGCCAGGGATCCGTAATCTGAAATCAGTGATTCTCACGGATTTTTTCGTTGATTTTCATCATCAGTTCATCTGTCACAAGGCTAGGCCTACCGCTGCGTTCCTCGTCGTGAACTTTCATGCAGAATGCACCACTGCCTCAGTCCACCTTTACACATTATTCCGTCTCCGTACATGTCACAAAGTTGCCTATGTATTTCAGTTATGGTTTTTGCCAGTAAAAACCTAATCACAGATCGCACTTCACAACTCAAGGGATTTTCCATCGCAGCGCATATTTTAACAGTTCACAGTGAGCAAAGTAGAAGAACCATAGATATTCACACTAGCACAGCAGGATGTAGGGCCGTTTACATACCAGGATGGTGTATCTGCCCTTGCCCACTGCCACACTGGGCCAAAATGTAAGTTATTTTCTGGACTGCCCTTTGTAATATCAGTCACTTCACAAATCTGCTGCTGTACAAGTCTACAATACTTTGCCTATTTTCTAGAAATGAAGACCTTAGTACTCTTTTAATATTGTAGTATATGCTTAACATTCACCCAGTATTATTAACTTGGGTGATGACAAACCTGAATGAACAAGCACAGAGGATTAGTAATGTCTGCACTTGTAATACAAACAATATACAATAGACACACAAAAGCTTTCCTGTAAGTGATTGCAGAATTTATTCACCATAACTTCTGTCTAACATGTCATCACTTTATCTAATATGTCTGGTGTGAATGATAATTGATCCACTACACATATATCTCTGTTCATTCTTTCAATTAGGATAGAAACCGTTTTGAAATATATAACATTAAGTACCAAGATATTTTACCTTCATAAATTTTTCAATATCAACCTTTTCAATGTCAGCTCCCTGTATTGGGCCAAAAATCATTGATCAACTGTTTCCCTTTAATTTCCTTTGAGTTTAAGAACAAATGTTCCCTAAATAGAGTCAAAAGCTGGTGGTGATATGATGTTATGATCTAAATTGCGGACAAGATAACCATCTACTAAATTCAAGTGAACCAGTTACTAGTAATTTTCAATTGCTCGAGTGCAATTGAAACTTTTGAAGGTACCTAGAGTAACTCGAAGGGTCTTTCTTTGTATGAATGGCTGCTTGTTTCAAAATAGTATATCCATATATCTGCCAGAAGTACTGCATTACCTTTATAGGTAAAACCCACTTATATTTAATCTCAACCTGTTGGCCTCCTTACTCCAAATAACCCTTGGACTCAATGTTCTGCAATTCCTCCTTCATTGAAGCTCTTCACTCCTTGGCTTGAATCCCAATTAGTGTCCTGTCACCAAAATATTCATGGTGGCCTTCCTCACATGTAGAAAGATGTTTCAGCCAGATCATACCCTTGGTGCCATCCTCTTGAAATGTCATCAGGGTGCATGGGCAGCACCACTGGTTGCCCCTCCATTGGTTTATCTCTCTCCTGTTTGCGGCACCTTTCCTGGGTGTGCCACCCTCCTTGCTGTTGGAATGGTTACCTCCCAATAGACTTTCATGAGCAATTAGTGTGGGCAATCAATGGATTGCCAACACTTCCTAAAAAGATTCCATCTTTATTCATGATTAATTTCCCTCCTTTCTTCTCCTATAAGCCCTTGATGATTTCATCATAGCCAAGTAGATCTTGTAGGCATTCAAGTACACATTCTTGTGCTCTAGGTCCTTACTTGCCACTTCCATGTTTTTTTTCATGTATCCATACCCAAGCCTGACACAAAAATGCTTGAATATAGTATGCCTCTCAATATCTCTATTGTGAATATTCTCTTGATATCTCTTTCTATTCCTTGCCTTGAGTAACATGTGGAAGTTCATCTGTTGTAAACATAGTATATTGTAGCCAGATTCTCTGCCCAAAAGAAAGTAGGTACTTGACCTGACTCAATTAACATGTACCTGATGACATTGCATGGTGCACATGTATTTTTCTCCTCCATTGTGAACGGCATTGATTTTCTGTGCAGGATTGCTTTTTATTTTCAATAAGAGAACCTGGATATTAATATATTCCCCACCTCTGTCTGCTTGTAGTTCCTTACGCTTCTTCCCTTTAAAAAGAGACGTTTCAGGCATGATATGGTGGAATATCATGATTGATTAAAATTGGCAATTTTCCACAAAATAAAATTTTTATCAAGACGACCAGTTTTGATGCAACCACCAGAAGATGATGTAGTTGCATCGAAACCGGTCATATTAATAAAAATTTTATTTTGTGGAAAATTGCCAATTTTAATTAATTCTTCCCTTTAGTGAATTCTTATTTCTCCTTGTACTTCTTCAATTCATTGAATTAATTGCCCTAATTTTGAATTGAGACTAATGACACCCATTTAGACTCTTCCTCTGTGACTTAAATTTAAAAAAAATCCAAAGCTTTCTCATTTAATTTAATAATGGGAAATTTATCCCACTTCATTTTTCCCTACATGCATGGCAAACAGTCCTCATTCCTCTCTAGACTTTTCTACTATAATCCTTGAACTAACTTGATTGTCTAACGTTTGCCAATGCTTTATCATTTAGGACTTTTCTACTATAATCCTTGAACTAACTTGATTGTCTAACGTTTGCCAATGCTTTATCATTTAGATAACCTAAACTGCTGAGTCAGGTAAAGAGAAACAATCCTAAATTTCTCTTATTGTAATGCTTCTCTCAGTTGCCAAAAGTTACAATTTTGATATGGTGTGTGCTAGGAGCATTCATTACTCCTTATGAATAATGTCAGACTCCCATTTGAAGGTTATAACTTTCAAAGCCTTTTCTTTCATCTGTACTTAAGAGATCGGGTTGTCTTAATGTTCAGGTACAAATTAATGGCCCTTAAATACATATCCCTACTTCCACTTCACCATTAATTTCCTAAAAATCATGGATAAGTTTCCTCTGTGGAGTCCAATGACCAGATACTCCATATTCAAAGAATCCAAACACCCCCATTGCTCTATGTGATTGTCTTTGAACATAAGAATGCATGCTCTCCCCTTGCTAACAATGTTGTTGCCTTCCATGGATCTTCCATCTTCTTAGGGTTTTATCCTTTGGTTTTATTGAAATTTTTAGCTATTGCCTCTCTCTACCATTTGCTTAATTCCACAACCTCAGTGGTTGGCTAACTGTGGGTTGAACATTCACTTGTCTTTAGTTTGTCTTTGTCCATTTCTCTCTTAGTCTTAAAAGCTTGATGCTGTGATTCTAGTATAGTCTTCTATATGTCTGCCTTTGTACAGTCTCATCCTCCATCAGCTTTTTCTTGGAAGAAGTTGGGCTAAACTCTTGCTCTGACATGAGTGTGTGTAAAAGAATTTCATATTTCTTCGTAGAAGTCCTTCTTGGACAAATGCTCAGTAGCTGTTGGTCAGTGAATGTCATATAGTTTTTCTTCAGCACTTATTTTTGGTTGGTAATTTTATTGCAGCACTGCTGGGTAGTCATTTCATTTGTCTTTTCAGCATGTAGTACCTCTCTCAACTTTAGCATTGTACCAAACAGAAAATTGTCATAATATAACTGATCAGTTATCGTTCATAGTAACTTGTGCATTTACACAACCCAGATTATCTCATATCCATCTTCACTGACCGAGCACACATTTAAAGACAAAGTTGTGAGGTTAATCTTGGCCCTTCTCCTTGGTCTTTGAAAGTTCCACATTGAGTATATCTTTATATCCTGTGATAGCTTTTGAAAACTCC